>CAMXCT020000169.1:125000-605000 GCA_947184155.2 Cladocopium goreaui
TGGACCTGTGCGATGGTGCTCTCGTCCCCCATGAGGCGACTCCCTCGCACGCCCAGGTCAGTCCACTCCAGGTTTTTCAACTTGGCACCTTGGGGAGTTCGGCAGAAATCCATGGGAAATCCATGGGAAATCCATAGGCTCGTCCCAGCATGACTCAGAATTCAGAATGACCAAAGATCATCCAACCACTGGGGTTATCCTGTTATCCTGTTATCCTCTCAACATCAAACAACCATCTGTTCTGAAAATCTTCTGGTGTTTTGAACCCTTTGAACCAGTTGCTGAATTTGGTTGCAAAGGGATTCGCCAGCACAACTGAGCTACCGAACCGGCGGGCTTTGCACCTTAAGACCAGTAGACGATGGGATATCAGGACTCCAAAACAAGTATGCAAGTCCCTCAGAGAAAGAAGACAGCACTGGAAAATCAGCGAACTTTGGGAATGGTCGTGAAGTCCTGCTGAAAGGAGTGATCCATGCTTTTTGGAGGCGATGCTTCCAATTCCAACACCCAGCCTGTTCCGTCCACCGCCACACTCTGGCATTTCAATCGACGGTAAGAACTCAGAGATAGTTTCTTTGCTACCTCCTGGCGAGGCATGTCTCCAATCTTCGGACTGGCAACTTTTGTATACTATTGTAAACTTACATTACAGTACAAAATATTACAAGGCCTCTTCTTTCTACAGTTTCGTCTGTTTGATACGGACTACGTTTGATACCGAGTACCATTCTAGCAGACGCGAAACCTGTCAGCACTAAGAAGACAGCAACTTGCGGGCAAAGTGAAAGCTTCGAAAGACGGGAGTTGCATCCCCAGGAGCCTCTAGACTTCCCGGATGACACACTGGGAAATCAAAAGAGACTGTCACAGCGAGGCTCCTCATGCATGTCAAAGCTCTTTTGAGAAAGCTCATCTGTGGGTGTTCCAGTATTCCAATTGCGTGCCAGAAATCCACCAGCCTTTCCGCTTGCCTAGTTGAGAAGTTTGAATTTGGGCAGATTCGCACATAAAATTCCAGGAAACATTCAAAAGTTAGTGGACTCAAAGCAAAAAAATGAAGGGCTCAAATTCAGCAAAGGAGCACAGGAGGCGATGCCTGCTCGGTCTACCACGGTTGTTTTCACCCCACGCTCTGCAAGGTGGTATGAGATCGAGACTCCAATGACGCCTTTGCTGCTCATGTCGAGTCATGTCTACGCCGCCAGAGTGCTTCTCTCTCTCTCTCTCTCTCACTGACCTGCACTTACATCACTGAACAAAAAACACGTGCCTGCCATATGCCTCCCGTCATCTTGCAAGTGAAATTTATCCAGGATCTGAGTGGTTCTCAAAAAAAACAGGAGATGACGAGCAGTAATTAGTCAGGGTAAAAAAGGCTGATCTCCAACCACTTTCTCAATACATTGTCGCCAGACCAGGCACGCACTGTGGCAAATCTCACAGCACCCTCCTGAGATGAGACAGGGCACCTCCGCCCAAAATGAGAACCGTTTTGTCATCCCAGCCGCCAGCTTGTCTGGTGGCCTTAGCGCCCGGATTCCAACGAATGGGGTCTTGTAGGGACGATAGATGGTAGATATTTACTCACATTTACTCACATGCCCAAGCGGGTACCAAATTTTCTTAACCCAATTAAAATGACTGGGGTATACCGTATAACTTATAACCCCCGTTTTGAGACAAACCACATACCCTGGATTCTGGATTGTTGCTTCCCCATTATCTATCCCATGATATCAAAGATCCTTTTTATGCTTGCTTAAAATCCCTATGAGTTTCTACATATCCATATTGATCCATGTTTATATATGATTATAAATCTGATTATATATAGTTATCATATATCAGTTCAGTTATATCCTCATGAAATCCCTAATTGCTATCCCATGTCCCCACTGAGCCACCTCCATTCGACCGCCCTGTCGGCCCCGAAGGTGACCAAGTCGTAGGCCGCTGGAACCTGCAAATCCTGCGGTGCTCCAAGGCTCCAAGGCAAGGGCATACCACGGTCTGTAGAAAATGCTGCAAAGAATCTATCTGGAAAAAGCCCTGGAAATGTCTTGAAAATGATGAAACAAATCGAAAATCTTTGGTGAAACTCCAGAAACCCCGAAGCCTGCTGGGCCACACAGGTTGAACGCTAGCAAGGCAGCCACCGAAAGTATCAAGTTCAAGCGCACGCAAGGAAGGCTTTCCGCCACGCCCATGCTCTCAAGTCTTGCGAGAGTCAAAGCTGAGGCTGTCAAAATAGGTTGTTTATACATGTGTTTTCATTCTAAGAATTCCGAATTTCAAATCCTCAATGCTTCTCTGAATTGCTAGGTGGTGTGTTCTTGAACACCTCGTGGTATCCTCCTGATCCTGATACGTTCACCTGCTTTTCCAAGTGGACTTGCAGAGAAGATCTCATCGTTTCGAATATGCACAATTTGAGCAAATAAAATGGCTCCCAGTTGCAGACTTTCAAAGCCAAGAAAAAATCTAGCAGAGACATTCGCAGAGCTCTGTGCTTGATCGGCCTTCGTTTGAAGCAATCGTGCAAGCACATCCCAGACCCCTGCTCATGAATGAGCCTATTGCCTCGTGCCTAATAAAAAGGGTTCCTGTGGCTCAAACAGTGAGAAGTGTCCACAACTCATCCCACATCTCTTCAGCACCGAGCTGCCGTCTGCTTCCCATGTTGGGAGCGCCTACTGTGCCTAGTCTGTGCCACTGACCACACACTGAACTTATTGAACTTCTGACCTAAAATCGCTTTGGCAAAAACCCGGTGGCTTGTGGCAACCGTCAGGCCGAACCACAGATGTCTCTCCAGCCTTTGGGAGAAAGCTAAAACATTCGAAACAGATGCCCGGAGGTCTGCCAATCTTCACTCTCTGCACATCCGGGGAAATTGAAGGGTAAACTCCGGGTAAACTCCGGGTAAACACTTCTCATGCACCATGCGACTGTTCCAAGCCTCCTGTCTTTCAGAGGCCATTGAAATCTCTGTGTGCGTGGCCTCAGTTGTTGCTGCTGCATTTCTCCATGGGTGCAGCTTGTTGGATTTGCTCTGAATGGTCAGGCAAATTCATCGGGGCAAAAGGCACCAGGCCCACATTGGCTGGCTCCAAATTTCAAGTATCGCTGTTGCACATATCGCCCTCCCTGCCTTAATATCCTTCAAATATCTCTCTCCCTTGTGTGTATGTGTGTCTTCTGGTTGCATATCGAAATATGTTGTGTAGTACCTCCTCCTTTGAGGCCGGAACTATTTCCAGGTTTCCTAAGGAGTGGGACACGAGCCAATGAAAACATGCTCCAAACACCGAGCTCATAGCAGCTTAGCATCAACAGTCGGCCAAACGTCACCAAGCCGAGTGGCTGGGTTTCAGCTGGAAATATCGCGTCTGTCATCTCTGCTTGAAGAGTCCAGGATGGCTTCCACAACCAGACCAACCATGACATTGAGAACCACCACCACCATGGTCCTGACAACGCGAAAGCACATGACGTCAGTTGCAGAAGAAATCCACCAGTCGCCTTCATTGCTGTCTATTGCTACAAGTTCCAACAACGTCACAATCTGGATAACAATGGTCGAGCGGTCTTCAAGGGGCATGTATCTGTTCATGGTGGCTGTTAATTGAAGCCAAAGAGGGTAAACCTCAAACCCTTCAAATGTGAAAAGGCGAAGCCAAAAGATTGTCAAAATGTGTCGGTTTCGGTTTCAGTTGATCCTGTAAACGATTATAAGAGATTATAAGCCTTTGACACACAGCCGCTCCAATTCTGCAAAGCTGCAGGAAGTACAGCTGGAAGGCAGCTGCAGCAAAGAATCCAACTTGAAGCCTCAGTCCAAGCAGGTGCAGCTACCTGGAGCACAACGAGCACAACCGGTGCACCATGGCATTTCTTGTTGAATCACCGGGCCAGGGAACAAGGCCTGGCTTTCGGCCTCGCAGCTTCCCCAACAGCGCAGCAGGGTGTAGCTGCAGCGAGGTAGTGATCCAAACCATGCCTGGGGTAAAGCCCAAATTAAACATCCATTCTGTTCACATCAAACAAACGGCAAACTAATAAAAGTTTGTTATATCATATAATGCCACATATGCAAGATAGAGAGAGAGAGAGATATAGATAGATAGATAGATAGATAGATAGATAGATAGATAGATAGATAGATGGATAGATAGGTAGATAGATAGCTAGCTAGATAGATAGATAGATAGGTGGATAAATAGATGGATGGATGGATGGATAAATAGATGGATGGATGGATGGATGGATAGATGGATGGATGGAGAGATAGATATAAGATAGATTAGATAGATTAATTAGATTAATTAGATTAATTAGATTAGATAGATTAGATAGATTAGATAGATTAGATAGATTAGATAGATTAGATAGATTAGATAGATAGGATAGATACGATAGATACGATAGATACGATAGATACGATGGATACGATGGATAGATAGGCATAGATAGGCATAGATAGGCATAGATAGGCATGGACAGGCATAGGTAGAGACATAGATAGAGACATAGATAGAGACATAGATAGAGACATAGATAGAGACATAGATAGAGACATAGATAGAGACACAGATAGAGACATAGATAGAGACATAGATAGAGACATAGATAGAGACATAGATAGAGACATAGATAGAGACATAGATAGAGACATAGATAGAGACATAGATAGAGACATAGATAGAGACATAGATAGAGACATAGATAGAGACATAGATAGAGACGACATAGAAAGATAGAGACATAGATAGAGACATAGAAAGAGACATAGAAAGAGACATAGAAAGAGACATAGAAAGAGACATAGAAAGAGGCATAGATAGAGACATAGATATAGACATACATATTGACATACATATTGACATAGTATGCTGACATAAATGTAGATATAGATATATAGATAGAGGTAGTAGATTATGCATTATACAGCATCAACAAACAGCTGTTGAAAGCTGACGAGCGAAGCCAAAATCCCATTGTAGATGGCTGAGACTCAACTTCCAAGACAAGGCGCCCAGATATTCATCACGAGCTCGGCCGTTTTTGGATCGTTCCTTGGCGCAGACTCACCGGAATTTTGTTGGTCAGGAAATGCCTTCAATCAACATCATCACACCCTTTAAAAGAAACTGTTCCACCTTTTCGGGTTTTTTCCCATGCCTTCATCTTCACTGCAACTCCTGTCCAAGAACAAAGTTGGCAGTAAGCCATTCACTGCAACTAACAACCGACAGATACAGATTTAGGGAACGACCAAGCCGACATAGTGCAGCCAAAGAACAGCAAGACAGGGTCCCTTTTTTCCAGTAAATCTGTCCAGCCGGGGTTGGCCGAATCAATCTGGTCCTTGACCCAATCAGCACAGTTGGAGGTCAGGCCTCCGCAAAAGGTGCGAAGAATGGCCAGCCGGGCATCTGATATGATCACCAGCCGCAAGGGGGGCAAGCGAGTACTGTAAAATAAAACTGTAAAATGGATACATTTATGATCCCTTGTGATAGAGTGGATCAATGTTGTGCACCTGCAAATCGAACATCTCACATCCTCACCCCCTGGCAGGCCAACTGGCTAGCGGCAAATGGATGCACTGAAGAGCACCAGAGCCATGACTGCTACAGACCACAACAGAGCGTGCAACGAGTCCATGAGGGCCAAGGCCTTCAGTCTGCAACCGTTCTGCAAAAAATGATCACCCTAGAAAGTCTGGGGAGAACTTTGGGGGCTTTTTAAGTAGCAAGTTGGTCGGAGGTGTGCTTGACGGGTTGCACACACCAGCGCTTCCCAATCACGCATCCACCCTTACCATCCAAGAAACCCAGCCCTCGAGGTGTTGGCAGAATCGAAAGAGCCTCGAAAGGACTGATGGCTACCCTGAGAACAGTGTAGAAAGCCAAGTCGCTGTCATCACAGTGAGAGCAAAAGCGTCAACACATGTCGCCCTGCCCCAGACCTACACGTGCCCAAGCGCTCAAGCGCATTCCCACCTCACAACTCGAAGTACTCGCGCGACCCGCAAGATCTGCAACTCACCTGTAAGTAGCCACTGCAAGCACGACATCCCTACAGAGTCTATACCTTATCAAAACATTTAAAGCAACATGAGCGGCATGAAGTTGCCCTGTGTCACTAAGACCGGCTTTCCAATGCCAAGCCAAGTCACTTGACATTGCGAGGATGTAAATCTCATCCGCCCAGGCTAGTGAGACAATTAATGCATCATACAGATTCCACAATCTGCTGCTACCCCACATTTCTTTGCCTCAGCCGCGAAGAAGGCAGCACTAGTGACATGGGTGCACAAATACGACGAAGTTACATAAAGGCTAGCTAGTAAAATTGATTGATGAATGCAGAGGCAAGCAAAAAGTAGCGGGGTATCAAAAGAACACCCGCATTCACCGCTGTGCTGCTCTCAACGGCAATCAAATGACCCAAGGATATCCAAGGTATTTCTCAAACATATCATTAATATTCATTAATATTACTCATCATTAATCATCATTAATCATCATTAATCATCATTCATCTATGTGTTTGATCTGAATTTCGTGACTTTGCCCTGCTTGGCAAGTTGCATGTGGACGCGGCTTTAATGCGCAATGCCAACTCCACTGTGAAGCATGCTGTGCAGATCCTGAGATCAAAAACTTTTTTGCTGGTTTGACACTGATATACTGCCGCGCATCTCTCCTGATTTGTTTCTATACAGCAGCATTCATCCAACTTTGTCAAGTCCTACATAGCAACCTAAATCCTCCCATGAAAGCACGCGTTTAAAATCGCTCAAACAAAAGGCTGCTTTCACCAAAGACTCCAGTTGAGCACCCTGACTGCGATCAGCCACGCTGGTTGGGTCTCCAGCTCCAAGGGCATCGCTGCCTCGGCAGCAGTGCAGTGAAGCAACTTGTCATCAAAGTTATCGATCATTTCCAACAGGGGAAGCCCGGCACTCAGCATCACTCAAGTAAATATACCCAGGGATTCAACATAAGTTCCTTGGTCCCATGTCAATACGATGAAGCAAACGGTTGTTTTTGAGGACTCTGTGCAGGCAATAGCACAAGGATAATAAAAGTGTAGTTTTTAAAAATATGTAGGGACAAGAGAACCAGTTGGTTTCTGTTGCAACGACCCATTAATTGGTTATTTTCAGCAAAATTCAAAATCAGTCACCACAATTTGCTACAAAACATATGATTTTCCACAAGATTTCCATATTCATCCATGTTTTTCCTGCAAATATTCCTGTTGTTTATTTCCTTGAATCACTGAACTTTCGGTGGCACAAGACGCCACCTGGCTATGTCCAAGTTGCGAATTCAGTGTCCAGCCACATAACCACCATACTCAGCAACGTGACCAACTGGGCAAACACGGCATAGATGCCAGAGCGCAGGAAGCGTTGAGACCACTCCTTTGGCACGGCGGTAAAAAATCGAAAACGTTTTTCCAGCCTCACCTTCTGATTTCTCGAAGATTTGTCCATTTCTCAGGATTTTTTTCGTTAAAATCATGGAACCATGCAAAATCACTGCAAAAAAATCTCCGGTCATCCAAACAACGCCAACATAAGCCAACAATTCTTCCATTTGAAGTCGAGCATCGCGATGCTTGCTGGCCATTGCAGCTTCAGGGGATCTCACCACATCTTTCCCCTGGCTTTGCGGAGAGATCACCACCTGGATGGGACTCCAGGCAGCACCAGCCGGGCTGCCAAAGCACTTGGCATCCGGCGTTTCCTCCAAGGTGGAGAAGTCAGCAGATAGCGCACAGCTTTCAGGAACCACGGGCACCACGGGCACCACGGGCACCACGGGCACCACGGGCACCACGGGCACCACGGGCACCACGGGCACCACATGATCCAGAGACAAGCTTTGCCCCAGGCTTTCTGCAGCATGTTCAAGCCTCAGGCGTCAAGTTTGAAATATATATATATATATATACATGTATGTGTGCGCATTATATATTATATATATGATGTTATGTTACGTACATATGCATGTCATACGTGTGTATATATATATATGTGCATATTATATACACATACACTATATATGCATGTATATTACCAGTAGTACCGCACAAGGCGGTGGCGAAAGTTTCAAAAATAGGAATCCTATAGGAAGGGTTGGTTGTTGTGAATCACGGATGGCAGAGCGAATCCACTGATGGACCGAAAGGTGGTTGGAGTTATGTTTTCTGGAGTGGCTGCATTGTTTGCAGTGGTCACCTCACCACAACTGCTGGATGTAGTGTGGTGTAGTGCAGTTGTAGTTGTAGTTGTAGTTGTGGTGTAGTGTACTGGAGTTGTAGCTGTAATCTTGTGTAATTAGCGTAGTGTAGTTGCAGTTGCAGTTATAGTTGTGGTGTGGTGTAATTAGTGTAGTGTATTGTGGTGTACTGCAGTGTTGTGTGCTGTAGTTTGGTATAGTGTAGTGTAGTCTAGTCTAGTGTAGTGTAGCATAAGGTAGTGCAGTTGTAGCTGCAGTGTAGTGTAGTGCAATCTGTGCAGTGTCGTGTAGTGCAACTTAGTGGTAGTTGCAATTGTAGTTGGTGTTGTAGTTGTAGTGTAATGTAATGTAATTAGTGTAGTGTAGTGTAGTGTAGTGTTGTGTAATGTAATGTAGTTGTAGTCGCATTTGTATTTGTAGTTGTAGTGTGCTGCAGTGTAATTAGTGCAGTGTAGCGTAATGTGGTGTAGTTGTACTTGTAGTTGTGGCTGTGGTAGTTGTGGCTGTGGCTGTAGTTGTACTGGTAATTGTAGTGTAATTAGTTTAGTGTTGCGTAATTAGATGCAATTAGTGCAGTGTAGTGTAATTAGTGTAGTGCAATTAGTGTAGTGTAATGTAGCATAGTTTATTGGCAAGTGTAGCTGTAGTAGCAGTGCAGTGTAGATGTAGTTGTAGTTGTTGCTGTCTGTCTATCTATCTACCTAATCTAATCTAATCTAATCTAATCGATCCTAATCGGTCCTAATCGATCCTAATCGGTCCTAATCGATCCTAATCGATCCTAATCGATCCTAATCGATCCTAATCGATCCTAATCTATCCTAATCTATCCTAATCTATCTATCTATCTAACTAACTTACTTACTTACTTATCTATCTGTCTAGCTGCAATCTGCAAGCTTCAAAACGCAGCTATTTTGCGACACTTCCTCAATTTTTGACTTGACAACATCCACAACGAGAAATCCTGCGAGGCGTCCTCAATTTTGGAACTTGACAACATCAAAAACGAAGCAATTCTGCGAGACTTCCTTCAAAAATGGAAAGTTGAGTGCAGAGCTGACGGTCTCGTACCAATGCGTTTTGCGATGTTTCCACTCCACCTGTCTAAAGTGCTGCCCCTGCCAGGAAAAAGTGATGCCAGGTCATACGAAGTGCTGCACCTGTCACGCAAAATCATCTTAGCAAACCTACAGATCTGATGCTCCAAAATGCAACCCCTCTCAGGAAATCAGCGCCCGGACCTCCTAACATCTCTGATGAAGATGTCTCTTGTACTGCGCCCGCGACGGAAAATGCATCTTTGCAGATCCTCTTCAAATGTCCCACGCTTGCCATGGGTTTTCGAAATGCTACAAAAAAAAAACTCACGTTTTGCTCACTTTTGACAAGGTGCACGATCCCTTGCGCCTGCCACGCAAAACGACGCTCCAACGTCCAAAAGTGGCGCGTACATGTGGTGCTTTGTAGATTTTGACTTCGGCATGTGCTTCGCGCCACAACGGCGTTCACTTTTTCGACATCGCAACGTCTAACAGTGCTCCGGAGCTGCGGTGTTTTGTACATTTTGACTTCGAAATGTGCTTCGCGCCGAAACGGCATGCACTTTTTCGACATCTCAACTTCTAAAAGTGCTCCGAGGCTGGCTGGGGTGCTTTGTACGTTTTGACTTGGAAATGTGCTTCTCGCCACAACGGCGTGCACTTTTTCATCTCTCATCTGACCATATGGCTCCGCACCCGCCGCTTTACTTACTTATCTATCTGTCTAGCTGCAATCTGCAAGCTTCAAAACGCAGCTATTTTGCGACACTTCCTCAATTTTTGACCTTGACAACATCCACAACGAGAAATCCTGCGAGGCGTCCTCAATTTTGGAACTTGACAACATCAAAAACGAAGCAATTCTGCGAGACTTCCTTCAAAAATGGAAAGTTGAGTGCAGAGCTGACGGTCTCGTACCAATGCGTTTTGCGATGTTTCCACTCCACCTGTCTAAAGTGCTGCCCCTGCCAGGAAAAAGTGATGCCAGGTCATACGAAGTGCTGCACCTGTCACGCAAAATCATCTTAGCAAACCTACAGATCTGATGCTCCAAAATGCAACCCCTCTCAGGAAATCAGCGCCCGGACCTCCTAACATCTCTGATGAAGATGTCTCTTGTACTGCGCCCGCGACGGAAAATGCATCTTTGCAGATCCTCTTCAAATGTCCCACGCTTGCCATGGGTTTTCGAAATGCTACAAAAAAAAAACTCACGTTTTGCTCACTTTTGACAAGGTGCACGATCCCTTGCGCCTGCCACGCAAAACGACGCTCCAACGTCCAAAAGTGGCGCGTACATGTGGTGCTTTGTAGATTTTGACTTCGGCATGTGCTTCGCGCCACAACGGCGTTCACTTTTTCGACATCGCAACGTCTAACAGTGCTCCGGAGCTGCGGTGTTTTGTACATTTTGACTTCGAAATGTGCTTCGCGCCGAAACGGCATGCACTTTTTCGACATCTCAACTTCTAAAAGTGCTCCGAGGCTGGCTGGGGTGCTTTGTACGTTTTGACTTGGAAATGTGCTTCTCGCCACAACGGCGTGCACTTTTTCATCTCTCATCTGACCATATGGCTCCGCACCCGCCGCTTTAGCGAGCCTACTTTTCGACCCTCCGGAGCCAGTTGGAAAAACACAGTGTTTCGCGACTTTCCTACCTTTTCGCGCACCTGGATCTTCTTTCTTCGGAGACTTTCTCTTTTTGGTCTTCTTTCTTCTTCTCTTCTCTTCTCTTACTCTTCCCATCTCTGCTTTTCATCTGTCCATGTTGTCGGAAGTTTGACTTCTAAACTTCCTTCGGTCACATATGCATAATATATATATATATCTGCATGTTATAGATATAATGCATATCTTATACATATATATGGTAAATTTCATAAAGAGGCTTCGCGGGTGTACTTTATTTTCCGCCTCGTACTTTATTTTTTTGAAGGCCGCCCAAAATAAAATTCAAGTCTAGGGAGCTAGGACCCTTTTAGACGACAGAATTCGCTGTTCGGCGCTGATTTGAAACGAACCCTATTCTTGCGGGCTGTGGGCTTTAATGATGGACGGCGAATATCCGTAAAGATGGTGTTGTTTTTTGTTTCATAAACCTCGCGATCCATAAGTCATGGACTTGATCGCTAGCGATGCTGGGGCGATCTGGGAAGCCTTTAGTAAACGTGTCATCAAGACATTCAACAAGAAGAGTTTGCAACAAATATGAATGGGAGCAATTGGAAGACTTGATTTCAAGTTAAAAATGTTTGTGGTAGCTGCCCTAGCCAGGCTGTTTTTTTGAAAAAAAACATGGCGCCTAGCTCCTCTTGTCAACCTCTAGGAAAACAAATCTGAAACCTAGAATAACCTAGATATTCATTCTGTGGCCAGTATCTTGAACAGACAATTACCACGCAGATCCCTTTCTATATTTTTTCAGTTAAAAAAATGGATTTAAAACATAAACATGACAGCGCGTCCAGAAACTCTGTATGCTCAGGACTCCTCATGAGATAGACAACCGGAAAACGCTTTCAAGGTTCTGCAGTTTAAAGCGCCCCCCTAAGAGTTTCAGCATCAAAACTTTCTACTCTTGCAAAAGGTTAGGTGTTGAACCTCACACTCACACATGGGCATTTTTTTCATTGCTGCACACCGACAGTAGCACGATCCCAGCCGTTCTGCTTCGTTAGTCATGCCTTGGCTTTGGTTTTGCACCTTCTATATAATTCTACTTTGATATCAACATGCGCCATATGTGAACGTTAAAAATAAAAATAATCGGTTCACAATTGAAAGCCTCGTCAACTGGAAAAGTATGCGCAGCACTACAGCCTTGTGAGTACATCCTGAAGACTCAGAGCACACTGCCGGAAAAAAAACAAAACAGCGCGCACACACACATACACATGCGGAGCCTTGTTCACTGTTTCAGAACGTAATTTTATCAACACTATGGTTTTACTCTCTCAAACATGACAACATTCTAGGTGCCTTGCGCACGAACACATGACCTTCGCGGGTGTACTTTATTTTCTGCCTCGTACTTTATTTTTTGAAGGCCCCCAAAATAAAATTCAAGTCTAGGGAGCTAGGACCTTTTTAGACGACAGAATTCGCTTTTCAGTGCTGAATTTAAACGAACCCTATTCTTGCGGGCTGTGGGCTTTAATGATGGACGGCGAATATCCGCAAAGATGGTGTTGTTTTTTGTTTCAAAAACCTCGCGATCCATAAGTCATGGACTTGATCGCTAGCGATGCTGGGGCGATCTGGGAAGCCTTTAGTAAACGTGTCATCAAGACATTCAACAAGAAGAGTTTGCAACAAATATGAATGGGAGCAATTGGAAGACTTGATTTCAAGTTAAAAATGTTTGTGGCAGCTGCCCTAGCCAGACTTTTTGCGTGAAAAAAACATGGCGCCTAACTCCTCTTGTCAGCAAACCAAATCTGAAACCTTATGCATATGAGGAGAGCCAGTATCACTGTCATTCTGTGTCATTCTGTGGCCAGCAAAACCAGTGGGCTATCTTAAACAAATACCACGGCAGATTCCTTCACATATTCTTCAGTTAACAAGTAGGAGTTAAACATAAACATGAAAGCGCGTCCAGAAATTCTGTATGTCCAGGACGCCTCATGAAGTTATCAATCACTTCAGGGACAGCATCTTGAGTTTTTCAAAGTGTTTGGCTGTAAAATGCACAGCAAGCGGAAAAAATAAAGTACACGGCTCAAAATTTTGAGCCTTGTACTTTATTTTGGGTCTTGTACTTTATCTTTTGGGATAGCAGATTTTGCACCAAACCCTTGAAATTTATGGTGTTGACACAAAATCTAGCAGCAACATGGATAAGGTACGGGTGTACCTTAAGCATTTTGCGTGCAGATTTCAGTAAAAAACCTGCTCTTTTAAGTGTTTAGCACAAAATCTGCTATCCCCAAAAATAAAAGACAAGGCCCAAAAATAAAGCACAAGGCTCAAAATTTTGAGCCTTGTACTTTATTTTTTGCCTTGAACTTTATTGATTCTTATCCTGTAAGATGGCTCTGGCGTGACCCTCCAATCAAAGCACACCGGTTCTTTGCTTTTCAACATCTGGCACGCATCGCACGCTAGTTAAAAGCTACAGGCACATAGCGCCAGCAAAAAGATTCCAGATTCATACTTTCACTTTGCTACTTTAAAGAGTAAAGTACCAACCCAAGGCTTAGCACCGCCATATGTTCTGAAGACTTGTACCCGGAACCTTGGAGTGTCGTGGCATGGACGGTGTGGCTGCTGTCAGGAACCCAATTTTCTTACTGAACCCCAAAAAACGGTCCAACGACAACTTGATGCGCGCTCTTAACCTTTGAACGCTACAGTCCAAGCTTGGAGGCTGTACAATGAACCATGATGAAGGTTGAAAGATGCACTGGCGAATTTTGGTACGAAGTCCATTTCGTTGTGAGACCGTGTAGGCCCAGAAGACTGCGCTATATGAAAATGTGCCACTATCTATCTATCTCTCTCTCTCTCTCTCTCCATCGCCATTTTGCCACTGTGTCCATGGATTTTTTCTTTCCATAGTCATGACCACCTTGCATCCCTATTTCAAGCTTTTTAGGGAGATAACTCTACTCAAGGGTTCAGCATTGCCAAAAAGACATTTTCTCACAAAGGCATGAAGAGAAAATGATGGAAAGACTGCAAAAATCGTACTCCACCTTTCTATCCATATGTGTTTCCAACTCTAGATGCACTGCCAGTTTTGGCTGTAAGACAGTGCTTCTGATGGTTTGTGACCCAGAAGGTGGCAGATAACTCTGCAAGGCAGACTTCAAGAAATAAAGTGCAAAGCTCAAACGTTTGAGGGTTGTACTTCATTTTCTACGCTTGTACTTCGAGCCCTGCAGTTTGAGTTTTGTGGCCACGCCTTCGCTTTTCTAGGGCTTCGCCGCGACACATATTCTGGCATTGTAGTATGATCTGACGTTGTCTAAAGCTGCTTGTTTTGGTCTATCTGAGTTTTGAGGGCCGCATTCTGGTTTGGAGCGTTGTCTGTTGAATTTTTTTCGCGCTGTAATGGCTAGCTTGCATCTTGCTACACCCGGCTTCAGAGCGCAGAGCCACAATGCTGATGCTTATGCTAGCAATTCTTGGGTTGAACAGTCTTGCAAGAACACCATTCTTGAGATTCAGTTTCAAGGTGGGAAGTTTGGAAGGATCATACATCCTTGTTTTCACGTGACTGGTCGTAAGCTGGATTTGTTGACGGGCGTTTCTTTCTGAGCTTCAATTGTTGGGACTGCATGTTGGTTTCAAGGGCTGCTGGGTTGCCATGTGTAGTCTAGAATGTGGATGTGAACTTATGTGAAACCGTTTCTTGATTGAAAAGCAGATTTCACACCTCCATAGTACGACCAGCCTAACTTTCAGATATGTGCGCTTTACCTTTGAACGCTGCAGTCCAACCTTGGAGTGTAAACTATGCTGTGTTGTGGTGCATTTGGGCACTAAACCAATTTTACTGTGCAAACCAAGAATTTTGCTGATGCCATTGATTTTTTGATGTCTGCACTACATCAAGTTTTGCCACCCTGTCCCTGAAGTGTAATTCTTTCCAAAGTGATGATCCTGCTGCATTCAGATTTCAGTCTTTTTTAGGGACATCACTTGACTCGAGGTTCCGCCCCTCCAAGCGTTGCCAGAAGACTATTCTTTTCACAAAGACATGAACAGCAGATAAGGTACAAGGCTTCTGTTAAGGTACGGCATTTGTGAAATTTAGCACATATATATATATATATATGAATATTATATATGTGCATATTGCATATAGAAAAGATTGGAAGGGACAGACTGAACACTCTGGAAGCTAAGGCCGCTATCTTTTCCTGCGCTATCCAAAAGTAGTGAGATTAAGCTAGAGCCGCTGTAGATGCTAATATGGGACATTGTTATTAAATAACAATGGGTATAAACAGGATGGTTGGAAATCACGCCAAAGAAGGACGGCCTTTACGGGCAGAGGCAAAACAGCTGTCCTGAGTCACCTTAGTGGGTCAGATGTTCCAAACACACCTGAGATGTTATGTGTCAAAGAGACTTTAGACACAAACCAAACCCGACCCTGACCCAAAAGGAAGGGTAAACAAGGGGGGTTGGAAGCCCTGCATAGCCCACCCCCCCATCACCCCGCAGAGGGGATCAGGGAGAGGAGGGAGGGATGAGAAGATAGGATGGCTGCCTGGATGACTTGAGCCAAAATTGGCATAAGTCATCCAGCAGTCCAACCCATCTTTTCAAATCACATATAGACCCTACCCAACCAACCTACTCATATGTTAGAGTAAGAAAAGATTGGAAGGGACAGACTGAACACTCTGGAAGCTAAGGCCGCTATCTTTTCCTGCGCTATCCAAAAGTAGTGAGATTAAGCTAGAGCCGCTGTAGATGCTAATATGGGACATTGTTATTAAATAACAATGGGTATAAACAGGATGGTTGGAAATCACAGATGTTCCAAACACACCTGAGATGTTATGTGTCAAAGAGACTTTAGACACAAACCAAACCCACTGTTAGAGCTAAGTAGATTCACCCACTGTTAGCATCACCTATCGGCTTAGCTAAAGATTCTAAAAGTTCACCTGGACCCAGCAACGGTGGGAACGGGAACTCACGGATCAACCAATGCTGGGACAAAGTCCACTCGTCATTGGTGCCGTCACGGCTGAGGCCGTCAGCTGGATTAGACTCTGTGTCTATCCATTCAAACCAAATCCTAGTCTGCAAACGGGAAAATTGAAGGTGCGCTTGTTGCACCAGGGTCAAGACATCCGGTTCGGATGTGGAAGCCCGGATCAACGCGGCAGCAGCGGCCTCATTATCAATGAACCAAATGACGGACTTGGAGAGCAAGGAGGCTGCTTCCAGGATAGGTACGATGACAGCGGCAAGAGTCTCTCCAGGATAGATTTGCTGTTGACGTTGCTGCCACGTTTGGATGACCCAGTGGGGGACGACCGTCGTACCACCCAAAGGCCGGCCATTGCTGGGAAAGATGACCCAGCCCAGACGTAGCACGTCAGATTCGAAGGAAGCATCCGAATAAATGCGGATCAACGGTTCTGAATCCTGGAGGACAGGGATGTCTCGGGGTCGAAAATCACGAACTGCAACATGTAGAGCCTGGAGTTGAAGGCGTTCCACCGGCGTCAAGGCTGTGGCGTCCTTATGTTGGTGGTTGGTCAAAGCCGGTCCGGCAATCTTGCCAAGGTGGCCCATGCACAGTGTGAAAAGCCAATTGATGTCGCCTCGGAGCTTGCCAGCATCATCGCGGCTAAGGGTGCCCTCGTGGAGGATAGACTCCAATTTGGCATCGACTTTGGCCAAGGTAGAATACTTGGGTTGTACCCGGACAAACCCAAGAGACATGAAGTCACCCGTATGGAGGGACGTGCCAAGGTAATGCCGATTGGCAGCGGGCACAAACCCCTTCTCAGGTTGTGGAGGAGCTCCCATCAATTTGAAGGTCAGGCGTAGGCCAGCTTGGGAAACGTCGGCATCGGCAAGGGCCTCAACTGCTAGCTCATCGTCAAAGTAAGCAGCAGTGAGGGCCAGGGTACAACGCCTAGAGATGGCAATACCCAGCTGGGGAAAGCGGTTGAAGGCCACAACTGCACTTTCAAGGCCAAATGCTAGTCCCCAGAGCAATGTGAATCGCCAGCCGGTGTTGGGCACGAAGATTGCCACCACAGAGAAACGCTGATGTTCAGGAAGAACTGGAAGGCCTCTGTATGCATCAGGGAGATCATCGGTCCCGATGCGAAGGCGCAGCCAAGGGATCTCAGCGCCACAAGCTGCCTGATCAGAACCAACGCGTCGGGCAATAGAGGCAGCAACCGCAGCAACAAAGTCAATGCTGACAGTGAAAATCGTCTCAGACATTGATTCATGGCTGTTATGCTGGGTGCGGCGGGCGTTGTCGATCATGCGCCGCTTGTTGTCGGCTTGCACGATTTGGAACCGCTCCAGCGGTCGCCATTGGCCCCGTCCAAAAAGGGCATCCACAGCTGAGCGCGACATCAGCGGGGAGCAGAAGCCCTTGGCTTGTTCCGCAAGCGTCTGTTCGAGGATGTCATCAGCGTGTCGGGGTGGTTTGGAATGAACCAAAGTTTCTACGACCTCATCAGCGTGCTCCAGCCATTTGGCTAGCGGGTCAACTTCCCGAGGAGCCACGGGCCGGAAGATCCCGGTCTGGGAGATCTGTCCCACGATGGGGTAGCCGCGAACAAGGCATTGAGCTTGCAGGCGGTCTGGCCATCTTAACATGATAGTCATCACGGCCACAAAGCCTGGACGTTTGGTAGAGGCCACCCGGTGAGCACTCTCCACACGCCAGGAATCCAAAGCATCTTCCAGCGGTTGAACCGCTTGGGCTACCGATCGGAGGGTACGGCGCAGCTTGGCCGAGAATGCCGGCAGAAATTGGCGCCACACACATATGGCCTCGATGGTGAAGACCACATCATGCTCAGGCCACTCTGTGGCTTGGAAAGGTGAAGGAAGCCGTGAGGATGCGGCCATGTGCCCCAGTTTCCCAAGACCCGGCGGCAACAAGTGGTCCAAGCCACGGGCAGAATCAGTGGGATGGCGTTGGCCTGAAAGTCCACTGTAGATCCGTGCGCGTTCGTGGCGCCCCAACGGCTGTGGGCCCAGGTCATCCGTAGGCATACCTCGAAGGCGGCACCAGGCCACGTAGCTTTGGAGAACATGAAGGTCACAGTGGGACAGGCGTCTCTGGACATCGGCCATCAGCTGCGGTGTAAAGACGCAGTCCGGGAAGAGCGCTGCCAGTTGGCCCGTAATGTGTGGAGAGTCGGACAACCCCGGGAAATGGTCCAACCTGCCGGGCTCCCAGACCGTGTGGAGGAGTCTGGACTTGAGGCCGATCTCTTCCACGTCCACCATGGGATGTTGGAACTTGGCTTCCAAGAGATGGGGCAGCAGGCAAAACACGGCCATGACGGAAAACAGGTGGAACCCATTGCCGATCAAACTGTTCTGGCGTTGGCGCCGCAAAGCTGGTTCACCCGGCACACAATCGAAGCTTTCTGGAGGCAATCCCATGAGTTGCGCTCGTTCATGTGGGGTCGGCTGTCGCCATTCCGCATCTCGCCAAACCAGGGAGGCTTCTTCGTAGGCCGAAGGAGGGAAGCGCCGGTTGTCCTCCATGAACCGCTCAACAGCCGCAGCAGATGAGCTGGCGGTACGATCGGCCAGGTGGTAAAACTCTCTGGTGAATGGATGCATGGCACCACGACCTCCTTGAGCTACCACCTCTTTGGCGTTCATCATCGGCTGGAACCCATGGCCAAAGAAGCACTTGTTAGGCAGAGGTTTGTCGCCACTGTATCGCAACTCAGGGACGCTCCCCTCGGCGGGCACCCAGTCCCAACCGGGGGGGGCAGTCAGTGATGGAGTTGCTGCACCAGCACGGCCTGCCAACCAATAAAGGCGATGGCGGCGTACCCATCCACAGGCAGCTGCATCAATCATGATGGGTTCTGCTTGAAGCCATTCGTTGTAGCTGTCGCGCACTGGTTGCGGCATACTGCCCACATTCTCCAAAAAGACAATCAACTCCACGCCTTGCATCTCAGGGAGCATAGAGAACTCATGGCGGAGTCTCTGCAACTCCAGCGGCTGCTGGCTGCGGGGGTCGGCCAGCCCACGGCGGCTCATGTTCAGGGAGGAGTTACCCTGGCAAGGGCTACCACCGCCCATAATGACACCACGGAAAGCCCTCCGCCTCAACAAGGGGACGAACTGAGCAGCGGCCAGGTGTTCAACCCGCGGCACGTGGACCAGGTTGGGCATGTTAGTGCTGGCCACATAACACGCGATCTCATCGCACTCCGCTGCCACTCCATAAAAATGCAGCCCCATTTGGAGGAGGGCGATGCACAAGCCGGAGAAACCCGCCCAGAGGTCCAGCACCAACCATGTACCCCGGACCGTGGGAGCCCATGGAACCTGAGCTAAATCGCCCCGCCCTCGCCATGTCACTGGCTTGGAAGCCCTAAGTCTCGACGCCAGATCGCCTTCAGTCTGGGCGTCTTCGCCATGGCACACCAACACCTGACGCAGGTGAGGGCCTGGTGGCGGATCCTGTGGGCCAGGCACAGGCTGAGGGGCCTGAGGTAGGGCGACCCGCCGCGATGGGGCAGGTAACTCTGCAGCTGATGCCATCGTGGGGCCCCCCCGGGACACGGTCCCTGTTGTCCCTAGGCAGAGTAATGCTCCAGGCGGGTGTGCTTCTTGCTGAGGCACGGTCCACCTTCTTCAAGCCGAACATCGCAGCAATGGAGGCTGGTACATTTGGCCTCTTTGCAACCACGTCCATCGTTCCAAGGTTTGCAGATCTTCTGGCCTCCTTTGATCTGGCTGACGGTCTTGAAGGAGTCGCCCTTGATCTGCCTCTTCCGCTCGGCTGGAGGTTCCGGCTCAGCGGCACGCTTGCTGGCACCGGTCTCGATGGTCTCCACCAAGGGCTGAATAGCCGGGGATCGCCACTCCAAATGGGTGTCACGGAGGGCATTGTCCAAGGCCCACTGGCCGGGTTGGCCACGGCGAATATAAGTCGCCATCTTGCCCCGGGTAAGGAGGTCGTTGCGTTGCAACCACAAAAGGCTTCCGTGCCCGTACTCCATGGTGTCCTTGAGGGCCCGGTCACAGTAGTGCAAGGCACTGGACAAATCCATGAAGAGAACCTTGTCACCCTGAGCCGATGGGGAGACCAGGAAGTTTCCTGCCCAAGCCCAAGCGTGGGCTAGTACCCGCAGGGCGAAGTAGTACTCCGTGACGCTGCGGAGGCTCACGGAGACCTCCTTCTCGAGCTGCAGCTGGAGTCCTCCGGGGAGGGCAATCGAGTCACTGGCGCGAGGCTGTGAGACGGTCAAGACGGACTTCACCTTCTTCATGTCCACCACCGTCATGGATTGTTTCCTGAATTCCCTGTAGACCCGGGAGCGCAGCTGTTCCGAGGGTTCCAGGACAGAGTCGAAGGACAAGTTGTACCTCTTGGTCCAGTCGACGTTCATCTGCTGGATGGTCGTGTCAGGGAGCGCCTCGTCCAAGTCTTCTGACTTTGGTGCTGCTTGAGCAGCGTGTTTCAGGGCCTGATGGCCAGCCTCATAGGCACTCTTGAAGCGAGCCAGGGCTATTCTGTTCCCCTTCAAAGCTGAAACCTGGTCGATGTGGTCAGCAAGGGACTTCTCCCAATCGGAGGCCTGGATCATGTAGACGAAGTCGTCCAGCGTAGAGATCTGGTGGAACTTGGTGTAGTTGTCGATCCAACTTTGCTCGAGGTTGGCACCGCGAAAGCAAGTAGCCAAACCTCGGTCATCCTGAAGCACGTCAATGCGGGTCATGGCAGCCACTCAAAACCTCGTGAGGGGGGGCTTGAACCAAAACTCCAACAAGTACAAACAGTTGCAAATGGGGCATGCCAGACAGTACGTGTGACACCCGACCAAGGGGTACATGAACCTACCTGTCATGGCAAACCTGGTAAATCAAGGCATGTAACCAGCGACACGGCACTCAAAGAGTGTCAGCCGCGGCACATTTTCCTGCCATGGGCCGGGTCAAATTGCCCAGCTGTTATATTCCGCCAGGGACTGGTACAGTCCTCGGGGCATACGGCTAAGGCAACGCTCACAAAAGGCAGCCCTGCTCGTCCCAGCACAGCCAGCCGCGGCCACGGCTTTGGTGCTCCTGGACGAATGGAAAGTCGCGGCACCAGGGCGTCAGGCGGCCCTCCATCTCCTCTCGAACAAGGTGGGTCTTCCTGCCCTGGACGAACCATGGAATATCATCAGCCGCATCTTCATCAGCCGGTACCCCACAAAGGTCGTCTCCTTCGGCCGTGACATCGGAGGCAGAGCTCGATAGGTCTTCGGAAGAGTCGGAGGAACGCTCCGCCGAAGGAAGTCCGGACCCGGCCGGGACTTCCTCCTCCACCGGCAGGGCTCCAGGAGCCACCTCAATGGCCTCTTTGGCCTCTCCTTCAAAGGCGCTCAGATCCTCTGGGATCAGCTTGTGCGCTGCTGCAAACTCGGGCCACAGCCAAGCATCCCTGCACAGCATGCCGTCCTCTGTCAGCGCGAGCTCCCTGCGCTTCTTGTGGAACAGGTTCATGAAGCGGTTCACGCAGCGCTGCTTGACCTGCAAGGATCGTAGGAGCTTTGATCCGGCGTAGTGGACCCCCATGGACATCAGGGCCCGGGGTTTCCCAGCTGAGGGGTCCCGGCCACCTCCAGCTGGGATCTCCGTCCAGTTCCCCACTGCTTGCAGGTCAAGATCCGGCAGTTCGAGGATGTTCGCAATCGTCGGGATGAATCGACGAAGCCGGTTAAATCCCGCTGCCTGTGCATTGGTGAACTCGACCCCGATCTGGTAGAGGGCGCCCCGCAGGAGCTCGAGGAAGCGGCTTCGTGACATGGGCTTGTTCACTATGAGCCCGGTGTGTTCCGTGACTTCCCAGAACTCCTCGGGGTTCAGGGACACCGCGGGGAGCAAGAAGCCACTCGACTGCGGGCACTCGTTGGCGTAGAAGTCCAAGAGGGTCTGTGTGACTCCTTGACCATCCAGAGTGGCGTGCGGAAGGCCCCATGCATATCCAGGTCTGGCGCCCTTCTTTCTGGCTTTCCCTTGGGCGCACTGGAACTCCAAACTGGGTCCATGGGTTGTGACGAACTTGGACCGTTGGAGGTGCTCAAATCGAATGCACCCCAATGCGGCCATCAACATCTGGGCCACCAGCACCCTGTGCGTCCCCTGAGACTTCTTCATCAGCAGGAGGAGGCTCACGAACTCCCAAGGTTCAAGCTCTGGTGCTTGGCGGCCTGTGTGGTGCACCGCATGGAAGCGGAAGTGCTTGGTGGCCCAATGGTCCATCGGGAACTGGGCACCAAAGGTGGCTGCATACCACTTCAGGCTGGCATGCATGCTGGCCGCCGCCGTGGGGCCCCCAGCTGATACCTCCCGGAGGAAATCAGCCAAGAGCAAGGGGGTCGGCTGTCGATGGTTGACATCACGGGCGGCACAAAAACGAAGCCAACGCCGTAGCGCCGAAGCTAAAGCTCCCAGCCTCTGAGAGGACAACCTTGAAGCACCCGCCATAGTAGTATCTTTGAGGCGCTGCACCTCCATGGGGTCTTGCAGCTGGGCTGCAGTAACGCCCAGCTCCTCCAAGTTCAGGACATTGTCAAGGACGAGGTGGAAGAGCTGGTCCAGCTTCGACAGCTTGGTGGCATCCTCCTTGGCGTGGGCATCCGAAGCTGCTGCGGCCACCAAGATAGGAGCTCGCTCCGCTGGGACCCCTGAAGGGACCAGGCGCCGCACCTTGGCAGATGCCTCACTTGGCTGGCTCGGCACTGGAGTCTCGGCCCTGCGAGTGGGGACGCCCACACTCGAGTTCCGGACCTGAGCCACCTCCACGCCAAGGGCCTCAATCTGCTTCAGGCTGGCCCGCCTCGCATTGGTCCAGGCCACTGCAATGGCCATAGCTTCATGCCCTTGAAGTGCCCGGCCAGTCTTCTGCTCGAGCTCCCTGTAGCAATCCTGAGATGAGGACCACATGTACCTGAAGTCCCCAACCGATTGGATGCCCAGCTCCATCACGGCCTGGTGGATGTCGTTGGGGACATCATGCAGCACGAGGTCCAGCTGCGGCGTCAACCCTCCGGCTGCGGGCAATGAGGCGCATGAGCTCGTCGGCGTTGAAGGACCCGTCCGATTGCCGTGGGATGGATGTTGTTGCCATCCTGACCGGCGGGTCGAGGGTGACAAAGCGGCCCTCCTCATCGTGGTAGCCCGAGATCTCCAGCACGTCGTCCTCGGCCTGGCGCGCCACCTCCGTATAGACCAGGCCCCTGTCCAGGCAGCTGTGGCACAGGAGGCGTTCCCGGTCGCACACACAGCGCAAGGAGGGCGAGGGCAAGACTCGCAGAAGCAGCAAGTCCACTCGCCGCAGTGGCAGCACGGCTGCCCCCCCAGCCTTCGAAGGCTCGCGGCCGCCTGGAAGTGGACGACCGCCCACGCTTCCCTGGCTCCCTTCACCAGGAGGCGCTCCAACCGGGTGAGCTCACGGACCTCAACCCGGGGATGCCCCTGGAAGAAGGTGCGAGCCCTGTCTTTCCAGGCAGCCCAATCCACAGGCGACAAGGCCATGAGAAGATAGGATGGCTGCCTGGATGACTTGAGCCAAAATTGGCATAAGTCATCCAGCAGTCCAACCCATCTTTTCAAATCACATATAGACCCTACCCAACCAACCTACTCATATGTTAGAGTAATATATATATATATATATGCTTACTATTATGATAATTATTGTTATCATTATTATTAATAATATATATATATACATCTGTATATCAAAAATATGCATGAAGGCATCATAACTATATATATATTCTCTCGTGATATCAAAGCGTCACTGACCCATCTGGGTCGGATCAGGAAGTCAATGGAAGTCACTACTGGACCGGACGAGTAACAGATGCTGAAGACGGTCCAACTCATCTCTGCAAGCCACCTATCGCCAGAGAAGTGGGTCTCAAACCATTGAAGATAGCAGAACTCAACTTAATCAACTGAACCAAGGAGTTTGGGATGTTTGGATCTTTTGAAATTTGAACTATTTGGTCTCCTAACAAAGTTCAAAGAAAGATCTTTGCTCTCCCAGCCTCCAACCTGTGCTTTGCGGCTTCAATTTCTGCCACCTGTCGCGGCGGAATCCATTCATTTCAGAAACTTGAAAATGTCAAGAATTTGATGGCACCCGACACATCATGTTCTTTCCAGAAACCTACCCAAACTATATAGATCCTTTGGTTTTCTTAGAGGACACCTGTTTTTGGGACACAGCCTTGTCACTCACAGCGCACACCTGACTCTGCAGAATGGATCTGAGGTCTATCTCAGGTCGCGGTTCTTGCTCCTTGAAACGGGAAACTACAGGAAACATGAAGCGGATCCCGTTTTCGGGTCAGAATCACAAACGGAAACATGCCAATTTTGGGTCAATTATTATGGTGAACTAGCATACATTGGCATCCCAATCACGGTGTCCAATTACACTCTATTCTGTCTGTACATTGCTGCGTCCTGACTTTCCTTTGTTTCTTCCACAGCTTCGCTTTGCGGCGAAGTAGCTTCCGGCGTCCTTGTCATAATATGAGAATTGTTCAAGTTGCAGGCTACATCTGGACATTGGTCAGCTGCAGGTCAACCACAGAGCCGTCCTTTTTTTCAGGCGGAGCCTTTTCTTCTTCCTTTTCCCAGTGCCTCAGCGTGTGTTCGAGTTAGTGCCTCAGCATGTCTTCTAGTTTAGTTCCAAATAGAAGCGCTGGGAGGAAAAGAAAAACCCAAAGACCCCAAGCACAGTCCTGACCTTCCTGGAAACTGAGTCGACTAGAAACCTCACAAGTACATTGAAGAGCGGCATGCAACACCAAGCTTTCAGACAGGACACCAACCTGAAGATCATCTAGCCTGAGTCAAAACGCAGCCAGCAGGTGAATATTGTGCGTGTGTGGGTCTCCAGGCAATCAGTGGAACAAAGTGTTTCAAGAACTAAGGTGCACTCACCGCTTTGTTGATCAAAATGGAGATGAAAACGCTCACATTCGAATTGCCATCGATTGCCACCTCCATGCCAACCCGCCCATGCAAACCAGGCTGCTCTTCTTCGGGCGCCAACATTGGTGATGGCCTTGGATTCAGCTCTGGTAGAGGAGCCTTACTGGACATGTTCAGCTACTTTTGACAAGAGAATAAAGCCAACAAAACAAAGGAAGAGCTGAAATCTTCAACAAATGATGCTACAGGTCAACTACATTCTTCAACAAAAACAGCCATGTCAAAAAATACTTCCTTCGAGTGATCCCCACCCTGACACATTATTCTGCCATAGTTTCTGACTGACATACCATCTGGAAGTATATATTATATTTATGTATTCTGACATTCTTTCTGGCATATACTCCGACATTCTTTCTGGCATTCTATCTGGCATCTATTCTGACATACTGTCTGGCATATATGCTGACATTCTTTCTGGCATTCTATCTGGCATCTGTTCTGACATTCTCTCTGGCATCTATTCTGGCATTCTTTCTGGCATTCTATCTGGCATTCTATCTGGCATCTGTCCTGACATTCTTTCTGGCATCTATTCTGGCATTCTATCTGGCATCTGTTCTGACATTCTTTCTGGCATCTATTCTGGCATTCTGACATTCTCTCTGGCTTGGGCCCTGCCGGGCCTCAACCGCGAGCGCCAGAGGTCGCTGTTGGGGGAAGGAGGACGGAAGGAGGGAAGGAAGGAAGGAAGGGAAGGAGGAAAGTAACTCTAATATATAAAATCTACAGGCCCTCACCTGGCAGGTAGGGAGCAGCACCGTAAAAGTAGAGACGACCAACTCAGCCGAGCGTCGGCGTGCCAGGCGTGCCAGGCGTGCCAGGCGTGCCAGGTGTGCTGGGCCTGGGCACAAAAGGCCAGGGTTCCGGCGCCGGCAGCGCGGGCGGCTCTGTGGGCGGTTGCGTGGCGGACGTGGCCACCTCGAAGGAGGTGCCACCACCGAAGGTGGCTTCGCTCCAGGGCCTGACAGCGGGGAATGACTTGAATATACTCAATGGATGGATATGATTCTGATATAAATGAATATAGAAGATATCTGGGATTCATAAGATGTGAATACGCAGGCCCAGAGGTTATCACAGGTTCAGATTCAAGGGAGCATAAGATTTCTACTGCAGTAAGAGAGTTTGAACCAGAATTGGAAGCAAGACTTCTGGGGGGCGAAAGTGGTAAAATGATCCACGTCTTCTATTGACCTTTCCTGGTACCACGAACCCACATGTGTCCAGGAGGGTCTTGCAGAAATACAAGTAGGATCTGAAACATCGTAAACATCATCAAATCCTATACTCCCAACATCTCCCAACCTGGTGCTATGAAGGGGGACGCCAGTCATGTTCCCCCACCTGGAACCCTGGCTCATGAGGTCATCGTCCTGGACAAATCAAATTTCCAAGGGACGCGTGGAAAAAGACGAACAACGGGCGTGCATTACCTTGTCTACACGGCTGATCTATGCCAATCTCATGAATATGATGAGTCTTGTGAAGAGATCAGAATAATGTGAATACTATCAAAATTGATTGTGAAATATTGTAAATCCATCTCACAATCTGAATTGTCCATGCTGTGGAGCCATCAAGATTGACAGCGAAACAAAATGAAACAAATGTCAGCAGCGTCAATAGCAGAACCATTGGTCCTCCACCGCCATAGCTGTCAACATCATGGAGGGCGCTGGCAAGCAACGCTTGAACCCAGTTGCAGCTCGGCATCTCATGTGTGGTCAGTAAGCCGAAAAAAAACTTGGTTGATTAAGTAAGAGAGTTACCCCAAGTAGTCATCGTCTGCTACCAAAAAAATGGTACCCCCCAAGGATCAGCAGCTCAGCAGCCAATGAGGTTATTAATCCGGGGTTGACATTGTCCCTTTTCATTGGTTGCCAGGAACAGTCAGGATGCTGTTTTCTTCACTTTGAGTCGGGACAACTATGAGTGCCTCTTGCCACAGGACTCCCCGCAACATCCCTGAACAAAACGGCCAACATTCTGTGTTATCCCTGGGTTTCAACTGTAAACCGAATTTGAAACCAAGAAGGGCACAAGATGTTCCACTTGCAAGGCTTGAGTACGAGAACACACAGGTTCAGATTCAGCGCTTCAGCATAACTCCTCTGAGGGTCGTACAACTTCCTCCTTTCGTACTCCGACAAGCTCCCTGTGCACCGTCAGGGAGCTTTGCTGCAAAGCGCAATTGCAAAGCGTTCACTCCAATCGACCGATAGGGATTTCTGCAATGGATCATGATAATCCCAAATGTACCAGGTAGCATAACCCCCTATAAAGGTGTTGGTCACGGCTCAATTCGAAAGTGAACCAAAATATGGCACCGGTCATCAGCTGCAGAAGCATCTACGTAAATTGCTACCAAGACTCGGAAAATCTCTCCACGATATCGGTTGTGGAAGAGAAGCCTTGGCCCAGAATGCTCAACCAGCCAGATCGCCAGCCACAACAGGACGAATGCAGGAGTTGGTGACAGTCATCGCTTCTTCACAAGGTTTATCTCTTGAGTAATCATTCATTCAAAAGTTTGAGAAGAAGAAGAAGAAGAAGTACCCAGAGCAATGATACATTCTATATATATATATATATTGGAATGATCATGGTAGCGTTAACACTCCTAGGGTTTCATGGTGATTTTTTGGTGGCAACAACTTGGTGATTTTTTTGGTGCGTAAATTAACCTTGATACACGATGCGTGTTTTCTGGTGATTTTTCCGTGGCAACAACCCTTGGCACCTAGACATTGAAATGATCATGGTAGCGTTAAGGCTCCACGGGCTTGAAGCGGGAACGGAGCCGGAACGAAGCGGGAGCGGAGCGGGAACGAAGCGGATTCGATGATTTCACCGTTTTTTCACGGTTTTCCATGGTTTTCTTGCCTGCCGCTTCGCTCCCGCTTCGCTCCCGCTTCGCTCCCGCTTCGCTCCCGCTTCACTCCCGCTTTCTTTTACTCGTGTTTTTTAACGTTTTTTGCCGTTTTTCCAGTTTTTCTTTTATTTTTTGGATTTTTGAATTTTTTTTTTGACTTTTTAGATGTTTTTATGTTTTTTTTCCTGGAATTGTCTCGTTTTTTGGAAAGGATAGCAAGTTTTATGAGTAGCCCCGTTAGGAGTAGCCCAGGGTTCTTTCATCAAATGATGAAATGCTAAATATCTTTTTGACATCAAATCGTATCATTATTTAATCCGGCTTGATCAAATGCATCACAATGTTGAGGTAAAATCATATTGAAAACATCAAATGATCACGATGTTGGGGTAAAACCAAATTGAAAACCTAAAATCGTATCACAATCTGATAATTCATTTCGATATGTATACTTCGATGGGATCAAGTCCAGCCATGCTCCGATCACCACTTTTGATGGTATTGTTAATGAAGTCAAATCCAGCCATGCTCTGATCACCAGGTTTTGTCAGTTCTGACCTGGAAATTCCAAAAGCTATGTTAACGCTACTACGATGATAGCAATATATATATATATCATTATATCATAATTAATGTATATTAAAAATATCTTATACGATCTTATACGCACAAATACGGCATGTAATTGGCACCAACCTGCTTGGCGAAACCCGGAGCCAAGGACTCCAAGACCAGGGACTTCCAGGTCCAAGCAACTCTTCTGGCACCTTCTCGGGCTTCGAGGCAACGGCCTGATGGCACAAGATTTTTCATGAAAAATCCATGATGTTTCATGACTTTGTCCATGACTTTGCATGACGAACACCACTAGAATATACTAGAATACTGGCAGTACTGGCACTCCAAACTTCAGTCTTCAACTTTTTGCCAAGCCCTATCGTTGGCCAAGATGTCGGATATGGAAGTGACTCAGGCTCAGGACTGTTTAAGAAAGCGGTCTCAAGAAGCACATAAGCACAGCAAAACACTGGCCATCTCCGAGAAACCTCGTTGTACAAGTCTTCTGGCAACTGCTGCATGGCACGCCACCTTAGTCACTACATGTCAGTACTGACATTTGAAGACCGGTACCCCGGTACTGTTGTAGATTCAAATCAGCAAGTAACTAAGTAAACACATAACTTGTCTCTTCTGACCGCATTCCCCACAAAATCCAATCTTCGGTTCTTTCTTGCAGCGCCGCAACAAAGCTTTACCTGTTAAGCTTGTCTTGCATAGCTAGAAAATGGATACACAAATCATAGCTTTGGTTTCAGCAGTAAAGTGCCCAGTGTGAGGACTAAAGCTATCACCCTTCTGCCCGCTGCCCTGTTCAGGATTTTCTTACAACACAATCAATTGAAAGGAGACTGGGTTTCCTGATACTGTAAGATACAAAAACAGACCATGTTCTGTCCTTGCTCCATGGCTTGGAGTGTTCTGAATGCTGTTAGGACAATCCAAGTTGCATTCGTTGTTCTGCACGCTCTTCGTGAACCTGTGCCGAAGTCTGTTGAGGGCCGACCCGGATTCAGACTGCAGAGTCTCTCAAAACGTTGATGGATATCGCGGCACATGGAGATGCAACTGATGCAACTCAGCCTTGTAGATTTGACTCGCTTTTTCGCAGAGGGTATCAAATCTTGCTTTGGTCTCTTCATACTCGACCTGACAGTGGTGAGCTTTTCAGATCAGCTGAACACTTGTAGGCTGTCTCAACAGCACCATACCACGCGCACATGACGAAAAGGCAGAGCCCAACCTGGTCTTCATCGCTCTCCTCAATACGCATCAAGGAGGACATGCTGCTTGATTTCGAAAGACACTACTGTGACATGTTTACAATCTGTTGGTGGGGGATAGCTGGCTTGAAGAACAACAAATCAAGAGCCCATATGAAAATCTTCAGAACTTAAGAAAGTGCTTTCTTTCTGAGTGAAATTTAAAATTGGTAGAAACATGCATAAACCAACAAAGTAAGCGCCGCACTTGCGGATCCCGCGGCGAGAACACCAAATCCAAAAGGGCCTCATAGATCAGTCCAATCCGCAAGTGGTGAATCAAGTTGTAGCCAGCAAATCAAGTTCAAATAGTTGCTTGCAAACCAGCCTTGAATTTCCCTTGATTTTGGAAAAATTCCCGAGTCTCTTTGGAAAGCTCGTACCTGGCCAAAGGAAAGCTGGCATCCGAAGGGTTGCTGAAAAGCAGGATTATCATACCAAGCAATGATTGCATCTCAAACAGATCAACAAGAACATGTTGACCATGCCAAGATTGTAGTCGCTGACACCAACAAGTTGGTACACAGGAGGGATGCCGACGCTTGTTGCAGAATCCATCGATCAGCTCCTTCTCTAAGCCACCAACGGAATATACGGAGCCAGCTTCACTTCCACCCTTAGCAAATTCCGCATTGGAAACTGAGAAACCCTCATAGGATATTAGCATGACCAACGTGTTGTGGAGTTTCTTTGTAAAGCACCATTCTTGTGGAATCCTACCAGCACTACAGTTGCCAGTGCATCTGGATGACAACATACTCAAAACCACAAGCTGAAGTGCATGTCAACACGTCGACACAGCACATTGCAGACGCACTTTTGCTGCCATTCCTCTGGGTACCAATGGTCATCAGAATCCTCCATGGATGGCCCGGATGGCCGGCGGCAAAGCTCCTGCCACAGAGCTTGCGACATCGACCTGCAGCTGAACAATCGTCCCCACAACGGCAACCCTCCTCGACAGACTTGCCTTTGCGCAAGTGGCTGTATGCTTTTCGAAACTCCTGCAGCACTAGGATGGGATTGAAACGATGATTCTCTGCCAGCCATGGGAACGTCAAACCTGAACGTACCTTTAAAGTCTGAGTTTTCAATGTGAATGAAATGTATACAGACACTTAAACAGCCTTAAACCTTCTGCGTGAAGGGCTTTCTAGCCAAACACACAAAGAGACTCAAGTTAGGCCATACATCCATCTCAAGATATATCACAAGAAAGGCCGCCAAACTAATGCCGTCCTCCCGCACACGAAGATGTTGACCAACCTCAACCTCAGTCTTTGAAAAAAACTTAAACCACGGTAACGCGAAGTCGCACAGCTTAGATCTTGTGCCGCCACATTCCTTAAAAATGTATAGGACTTGCGAAGGCCATTGTTGAAAGATGCTGCCTTTTTAGCATCCCAGAAGTGCCCCACCTTGGCCCTGAGTGCTGGACATTTGCAACATCTTTGCCTGGGGAAGCTACACCAAAACTCAAGGAAACCATAGAGAATGCCAGTGCTGCACATCAATCAGCTCTGCTGAGGCGATTCAAATGGATAAATCAGATAAGTTTTTGGTGAAATCTTCCCGCCTGGCTCAAAGGGGTTTTCGATGAAAAGAAACTTTCCAGAGGCCCAGGAAGGTTCTTTTCCAGCAGCACTGCGCACACTGATCACACCGCCCTTGTACCTCGTGCTCACGTTTCAAAGGACTGGTCGTGTTTCTGCGACCCTTGAAACTACCAAAAGGCACACATACTTTTCCCAAAGGAAGAAAAGCACGTTGCCGCCAGGCCACTCATCACCAAAAAAATTGAAGAAGTCCAGCAATTTGGCGCCCAAATTTGCAGTGCCGGCAGACTCAGCATCAGCCAACTTCAACTTCTCAGCCTCGATTATCCTGAACGGAACCAAAGCACAAATCCTTGAAAAATAGTACACCTGCCTCAGCCCGAATGAAGATCATGAATCATGATCATCATTGGATCATCATGACTATGATCATCACCTCTTCAGAAGCCTTGTCTAAGCCTTGTCTAAGTCTCGTGTCGCAGAGCCAGAGCTCCTTTGATCGCTGCAAAAGCGACAGTCCACGTTCTGCACCTCCCGCAGCTCACCCTGGAGGATGGCCAGATCTTGCAGTGATGGTAGACGGCCCCTCCTGCCACGGAACCCTCAAATCCTCTCTGTGAAATTGTGAAATTGTAAAATGAACCTGGAAAAACTCCTTGCAACAAGAAGTCGATCCGAAATCCACTTGCATATTTTGTCGAGGGTATGAACATCTATGAACAATCAGAGTCCAGTTACTCAGCAACCATCTCACGTCCTCTGCAAAAGACTCACAGCCATGAGGGTGAGAGCAAATGACGAGAGAGTTCCTGCATTGTGCATTAAGATAAGATGAAATTGAAGTCAAACACACAAAGGTAAATCAGAGGTTCCAAACTCATGAAACGTCAAAAGCACATGTTACATGATGCTATAAATGGATTCAAATCACCAAAGCTTCAACAAACCAATGCAAATGCCCTCGCATATCCTTGACTTCAAACTGTAGATCAAGGAAAAACTTCCAAATCATACTTGTTTCACTAAGACCACCCCTATTGATGGAAAAACAGGAAGATGCAGGAAGCATCTATTGTTCGTGCTCAAACCAAGCCATATTTGCTGGCGAAACCCTCGCTTGCATGGTTAGGAACTGAAGGGTATACGTCGCACAAATTTGGTGTTTTATTTCTTCCTCAGGCCCAAGTCATAAAACCATTGGGCTAAATCATCAAACAAAACAGGTCCTTTGCTCCGGTCATTGATCTTCCGCGCAGATGCCCAGGTCTTGACCACCAACACGAGCGGTTTCAGCTGCGGCTCAGCTGACAGGTAGGCGGCCACCAGCCTGTGATGAACTCCACTGCGACCATAGGACCATAGGTGTCTGTGTGTGTGTGTGTACCCAGATTATGATTTTATATATTATAATGTACACGCCTGTTAGATCTTATAAGTACTAGTCTAGTAATTGTCAATACATTACTTGACTAATGTTCAGGATGTTTTAACTGTTGATCATTAAAATCATTTTCCAGACCGCACTGATGCAGGTTCGTACTTGATCTATATCTCAACTGCCAGCGACAGATCATACCTGACATTACTTTGATGCTCACATGAACAGCTGGAATGCCCCTGGCATGCACTTTTTGAGTGGATCTTGATAGAACCGAATTCTGTTGGTACAAAGTTGCCAAACATCCACGGCCCAAGGAAAGTCCAGAAAACAAGAGACTGCCCCTACCTCATCATCAGGCTATTGTGTCTTAGAAACACAAAAAATAGGGTCAGTCCAGTTATGGCTGGGCTATATCGCTTTTGCTGGCGGGATGGCGGGATGGACCACCAACTAATTAGTCTTCCTAAACTGAACCACTGAGGTGCACATTGACATTGTTCTATCATGTTCTATCCACTTGCCCAGCTGCATGCAGGCCTTGAATTTTCGATCGCTAAATCGTTGTTGACGGTGACGTCAAAGGAAGGTGACACACCCTGAGCAAAGTGGATAGAAAAGAATGAACACGAAAACAGTGTAGCGCCTTGGCAAGTGACCATTGTGAAAGTATAGGGAAGACTTGCTTAGTCGCAGCTGGGAGACAAGCTTGCAGCCGGTAGCTGCAAAAGGAAAAAATGAGAAGCTAAATACAATCTGCTTTGATTCTTCATTCCCAGAAGCATACTCTGGAATCCATCTCAGCAATGGCATCTTTGCAGACAAGCGGTTTTCTGGCTTCTCGCCCGAAAACCTCACAAGAGTGCTGAATGGCCCGAAGCTGCGTATTTCAAGTCATCCAATGCTTCTACAAGAGGAATCCTATCTTGATTCACTCTCTGAAGATCTGCAGTCTCATTCACAAAATGTGTAAGGTTACCTAACAAAACGTCGTACTAATGGAATATCTGGTGGATCATCAAAGCCAGACCGGTAGAACAAGAGGACGTCAATTTGAATTCTTTGTGCGAAACATAAGCAATCCACATCCATAAGGCTCACTGAGGTGACGAACAAATGAACCGCAATCACCCCCTTCCTTGATCTGCTAAAGTAGAGGCACACTCTCACGACCCCATGTTGGACACGAAAGAGAAAAGTAAAACTAGGAAATGCGACCGACATGAAGAACATTAGAACATCGTATGCTTCAAAGTGTTGCGTGTTTGGGCCGTTGCCAAGGCACGAGTAGATTGTTGATGCAACCCGATGTAGCGCCTTCTTAGTTTCAATCCGCCCTTGCAAGCCAGGAACCTGGCAACCAATAGACATGACCCCCTGTGTTTCCTCATTTCAAAGCCCAGACGAACAAGGCCGCACATGGGTATGTATTACTTGATTTTATCAAGCAATAGAACTCGAATTGTGGGTCAACAAGCTGAAGTCTATTGTAGAAATCACCAGTGGACCGTTAAGACTTCCAAATCGAGGACCAGTGAGATGTACCAAATGGCACCTGCAAGCTCAAATCGACATCGCGGTCTGGAAGCCAAAGACCTCGAGGCATGGCATTTCAAGACACAGCACCTTTCTCAACAAATTTGCCAATGTTCACCAAAAAGAAACACCAGGATACACCAGGCCCATCCAGGCCCATCCAGGCCCATCCAGGCCCATCCAGGCCCATCCAGGCCCATCCAGGCCCATCCAGGCCCATCCAGGCCCATCCAGGCCCATCCAGGCCCCAGTTCGGCTCAGAAGCTGAATTGGAGGTCAAAAACGACAGCAAAAGCCGAAAGCCCCACCTGTAGCAGCAGACCCAAAAGGCACAAGATCGCAGCCAGGAATGGCCACCTGAATGGGGAGGTTGTGTGATTTCAACAACCGGTGAGCACCAATTTTTTGGGAAGGGAATATGGAATGCTGCTCAATGCGGTTCCAACAGGAAACTTCCAGCCTGCACATGGCGCCGCAGTTCTTGCACTGTGTCGTCACGATGCCGCAGCTGCTCCTGACAAAGCTGACCATGCACGATGCATGGTTTCTTCTGCCAATGTTTTGCTCAAGTCTGGCGCACCAGAAAACAAAGAATGTGTTTCAAACAAATTGGAATTGTTCAACTTGTGAACCTTCTAAATCATCTAAAATCATCTAAAATCAGTCTAAAATCTAAATATCAGCCGAAAAAAAGGATCCTCTGTGGGCATCAGCTGTGCTACCAACTCTTCTGCTTCCCTGGTGATGCGAGGCACGCGCCCCATGGAGCGCCCTGTCGGCCCTGTCATGGGAGGCCGCACATCCTCGGATGAGCGATGCTGAAAAGAATTGGTTGTTTCAGAAAGTTTCAGTATTTCAATACCACCAAGCAAAGTCAAAAGTTGGGAAAGTTGGGTTGTCTGTATTTTTTAAAAGTTCCAATCAAGATCAACCGGACCAATCCCTCTTGAATATCTAACCTCGACTAAAGATGTCACCTTCAAAAACAAGAGACACTTGCTGCGCTTAGTGCGAGAGAGACACCAGAGAGTTCGTAAGTTTCGAACGGTCAGCTCCTGACAGGAAGGGAGGATAAGTTCAGATAAACACAAACCCATTGGCTGAAAAACGGTCAACTCATGGGATAAACATCACGATTCCTTTTGGATGACGTTCACGTGAGCGACTTTGATCTTCCGCAGATGGCGGTACCTGCGGCTGTGAAATGCCGGACTGGCCCTTGTCTGCTTCAGGCACCGTAGGCGCTGTGTCATTCACCGCAAACTATTGCACAATTTGGCGCACAAAGGCAAATGCAGCCGATGGGATTGTCTGGTTTGTCTTGCTTCTTGATTCTTGACAATATTGGACTTGCTTTCTCTTGTATGTGCCATGGGCAAGACATGGTACATGGGCAAGACATGGTACATGTGGTATGGTCATCCCACCATCAATTGCGACTTTTCATAAAAAGGTATTAACCCCTATAAATGGGGCGATGACCATCCCCTTTCATGGTAAAATCAAACATGTTTTGACTATGGCACGCGATGGCACATATATGGGTTTGTCCAAAAACTTCCTCAAAAAATAACCGGATTCATCAGCTCTATCCCCATCAAAATTGCCAGTTTGGAGCATCCCGCATGTTTCATATATCATATGATATCCCTTCGTCCCCATATCATCCCCCATGTTGTAATCCCCCGGTCAGCTGGGGCCAGCCCACTTCGCTCTGAGATTCGCACCCATGCAAGCTGCGGCTGCGTCTCACTGCTGACCTGCAGCAAGTTTCTAACGACGACGAGATCTGTTTGATGTCTAAAGATGTTCGCCCCAACCCAGACGTTGCTCCACACTTACAATCATCATGATGATGATGATGATGATCATCATCATCATCATCGTCGTCGTCATCATCATCATCACATCATCATCAGATCATCATCATCATCATCATCAACATCATCAACATCATCATCGTCATCATCGTCATCATCATCACATTAAAATTCGCCACCCCCTCTGAACAATATGTTGACTGGGGTAATAACATCAACTTTATCTTCACGAGGGGTCAAAATTCGCCACCCCCTCTGAACAATATTTTGATTGGGGTAATAACATCAACTATAAATATATATATATATCCATGAGGGATCAACATTCGCCACCCCCTATGAACAATATGTTGGTTGGGGTAATAACATCCACTTTATCTGACTTTATCTTCAAAAGGGATCAAAATTTGCCACCCCCCATGAACAATATGTTGATTGGGGTAATAACATAAACTTTATCTTCATAGCCACCTGAAGTCAGACGCGGCGCAAGGTCAGGGTTGCAGCGAAGATGTTTAAAGATGTTTAAAGATGTTTAAAGATGTTTAAAGATGTTTAAAGGGTCTCCTCAAATGTCTCAAATTAAGGAATCCAAGGAATTAGGCATGTGTCTGATTTGGCTACAGCCGGAAATCCAAGGTTGTGAAAATTAGATGTCACGATGTCCACAGGAAGGGTTCCCAAGGGTTCCCTTCCACCTGCCGTAAAAAGCGCCAGCTGGAACTCAAGGCCGTACGGTGCAGGTACGTTGGCATCGTTGGCATCGTCGACGTCAGCAAGGCATGGAGATGCATGGAGCAAAGATGAGCAAAGCACTGCCTAAAACCGTTGCCATGCTGCAAACACAACTCTAGGTGGAATATGCATAGCATGTGTCATTCCTCTGCTTTGCTGTTCGCGCAAAGTATGCGTCAATTCGAGCAAGACTGCTGTCAATGAGACACTTCAGGTACAATTGTCCACGGGCCTGTTTTTCAATAAATTACTCAGAAAAGCGTCTTTTCCACCAGTCCCCACATAGATGAGCATCCTGCCTACACATATTCCATAAATTTCCACAATCTACCCCACAAATTCAAACAAGTGATGGAAAATGAGAAGTGCCAAGAAGTGCCAAGGGCCCTGCGGCGCACTTTGTTTTTTTTGCTGTTTCGCTTTTGCCTCGATTGGTTGCGAGAGTCCACCGTGGCTGCAACCCATCAAACCACGTGACCGGATGGACAAGAAGAACTTTCGACTTTCAACTGCTGCCCAAAAGATGACTTTGAACAGCCCACATAGGAAATCCCATGAAGTCCCCTTAGTCACGTCCCTTAGTCACCACCAAAACCGTGGATCTGTGCCTTCTTTTTGGTCTGGGCAAGACCTCGAAGTGGCAAAACCCGAAAGCATCGAGACCTGCCAATTTCTGTTGGGCAAGGTCTGGAAAAGTTGTGGAAAATCACGGAAGTTCCAACAAAATAACGCAGCTTTTGGGAAGAAGCACAAACAAACGCGTCGCGCGTGACTCAAATGACACTGCATCTTATGCCTTGCTGTGCTTTAGGAATTCTCAAGATTCAGCTAACTACACGTGGCTATGAGTGTGATTAAAGGTTGGAGCACCGGGTCTGTCCTCAGCATTCCAGCCCCTGGACTACCTGCAGGTCAACCGCCACAGCTCCGCAAATTTACATTACAGTACTCGGAACCCAGCACAGTCAGCACAGTTTCACCCTTGCAACGGCGATGTGAAATCCTGCCTTTGCACTTCAGGCGGCCATCTGGGGAAGGAGCAATTGCTGCATACGTTTTGTGGTTTTTTGTGGCCTAGATGCATGTCTCAGGATATGTAGGGCCAATACAAAAACATGGCACCAAAGGATTAAAGCATTGAACCTAATATATTCCATTGAACTGCTTCGCTTAAACTGAAAGGAACACATTCGGTAATGTTTCGAATCTTCGATGCTACCAAGTCTAGGCTGTGGAAATGCCGAGCTTGTCCTGTTGCTTCAGGGTAAAGGCTACTTAAAGCACAGACTGTGACAGTGCAGTTTTCCCATCTCCAAATCAATCAAGTAACTGTAAGGAGCCAAACAAACAAGCAAATAAGCAAACGTTTGAGCAATATCAACATGGACTTCATGAAAATCTCAAACACTACAGTAGCGCTTGAAACACAAAAGGAATCAAAACGTCCTGCGAATGCGAGGGATCAAGAAACCAACATGGTTGATCTGGGGCCAAATTCTTTGATTTGCGGATTTTCCTCCCCCCAAATGTCTGCTCACTTCGCAGCCGCTGTGGGGCTTGAGGAGGATTTCGCGAATGTAGTTTGTTCCTGGATGTTGCCATTTCATGCAAGTTAAACAGTGGATCATCCCTTCTGGGGTATTGGAGCGTGGTAGTTCAGCCTCAAGCCCTAAACAATCAGAAACAAGAAATAACAAGAATGAAAACATAATGATGCCGGGCTATGCCGGGCTCGTTCTGTTGTGGTCGTCAGCCGAGGCACAGTGGAGACTGTCGAGATTCGGGTCTCTTCGGAGAGGTGCATGGATGGCATGGACGCTCCGCTTGAGATGTATCCACAGTCCGATGACTCGGCTTTGGCGCGGGTGGCACCTTTTGCGGCACCTGTGACACCTGTGACACCTGTGACACTTCAAAGAGGTAGGAAAGTTCCTCGTCAGGGGAAAGTGGCGGAACGGCTAGGTCCATCGTCTCCGATGTCTCAGGCTGCTCCATCTGCTCCATCTCCCAGTCTCGCAACTCACGGGACACGCCGGAGCTCGGAGAGCTCAGGAAGCTCAGGATGGGAGAACATCTCCGAGGCAAAGAGAAGAGTGCCAAAGCCTCCCAAGTATTGCGACAAAATTGACGAGGTTCAATCAGGCACAAGCACATGAGATTTGTCCAAAAGTAGAATTTCCATTTCCACAGATCCACAGTCTGTATTGTTCATGGTTTGGTTTGTTTTGTTCCCCTGCACTCAAGGTATTTCTACACCATTCTAGTTTACTTGTTTTGAATATAATCTTCACATATCTTCACATAACCAACAAATACATACAAATATAAAACTATATACATACTAACCATCACTTCAAGCGATTGAAAAGCTAACAAGCCATTGGCGCCTCCGCTTTGGCCAAGGCCAAAGCTTCTTCCGCGTCCTCGAGCTTGGCCTCGCTGGCGCTCGTCAGAGGGCTCCCAACACCTGGTGCGTCCATCCGACATGATCCAAGTGGATGGCCTGGAAGGAGCCTGGAAGGAGCCTGGAAGGAGCCTGGAACACCCTTAAAAAGATCCTTAAAGATCCTTAAAGGACCTAGGATGACTTAGGAATGTGGGCTGAGATGATTTTTTGAGTCAAGAGCTTGGTGGTGCCTTCGCCACGGCTCTTAATCCTGGACTTCTTGTAGTTTTGCTACATCGAAGAGAGTAGATAGATGTAGATACCTCATGATGATGCCTCTTTGATGGCCCGACATGATCCCCACCTTTTAAGCGAACCACAGTCTGGGGGCTGCTTGCGTGACGCTCGCGCGAAAGCAACGCTACCAGTTCGCGACGGCTCAGCTTTGCCAGCAAAGTGTGTGAGATCAAACTTCCCAGTTGGCGCTTGGCATAGAGCATCATTTCTTCATCTGACAAATATGCCCATTCTTTGATGGGTTCCGCCGCATCTGTCTGCTTCGAGTCGCCACTTGTCCTCCGGGTTGGCTCTGATGGGATTCTACTTTGACTTTGCGAGACTAGATTTTGAGATGTCAAAACACTAGAGGCTCGATCCAAACAAATCTGCCCACTCCTTGTCTCCGGTTTCGTACAGGGAGTACTCACATTGGCTTTGGAAATTACGCCTCCAGCAGGCACGGCAGGCCCAGCAGGCACAGTCAGTCCACAAGGCAGCCCACGTTGCCGATAGCAGTTGACAGGAGAGGCTGCTACCAACGTCGGCGCCGTGCTCGCCAGTCGCGACACCCCCCAGCACGACGGGGTCACTGGGAGGGGCTGAGGAGCCTCTGACGAAAAGCAATGACAAAGGGATTTGCCAGGCTGATCACAGCGGTCAACACAAGGTCTGTAGATTGAATCTAACGGTGACCAGTTTGACAAAGAACACACTGCTCAAGGCAACTTCAGCCTTTGCAAACGACGCGCCGATGACAGGCCTCCAAGAGCGTCATTTAAGGAAAAGGAAAAGTGAGAAAGTCTTGCAAAGACAGAGGCATGTCGGCATGTCCCTACGAATTGGGTTTCTTTCAGTCTGACAAGAGTGTTGATCAATGCTGCAATGCTGATTGGTGGAAACGGCTGGTATCATTCAGTGGACTCCATCCAAGGGCCAAAGGGGCCAAGGGCAAACAAACGGAACATGTTGTCCAAGCCCGACACGCTGCGTGCGGCGGTCGTTCAGGCACGGCCACCCGCATGCCAAGGCAGGGCCTCAAATGCTGGAGATTGTGGGCCTATGGCGGCCTATGTAAAGGGATTATCTGCAATGCCAGGCGGTCTGGAAACATTTCAAAGCCTGAACAAGATGCTGCCATTATGCTGCCTGTATAATTCTAATAAGTTCCGCAAGGCCAAGTAAGGACCTCATCACTATCTCTCGATGAGTGTGACACCTGGCATGCAGATCGTTGGCTAGTAAGGTAAACATGTCGGAGTTGTTCAATTCTTCTACTGAAAGCTTGATGATGTTTGGCATGGAGACCTTGTCGCAAGCCATCCAATATGCGATTCAAGAGGACATGTAATCCACCTAATCTTCGGTGTAAGTTACATTTAAGAAAACGGCACCACGTCCAAGTTCTTTCAAAACCTAACCTATCTATACCTCTTGCAAATCCACAGCCACAGCCCGCTTCCTTTAATCTCCGGCATCAGCAATCTATGTTGGCCCCCTGAGCAAACGCTCGCATCTGACCAATCGGTCCTCCAAACCATCAACACGGTCACTGTGTTTTCGCAATGTACACTGGAAAGTGTGTTGTTCTCGGCGAAACTCTGTGTCACTCTTCAAGAGCTGCTCCTTATTCTCGGAAATCTGTAGATCGATCCCAGCCATTCTTCTTGAGATAGCAGAGACTGACCGTTTCAACGCATCAGAACTCCCCAATAGCTGCTGCAAATTGCCCACATGATTGTTGCACTCCGAGACACGATGCTGTAGGTCCGCAAAATGCTCACTACAATGGGTACCCTGCAGAACCAACTCTTTCCGCAGCACTTCTACTTGAGCTGTCTGTTGAGCAGACACCGTTCGAAGATCTTCCTCCATATTGGAATGCTTCTGAAATTTCGCTTTGGCATGTTCTTCATTCATACAGACTTTGCCAGACAAGGATGTTGCCAGCTTTTGCACCGACTCCAACCTTTCAGACAAAGCAGCTTCTCGGATTTCAGCAGATCTTACAGCTTCCTCCATCGAATATCTCAGAGTTGGAACTTCTTTGCTCATCTGCTCACAGCCTCCCAGACGAGTCTTCAAATGCTTCATTTGCGCAACATTCGCCACAACGTCTTTCGACATCTTCACGAGTTGATGCTCCAAGGCCGCCAAAAACCGATATGCATCACCTGACGATCGACAAGGAAACGCTGGATGCCCAAACATGCCCTGCCACTCAACAAATCCGCCCGCACCGAAGGTGCTGGGGCGTGATCTTCCGGATGGCACTCGTAAAAGGTTACAGGTTTACCTGGGGGGGGGGGGGCATTTTTCGGCCAAAACCTCCTGTTTTTGATAGGTCGTGACGCTCGCCTTCAAAAAACACTGTAAAAAACAGTACGGAAGACACCTGTTCGTGAACGCGCCCGTCCAAAATCGGCAAGCGAAAAGTGAAAAAACCCCGTGTTTTTCAACTTTTTGACCTCAATTTTTTGGTTTGCAACATCTTTTTTTGCGGTTCCGCAGGTGGCCGGGCCCGGAGGCGGATTTTTGAGTTTTTGGACCCGTTTTCGGACTGATTTTCGTCGTTTTGTGATAGCAGAAACACTGGTTTTTACAGTGTTTTTCTGTTTTCTGCATGCTTGACGGCTAGCTTCAAAACTTCCAAAAACCTCGTAAATTACGCTGTTTTATGTTACGGTGTGAATGAAAACATCGTAAATACCAGTGTTTTTTGACGTTGGTTAAAAAAACACTGTAAATTACAGTGTTTTTGGCCACCTGACCCTCAAAAACCATGGTATTTGCAGTGGTTTCTGCTTCTCACCGCGCAAAAACACTGTAAATAAGAGCAATTTCGCCGTTTTTTCATGTTTTTCGTTATTTTTTGAACTGCGTTGGTCCGCTATACATGGCTATCAAATTCTTCGCGTGTTTTTTTCCGACAATCAGTACTTTCGGATGTTTTTGGTCTCAATGGCCGACATCATTGGCAGTTACGAACGATGCGGTGCGGGCGGTTGCCGTCGCGAAGCGACGTGAATATCAACAAGTTAACATTCACGCTTTGGAAGCAATATGAAGCAATGATACGATGTGCAAGCAGGGCATGTCTTAGGGGTTGAACGGCCTTGCTCTGAGTTGGCTTCGTTAAAGGCCACATCCTTTCTTTGATCTGATTCCATTCGCGAGATATGCTCTTCCAGCATGTCGAGACGAGAAACCAGCAAGCTGCTTTCCTTGCGCAGTTTTCCGTATCCTCGGTTAGGATAGATGACTCAGGTGACATGGCAAGAATGGTGTTCATGAAGTGTTCATGTCACCCTTTTGCCAAAGCATCGATAGATGCATAGATGCCATTGAAAGAAGTTGGGGAAGTCGGGGAAGTGCAAACTGATTCCAGTCATGCAAAATGTTTGCGGTGGTAACCAATGCAAAAACATCAGCAGCTTGCCACATTGACTTCACCATGTCCAGCAACACACCAAGAAGCCCAGGTGAAGAGGAATTCAGCACTGGAATGGATTGCAATGTGCACCCTGGAAACACGCGGTATTACAACGTGTCTCATTTTCAATGCAAGGTACCTTTCAACACAACATGTCACGGGCTTGCCCTTTGGGTGCATTGTATCTCTGGCTTTTAAGGTTGAGTTTAGGTTTGAAAAATCCAGGAAATCTCAGCAACTGCCGAGTTTCGGTCCAAATTCTGCTGCTCTTGTGCCTTGGAAGTCTCAAACATCTGCCTGCAGGAGGACACTTGAGCTTCCACGCTGCCCAGCCGCACCAAGATCTTCTGAACATCCTCCAGCAAAAGTCTCTCGTCCGACGCGGCGTCACTCTGCAAGTGGATCTTGTCGCAGATCTCCTTAGCTAAGTATAGCCACAACATGCCACAAACTTCAGAAAGTGTTTTGACTTCAATTAACCACACAATTACAAAAGAATATGAAAGAAACCTGCTGCCGGTCTCCTGAAAGAATCGTTGACCTTTGAACGCAAAGACTGAAGATCCTCTTGCTGAACGGATGATATCTGCATCTTTTCCAGAGACGTAGCAGCCTTGGTCGGAAGTAAATCTGTGGCCATGTTGGCTGATCCTGTTCTCTCAAAGTCAAAGGAAGGGGAACTGGACACTAGGGAAGTAGAGTCTAATGCTCAGCTTGATCAAACAAGATCTTGCCTCGACCTAGCAGTTGCCAACCGCTGGAAGTTAGACCCACACCAGAATAGGAAAAAACTGCAAACATTCTGATTCTTTTGATCTTGAACCGCGCCGAAACACCAGAGAGCCAAACCCTTCAGAGTCTGGCAGTTTCACCGGTATGCCGCCCTTGGCAACTTTGGCTCCAGGCGTCTCCGCACTTTCATTCTGCAGTTCCTTGCGCCCCACAGGCAGTTTATGGCAGTTTCCATGTCCCAGCTGGTGTTCTATGATTACACCAAGAGGACAAAAAAGGTCCCAAAAGCAAAGACATGCTGTTGCTGCTGAATTAATCAATAATATCAATTAATATCAATTAATATCATACATTATGAATGTTGTAAAAAAAACTGAAAAGACACTGATGTCACTGATGCACTCCAGCTTCTTTCAAGCATGCTACAGCGATGCTCTGAGGGCTTCCAGGTGCCGACTTTGAAGCCACACTTTGGACACGAAGTTGTCCCTCCAGCCGCTCCAAGCGAACTTCCAGGCCTTGAAGTTGCGCTTCATGGTGTGCAAACTTCTGCTCCATGGCCAGAAGAGCAGAATGGACTTGGTGCTCCTTGGAGCAAAACAAACATTAATCAAAAAAATACCGATGATGAGTATCAACATGCCTGTTCCTGCATAGCCCTCGCACGCAGCCTTCATCCCCTATTTAACTCTGAGGCTCCAGTAGAAGCAGTTTCTCTTCTGTCTCTTGGAAAAGGAGCGAATGCTTGCACGTCACCTCACTGATTTCCTGACAGCGTTTGGGCCAGACTTGTACGGTCTGGAAAAAAACTCAAAGAGTTTGCTCACAGATAGCAACCTGGTCTTAACTGCTTCGAAAGGAGGAGACTGGATCGGAGACTGACACATCAATTTCATGCAATTTTTGTTTCAACAACCTCCGCGGCCATCCTTGAAATGCGCAGAACGCACATCTGAGGTGACCTGGCCGGCAGGATGCACAAAATTGGTTCCGAAAAGTATTCCCAGAGCATCCTCTAAGTCGCTAAGTTCTTGCGGCAATGGTGGAAGCTGCTCTTTGTGGGAATCGCATTCTGGAATTGTGTGGTGGTAACTGCAAGTGCTGCGCACATCATGTCTGCAAAATAGCACGAGAGTCAGGAGAAATATGGAAAACATATGTCCTGTCCGCCTGCCCATACCGTTCTCTTGCCATCTTGGATGGAATTGCGGTAGCCGCAGACATCATGGCAAAAGACCAATCTCCTTCTGCTGTAGCAGACAAATGCTCCAAATGGGTCGGAAGCATTCGGAAGTCCGACATGGCTTGAACTCCACACACTCATAGCCTGTCTTTCAACGCCGCCATCCCCTTGCATTCAGTATCTGCCAATATCTCTTACTTGACATGCCCTAACATTCTATTCGGCACAGCAATGAAAGTTCAAGAGAGGGTTTCGAAAGATCAAAAAGGTGGAACATCGCACCTACGGGATGGTTGTGCAGATTTCAGCTTTTGAAGTTACGAAGCGCCACCCACACGAAGAATCGTTTGGAGCCAAAGCTGCGAGCTATACGGATCCATACCATACCGTCAGGACTGAAATGGAAGTTCTTTGGAATAGTCTAGGCTGGAGATAGTTTGTATGTGTGCCGTTACATGGTCTGGAGGCACAACTCCAACCCCTGCTTCCAAGCAAAGCTCAAAATGCTACTTACCCCACCCTGTTCTAAGATCTCTGCGAGAGCATGGGGCTTCCCAGTGGCAGCGTCCCTTGGGACCCTGAGCACAACCACTTGTGGCCCAGCTACGACTCCAATCAAGGCAGTCAAAGGATGTCAAAGGCAAGTGCTTCATAAAGGTGCAGAATGGTGCAGCTCCTGACAATCCTGGCCCAGCCCAGCCTGGAAGCAATACAGCTGGTTCCAAAGCACCAGCTTTGGGAATGGCAGCGCAGCTTGTGCTTTGCCTCACAAGCTACAGGAGCACCGATGCGGACAGCAGGCGTGAATCGTGCAAGAAACAACTGCTCAAGAAGCAGATAAGGGAGGCAGTTCTTTGCAAAGTCCAGTCCCCCCATGTGACCAAAAAAAGGAAGGATCCGCATGTCATCATGTACGTCAAGTGCAAGACAGCCAGAAAAGCAAGCAATCATGAGCACCACTTTGAAACAAATCGACCCCTCCAACTCAAAGCCTCAAGACGCTCGAAGTCCGAACATCACTGCCTCCACTGTGATTGTTCCATATTCAAGCTACTCTTGTGTCTTGAAGGCAGTAGTGCAAAATGTCATGATCTTGGCAACCTGGGAAGCATAGACAAGCATGCGAGGAATCCAGGAAACTACTGGCTTTTCTTTGAACCTGGATAAGCCTCCTAGTAACGAAGGTGGCTGCGACAACTTTGGGTCTGTCGCTGAAGGCTGCCCGTCCCGGCCTGGACTTGGTTGGCGCGGCCTTGCTTAGATAGAAACCAAAAGCCCAAAGCACTGAAGTCTGACAGCATCTGACAGCAGTACAACCCCAACAATACCAGAGTTGCAAGTTGACTCAAGGATAGCTACTCAGGATCCCGGGAAAAGTGCACAAAGCAAAATAACACACCTCAGGACGACATTTTTTCATAATAGAAGCCAGTGACGTGAAGGGACCCTGACTCCCGGCAACCAGTGATCAAAAGAACAGGAACCAGCTGCAAGAAGCACCCAATTTCTAATCGACGGCGGCGTCCAAGCTCACATAAATCATAGTTTCCTACGCAAAATATATATACTGGTCCGGTAAGACCTCAGCAACTTCGAGATATTGATCAGCAGAGGACATACCATGAATGGCCAAGTGCACGGCATGAAAACACCACCTCGCCCATTTCTGGAGAGCTTTCGGTCCAACTGTCTTTGCGTTGCTTGGCTTGGTGTGGCCATCACAGCACCCTTTCTTGAAAGTGGACGCACCACCAGTTTACTTCTCGAAGTCATATTTGCGCCTTACTTCTTCAGAGGTGAAATCACCTTTGTAGTCATAGCGGCCAGAGTTGGTACGACTTGTTTCAATCCAACATCCAAATCGCACCTCTTATTTTGGCATCCAACATTCACTTGACCCATATTGGCCAAGAGCCGGGGTGAAAACTTCACGAGGCTACTCCAAACTGACAGATTGCCTCGCGCCCAATAAGCACTCGCATCAAAGGTTGACAAAGTTGCAGAATTGACTTTCGAAGTCATCTCAAGAAGCTTCCAGACTTCCTTGACTTCCCGATCAGCGGATGCAGAACGCTTGCCATCTGGCAGAGATCTTCCCAGCATTCCAACGTCAGATCGATCCCGGAACATCTGGAGAATGGATTGGCCTTTCCCCATGGTGCCACCTCAGCATGTAGACACGTGAGGTTCAAGTGGGTCTGCACATGATCTGTTGACAGGTTCCGCTGAGTACAAACTATCCTCCAAAAACCTGAAACAAATTTTGAGAGTATTCCTGTTTCTCCTGGAATCATGTGAAGACTTGCTGCTCCCCACACGTCAGCACTTCAATTCCAAACAACCATTCTAAGGGCAGCGCACAGCGAATTTGTCGTGCCAGAATCCAGGTCAAGCGACTCCTAAAACTGAGTTTTTCATCACAGAAATATGATGGAGGTGGTCTTTTGTGCTTAGGCGAATTGACCACATGCCTGGTTAAACCACCAACACTGTTTGGCTTTAAGAATAGAGAAAGGCCTGCCCAAAGCACCACTTTTGAACAAACCTGTGAAAATAAGCCTTCACAAGCCAAACGGCCAAATTAGCTGAAATTCACCGAGCATCAGAAGAAAATCTGAACAAAAGGTCGTGGCTCAATCGCATCTGTCTTGTGAGGAGCAATTGCTGCAAGAAACGCCCTTCACTGGATCTTGTGTATGATCTCCACACCAACAAATGCTGTAAGGCAGCATGTTTATACAAAGTTTGTGTTGCCTTTGCATGATTTTTCCATTGAAAAGAAGTAGTGATGTAGACGTTTGCTCGTCCAGAGGCTTGAAATATCAGGTCCAGAGTCTTTCGCAGACAGCTTTGGGTCTTGACCCAAGACTCTGAATCATCAAGTTGCACCATGATCCCCACCAAAGAGTTTGATGGATTTGAAGTGCTTTTAGCCACATCTGTTACAATATTACTCGTCAAAAGCGTCAATCGAGGCTCTGCTGTTTCACTTGTAAACATTGCGAGGGCAACCGCTTGACCGGCCAATCCAACTTCCTCAATGGAGCTTGGAAAGCACACTACATATGATATTGATATTATTTATATATATATATGCTTCTTATTGATAAGAATGATATTAATATCAATAATAATTATTAGAAGTAGTATAATTATTATGTGTATATATATATAATCATATTATGTATAATATGTATAAATTATATCATATTAATATGTATATTATATCATATTATGTATAATATGTGTAGATATATATATATATACGTATATATATATATATTATCAGAATTACTATGGGTTCGACAAATAAAAAAGTTGCTAATTGTCATTGGGTCACGTTTGATGGGTGGCCCAAAGTCTGTAACCATGTATATAATATATTGTCTTTGGACATGTTCCACTTCGTTTAAAAATAAAAATATTTTAAAAAAAAAAGAAAAAAACATATGCAGCAACTCTGTTCACCAGAGGAGTCAGTGAGGCCTGAACATAGGTGTTTGCACTCGATATTGCAATTCTGCCAGCTTTCATTTCAATCATATTGTCCCTGACAAGCAAACCAAAACCTAAAAAGAAAAAAAGTCAGCAATCTATCACGACAAGCTGTTGTCTGCATCACAAATGTATGGTTCTAGTTCTATAATCAAAATCATATAAAATCAAAGAAAAACAACACTCAGTCGGTGGCTCGGCATCCCGGGTCGAGCCCCACAAGAGACAGTGAAATGAGTGCAATGAGTGCAATAGCAGAACCGCAGAGGGACAACACGATGTAAGATCCGAAAGACCATCAGACGACCAGGATTTAAACACGTTCAAACTAGATCAAACAGGTCAAGTGATGGGGACGACTTCAAGCGACAAAAGATATCTGGAAGATTCTGGAAGCAAATCTAGGAAGTGGGAAGCAAAAGGACAAACATTTGGTCACGGACTAAAGATAAACCTCACAGTTGAAACCGAACGAGGAGAACTATCCATGAAATCCCATGAATATGATTAAAACCGTGGGAGAAGTAAAGAGAATGCAAAACATTTAAAAACCAGATAGTGAAGAAATATGAAGAAATTAGCATGGCTGGGGTCGACTGAAAAAAATGCAAGAAAGCCCATCCTGAAATTCAATTGGATTCATGAGCCTTCAACTTGCCCGGATTGAACTCGTTAAAGCCAAGCATCGTGCATGGCAGCCAAAGGATCTCTATGAGAAAATATTCTCCACAATGCGTCTTCCAAAGAGCGCTGTTCAAAATCTAGAAGCAAATAGCCATCGATTTTGTCGGCAATCATTTGCTCAGCTGATCCACCTGCTGGTGTCATGAGCACAGGAATGCCGAGCATCTTCGCCTCCAAGGTGTTTAGAGGACTCACCTCCATTCGCGAAACGCTCACATGCAAATCAGCTGCAGCTGTGTACGTCAGATCTGCTGGGTTGTATGGAAGCACATGCACGTGCTTCGACAAGCCAGCAGTTTGTGCCATGCTCAAAAATTTGTTGAGATATTCTGTTGAAGAAGACTCATCCATCTTACCAATCACCAAAATCATCCACTGATCAAACAAATATCTATTGAGTAAACTCAGCACACCATCTTGCAGAAGTGCGAGCTGATTCTTCCGTGCACAGATTGGACCAGTGACTGTCATTACGAAGGCGTTTTCAGAGTAACCAAACTCCTTCCGGACAGATGCTCGAACTGTGCGCAGAATTCCTTGTTGTCCAGGTTGCATCTGGACTGAATGTGCCGTGTCCAAACGACTGTGCAAGCCTACACCAGCTCTGTGATGCACATCAGAAAAATCCAAAAAATTGTTGAATACATTGAAGTTTTCTTGAAAGTTCCCAGAGTCAGAGTCTAGCCACAGTTTCCTGCTTGCTTCTGCTGGAAAAACCACAGAATCAATATTTGCCAGAAATGTCTTACGGTCTTGGCCATCGAACACCGGCACGGGCTCACCATACCAAGAATCCCGTGATTTCACACTGAGCAGGCCTGGCACAACATGTTTACGGTCTTTGTTGTATACTGCGAAAGAATCTTCGGCCCAATTGGGCACAATGATCTCATTTTCGTGTACGAAAAGAACAAAGGCAGGAGATCGTGCCCGTATTGGTGGAATTAAAGCAAGTGCACGAGCCCACCAGAGAGTGTTGCAAATCACTGTGCTTGGCAAACGATCCCAAAAAACTCTTAGAATCAATCCCAGCAAATCAAATCCATCTTCTTTCCATCTTGGATGCAAATCCAAAAGGCCTGTTGCCACACGCCTCTCGGAAAGTTCCTTTTGCAAAGGACCCTGGTCAGGAGCCAAGACTCGCACGTCAAAGCCATTCTTCACCATGATACTGCCCAATTCCACCAGGATGCGGGAAGACTCTTCGAACAATGAGGAAGTGTGGCTCAACATGACGATGAAATTGGAGTCCACAAGCTTGGGTGCTACTGACAAAGAGGTCTGGACAGACAAAAAGTTCATGAATGGCGTCTGCGTCTTCTGTCCGGTGGTGTAGAAAACGAGTTCAAATGGATGTGGAGTTGACCCATGGAAAGGATTTGTGTCATGAAATGCATCGGGAACGGGAAGGCATCCATTCCCCTGCCATGTTGAGCTTTTCTTTGAGTCTGTTTCTAATTGAAATTCCACTCTCAACCCAGCATTTCTGAGTACTTGTACAAAATGTCCTTCGTTTTGCATGTCGCTCTGTGCTGCACAATCAAAAACACCAGCCTTCAATCCCATGTGTAATCCAATCTTGTCCAGTGCCATTGCTGCACTAAGCACATAAATCAAGGGTCCCTCAGAGCTCTCTGGACACTTCATGCTCGCCCCAATCAATTTGACTTTGTTGTCAAGCATGGAGAGAAATGAAGAAGACCAATGGGCTGTGTACCAAGCTGGCAAGAAAGGCCCTCGAACAGTTGGATTGAGGAGAATAAAAGTGGTATGGGCCAAGGTCCGCGACTTCAGACCAATGCCCCACAGGCCAAAATCAAAACATGGGCTGGACGTATGCATGAGACGCAAGTTCTTCAGCTTCGGAAAGTGAAGTGTTGTGTCCCCACTTACAACAATGATATAGTCCAGGGGCACATTTGCAAGATCATCTGGAATCACGGCAACTTGCAAAAAATAAATCATGTTCGACTTGCACTCTTCAGTCTTCTCCTGGAAGGCCACCACAACAAGAGTTCTGTCGATCGGCACTGGCTCACGACTCTTTTCAAAGAGCCGCAGGGATACATCCTTGTAAAGTCGTAAAGAGTTGGTTGGGAGCTGTTTTGCAAATTTGGTTTCGAGGAAAAGTCCTTCCCAAGGGTGCGGAGCCCCACTGCGGCTCTGAGTCTGGCGCTGGATTTCACAAATAGAAACTCGCGCCTGTGAAAGCCTTTTCCAATTCATACCTTCTGCATGAAAACCAAGAAATGCCCATTGAATGTCAGACTCCGATTTGTACATTTGCCTCCGCTTAAACCACAGTGACAAGTTGCGACCACTTAGGATATCATGATGGCCGTCGAACTGATCCAGCAAAGAATTGTGTATTGCAACCGGTAGAACCAGATTTGTTTCGCCATCTTCACAATTCACCATGTTTGCAACGAAGCGAGCACCGTGCTGGAATTTTGATGTATATGCATCGGTCCAGAATGAATAGCCCAAACCCAAAAAATATTTGGGCAAAAAGGGGCCATCTACGTCGCAACTAGCAACCACAACATTTGATCCTTCCACAGTGGACAAAGACCAGTTGTACTTGGTGAAAACTTGTACGCTGCGAAAATCGGTATTGCAGGCAGTTGAAATGTTGTTGAGGAGGCTGGTGAACTCAGTGTCCACATTACCCTGGTGAAAATAAAACACATTTTTGTAGTGTCTTCCAGTCGACATCTTCTGTGTAAACCTTTCGTTTCTACACGCACCTTCTAGCCACTTGCAATAAAACCGAAATTGTGTTCTGCATGTTTCCAAATCGTTTTCAATAACGTAAATGGTCGTGGTTGCTCCAACATCGCGCCATCCCAGGCTGTAATAATCATCATCTGAGACGGCTTTCCAGGTCCACCAAACCTGGTAAATCCTCAATCCGATGGCAATCAGGATCAACAAGAGTACATTACGACCCCGCATGGCCGGCTTCAAAAGCTACGATGGATTATCTAACTGAGACTGCGCAGCCTGAGACGGGCAAAATGCAAATACAAGACTCTCAGTATTGCATTGGTTGTGTTTGCAAGTTTGCTTGAAACTTGCACATCTTTGCACACCATAACTTCATCTCCAGACTTCAAGCGCTGAACATGTCATCCTATTCAAATCACAACAAACTACGGGGAAAACAACCCGGCCAACACTCCTGAGGTTTGAACATTGCCCCAGACAACAGGGCATAGCCACCTCTTTTGGGTTCATCACCAACCTGCGGATTGAAAATAAACTAAAGTTTCAATTCAATTTGTCAATGGACATCCAAATTTCACTTCCCGGTTTTTTTCCCCATTGTTCAACACACCTCTGGTGGTGGGATGGGTTCCCACCAAACATCCGGTGCCGGTGGAGGCGGTGGTGGGACAAGCCGCCGAGGGCCTGAGGCCATGGCCAAACGGTATCCCAGGGGGGGGTCTTTTGAATGGGGGGGTACTATTCGGATCTATTCGGTATTATAGCAATATCTAAATCCATCTAAATCCATCTAAATGCACTGTAACCAGAAAAAAAAACACTGTGCAATTCTTACTGAAACAAACGATGATTCACCATGGCAATCGGTGTTTTCCCACACAAAGCCAAATCAATGAGGCACCTCTGTGGCCAAGCATGCCCGATTGATAAGGCCATCTGAAACACTACATTACATAAATTGCATGAGAATTGATTGAAACCAAGGTTGTAATGAAGCAAATATGCATTGGATGTTCATGCCATTCATCTTGTCGGGATTCAAATGTTCCCCAGGTTGCGTAAAATGTTTACAGTTTGGTGTTCAATTTAGACTGTTGAGCCACAATTCAAATTCTCACACCCACAAAACCAACATGCACCGGCAAGCGTACATCACTTGCAGCAAGTCTACCAAGGGGCTTCCATAGAATTAACAAGTGTCTGTCATTGTAATTAGCCTCCTTTGGCTGGGAAACACATGAACAGAAGGTTGAGGCCCCTTTTAGGAAAATGATCATCTTGGAAACAATGTTCAATCTGCAAGGACTTGATAGTTCAATTTTGCAACAGTTAATTTTGTTAACAAAATGGATGTCCAAACCACTTCAACAGTCAATTCACGGCTGGAATCAAATTTCATTTGCGCAAATCCTACTGCCGCAGATGCTGCATAGTTTCAGACAAAGGGTATTTACGTTGTCTCCCCATAGGAACACAAACTAGTTTTGGTCTGGGCGTGTCTGGGCTAATTCAAAACCTGTCCGTATATTTCATGGACGTCAAAAAATGCATAAAGTCACGGAGCAAAAATCGCAAGCCTCAAGGGATGAAATTTGCTGACAATGTGATGTAATTCCATCTCTCATTGCTCATCCTGCGGTCTTTTTGGTTTCAATCAATCCAAACAAAGTTGTCCCAAGTGATTTTGCATGATTACATGGACAATGTGCATGGACTTGTGCCTACTGCAAGGCGTTTCCTCCCATGTACCTACTGGAAGAGCATGACGGACGTGAACCACCGCAACTACCTAGAGCCTCGCCAGCAACTCGGTGGAAGACCACAATTGATTACAGGCACCATGAAGGATGTGAGGTGGGGGAAATACCAAAGAAAATTTTGAAATGAAACTTCCGCATTGGGGAATTTTTGAAAGTGGTTGAAGACTCAGAAGTGAAGACAGCAAAAACGTGCAGGCAGAAGAGAAATGAAGACAGAAGAAAAGTTACAGAAGAGAAGTAAAAACAGAGGAAAAGTAAAAACAGCAGAGGAATGAAGACAGAAAGACAACTAAAGGAAGTGAAAGGGCAGGGACACGCAAAACGGAAAAGTTGTGGAAGGACAAGGAACAAAAAACAAAACACAACTGAAAAGGCAGAAAACTGAAAACTGGAGGGAAATGAAATGGTAGAAAACTGAAGAAAGAAGAGGAATGAGGCACATGAGCAGTGAAACAGCGCAGAAATGCACACAGCAGAGAAGTGAAGGAACACAGAAAGGCAGACGGCAGACTGCTGCAGGGTGGTGGGCGCAGCGCGCGCATATCCACTGCGATTTGCAAGGCAGCGATTCTTCAACGCAGTCGAGTTGTTTCGTCAATGCAATCGCGCAATTTTTGTTTCGCACGCAATGCATCTCGGGCATGGGTTGGGAAACCTGATTTGAGCGACGGGCGCGGCCTGCACTCGTCTGCGCTGGTCTGCGCACGGACGCGTTTTCTTAACTCTAAATTTGAATTCTAAATGGGTCAATGAGATGCGTGACTGCGATGTGCAATTTTGTTTGGCGATCCTGGGTTGCAAAATGGAATGGTTGCTTCCATGGTGGCTGCCGCGGTTCCATTGTGGTTTGCCCGTGTTTGCTCAACGCAAACGATTTTTTGGTCAAGGTGACATTTGCACAAAAGTTTCCATTTTTTAACACACAGCACGTCCTGGCATCGATGTCCGGACTCTGGTCTGTGCGACGGTGTAGTGTTTGTCTGCATTTGGACGTGTCCCCCAATTTCAAAAAGAGTTCTAGGTAAGTCAATGAAATGAATCAGTGCGTTGTGCCATTGCGTTTGGTGATCCAGGGTCGCAATTTGCAGTGGAATGGTTGCCTGCTTGTTCTTGATTGCTTTGGCAGGTGTCCTTTGTCTATTTCGCATGTTCATGCGTTTTTGTGAGCGGGAGGCGGGGACGCATTTTTTTCGAACCACAATGGGCCTCACGAGGAATGCATGAGTTTCCCACGCAAATGGAATGAAACCTGTTACACTTCTCATCATGATTTGTGCTGTCATCCTTGTGCAGAGTGCTATCCAAATTGTTTCGCACTCCTCCTCGGTGGCACGCAGTCTTTTCCAGCGCTCAACACCGCACAACAATGTGTAGAAAATCTCCATTGAATATATCTAGCAAATTCGTTGTCTATCCATTTCCAAATATTTTTTTTTGCTGCATCATTGAGTTTCATGTTTCTCCACCAAAATGCGCTTCACGCCTTCCGTGGTATAAAAAGACTGTAGTCGGCTTTGATTTCGTGCACGATCTGCCAGCTGCAAGAATAAGTCTGCAATCCATTGCTTCTGTGACGCCGCTTCTAATGTGTTCCAACATCTGCATCATCAGAAACTGAATGCGACTGGCATCTCGATTTTCTCCCTTTGCAATGCAAGTCGATGCTCTATCTTCAACTCTTCCATCAAAGTTGTCACGCTTGGGTTTTCTAGTGCTCTTGCAGGTGTGAGTTCATCGTCACTCAGTTCTTCACTTTCTGCTGTCTCTCCCATATTTTGATTCCTTTCCATCACCACATCTGTAGTTTCTCCACCTTCCACAAATGCACGCAGTCTCACAAGATTCAGATACTGTCCTGAACACATTGCATTGTGAGCAACCAAGTTGGCTCGTTCCTGGACACACATCGATACCAGTTGGTCTGGCTCCACTCCAAAAGGAAAACGTAAGAATCCACCAAATTCTACAATTGAATAGTGCAATCTGACCGTGTAGTCATGATTCATTGACGCCTCATTGCTTGCCTCTGTAAGGCGACCATCAAGCATCATCAATTGATTATCGATTCCATCAATCCTTCCAGACTGCTGTGCAATGTAGTTGTCCTCATCCGCAACCTGATTCCAGCAATGGTATATGTCCCATTCTGCCTTGTCCAACCTTTCAACGTACTCATTCATGTTGCCTTGTAACTTCTTCCATGCAAAACATGCCATGTATGCAGAAAGAAACCATAAAACCAGCAAGGCGAAAATTGCAATCCACATCCAGAAACCTTCGTAGCGCTCGACCGCCTCATTGTTGCTGCCGCTGGGACACTGCTGCATGTTGTATGTCCCAACTGCTTCTGCGGCCGAAGGCCCAAAGCCCTGTGCAGACATGAGCAATGTGATTCGTTTCAAAGTCTTTGCCATTGCTGACTTCTCTGCGATTTGTGTCCTGCTCTGAAACTGTGTTGTATTCTTCCAGTCCAATTGGCTTAGCTGTCTCGGCTTCAACCATTCCAATTCCACAGAGCAAGAACAGTAACCTGGAGACGAGGTAAACTTTTCGTTCCAACATCACTGTAGTTCCAAACTGTGGGCACCTGATGAATGATTTTTTTTTTCCTCGAGTGTGGCCGATGTCGCACTAATGGCTCGGTCCTTACCTGTGAGTAAGCAGGCAAAACTCTGTACAAGGACAAAAAAGTCCTCGGAATAAGCAAATCGATAAAACAACAAGACGAAAAACACCACCACACCAAAAACGACGACCCGCAAATCCCCCAGCCAGACTTGCGTTTCGCCAGAGGAAACAGCGAAGCAAACAGCCGAAAACAAACCAAAACACAAAAAACGGGGCCAGAGCCCAAACAAAAACACCCACCAAATCGATTTGCAATCGGACGCAGTGGCAAATCCACTGCATCACTATCAAAAGCATGCAAAAAATGAATTATGTATCGCAGCTGCCCAGGCAGACATGAAGGCTCTAGCTCGGAATTTAACCCTAGCGTGAGACAAGCTGTACACGAAAGCAGAACTGCTATGAAATCTCTCTCAGAGTCCTCTCAGGTCAGCTCGTCATGGGCCTTCATGGACGTGATAGTCATCCTCTTGACTGTCAGCTGCGATTACAAACCAAAGTCAAATGCAGACACAACCCCCCTTTGAAGGGGGGCCAGTGATGGCAATGGGGAAGCAAAGAAGGCCAGGGAGCGGCTTCCAAACATGCCATCGCCGAGAACAAATCAAATAGGGGGAGCACGCCCCTAGTTTCATAGGGGAACTGCAGCCATCCATTGTAAGGTCTCAGTCAGCGACTTACTTGGTCGTATCCGCAAAGCTGAGCAACATGCAGAAAACGCTTGTGTCTATAAAATGTCTTTGCAATTGCCACAGTACCAGTGCTGTCGTAGGCAGTGTAGCGTTCGAAAAGCAGGTTCGCACGGGATACAAATTGCAGAACTGTTCAGGACATTGCAGGATGTCATCGTTCCTGAAGGACCCGCAGTGCGTTGCAGTACGTACCGGAAAGCATGGTAGCAAAGCTACGGCTGTATTGCCACTCACCCAGAGAGTTGACAGACTGCAGAATGACCACACCTTTCCAGTGACGAACCATGTTGGCAGTCTTATGCTGCTCGCGGGCGCTCCAGGCTGTCCTGCAGTGAGGAACACCGGAAGGCACCGGTGAAGCTCGCTGCAGCACAGACTGGTCCATGGCATCGGCCGGCTAACTATCACCCCCTCAATTGGATTCAGCTACCTTTTTTTTTCCTCGAGATTGGCCGATGTCGCACTAAGGCACGGTCCTTACATGAGAGTAAGCAGCTAAAACATTGTACAAGGACATAAGTCCTTGAAATCAGCAGATCGATTAAAACAAACAACGAAAACCACAACCACACAAAAAGCGACGACCCGCAAATCCCCCAGCCAGATTTGCGTTTCGCCAGCGGAAACAAGGCAAAAGCAAAACAGCACCAAGACACACCAAAAACGGGGCCAGAGCCCGAACAAAAACACCCATCGAATCGATCAGGACGCAGCGGCATCCACTGCGTCACAACCAAAAACATGCAAACTAAGAAAACGAATTAAGTATCGCAGCTGTACAGGCATAATTAAGACTCTAACTAGAGGGTTACTCTAGCATCAGACAAGCTGTACATGGACGCAGATCCACTACAAAAATCTCTCAGAGTCCGCTCAGGTCAGCTCGTCATAGGCTTTCATGGACGAAGTAGTCTTCCTCTTGACTGTTAGCTGCGATCAGAAACCTTGTCACAAGAAGTCAACCCCCCCACAAGAGGGGGGACAGGGATGACAAGAGGAAGCAAAAGGCCCGGGAGCGGCTTCCAATCCTGCCATCGCCAAAACATGAGAAATGAAACGGGGGAGCACACCTCTAGTTTCATAGGGGGCATCGGCCGGCTAACTACCGCCCCCTCCAGTTGCATGCAGCACCCGAAAAGAGAACCTAGCCAGAGGACAAACCAGGGGGCCCAAAGAGGACAAACAAATTAGGGAAGGTGGGCAAAGCAGCCCCTCAAATTAAACAATTAAGCCAGCACAAATGACCGAAAGAAAGCGGCCAGCACGGGCAGCGACGAAACGAGTGTCCTAAGTCGCCTAAGTGGCAGCTTCCGCCAGGTCGTTCAACATGTTTCCAATCATGTTGCATGTGAGATTAATTATCTAATTCACGCAGGGGCCAAGCTGTAGGGCCGCAAAAGTCAACTGGTAGAGGACCGATACATAGTCCTATTCCTTGTCACGTTCAAAAGAACAAGAACCGAAACACAAAGAACCAAACGCAAAAACAACACAAAACAAAAAACACAAGCAAAAGCAAACCACCCAAAAACAAACCAAAAAACACACAACCACACAGTAGTGACGTGACAGGTTCCAGTTATGGGTGAAAAAGAACTGTTGAGGCAAGAGGTGATGGCTTAGTATCATCTCGGCGTATGCAGATGACAACTTATGTGTCATGCTACGCAGGCCCATAACACAAAACAACAACGTAACAAACACAGACACACCATGGGCCACTTGAAGGGTGCAGGAAGCAACAAAGCTCAATGCGGAAACCAGGGATCCCCCCAGCCAGGATCCCCGACATCACAAAGAGCAGCCTTCACGGCATGACAGTCACCCTGACACTTTGAAGCAAACACAAAGCCGGGTCACAACAAAGTGGTGAGAAAAAACTACCGCAGTGAAACAGGAAAGTGAAACATGATCTAAGGCCAAAAAGACAGCGAGGCTACGACACTCAGAGCACACTCAGAGTCGGCTCAGAACTGCTTTTCCAATCATCATACTGCATCAAAATTGGTTAAGATAGGCATCATTGTGCTAGTGCTCTTGCAACTCGTCTTCATGGTATGGGAGATTTGTACTCGTCATCAGTGCGTGGTGATATCTGTGCAGTGAGGTGGTGCGAGGGTCTTCACTGCTACTACAGAGGAGGCCCGCACATACGAAGCCTGATTTCAATTGACTTTCCGGCCCCAGAAATGGAACCTGAAAGCGCACATGTGGTATCAGCTGTCTCCGTTCCCTAGCTCCGATGCGGCGATTGCAATGCAGCACCACCCAGGCAACATTCACCAATCCATCGCTACTCCGCGGTATGTTTTAATTCAGTTACCCAATGTAATTGACACGATATCGAAACGATGGCGGAGTAAGAAAGCCTTCAATACTTCACCTTTCTACATCTTTCCCTAAGCAAATTCTTACTCCATCCCGTTTTAAATTAATACTATTAATTAATAACGGGATTGACTGAAAAAAACATAATTCATGTTCTTTCTGGCCTGAAAACTTCGGTAGGAGTCTAGAGGGGCAAGGGGGGTCAACAAGGGGCAGTAAAGTATTCAATACAATCATTCAAATGGAAGCCGACCGCCTGCGCGAAAACCCACCAACTCCGCAACAGCAAGAAACACTTCAAGCAATCACCTAAGGCTGCAAAAGGCTGATGCGCCTTCTTTTTAACAGCAAACAATCAAGCCACCAGATGAAACGAAATCACAAAAAGCTACCTTCAACCCGCTTGCCCCAACAAGAAACAAAATCATCTACAAAACAGCTTGCTCTGACGGACCCAATTCTGGGTCCGGAAAAGCTTCTCAAAACCGGCTTCGCTCAAAAGGGCCTCCCTAGTTGCCCTTCCGGTCGCCATAAGCGACAACGTTGCGCTTCTGCAACCTTGATACAAAAAACTTCAAAAAATGAACCTAAACACGGACCGCATGCACAGCTTACTAAAAGAACAGAAGAAAAGCATTTTCATGGTCCCATTTTTGGGACCGTCTGGCGGTACCAAAATGAGACCGCAAAATCGCAAAATCAACAGCAAAGGCCGACCCGTGCAACAAACAAAAAATGACAACTGCGTTTAGTGAAGCAACAGGCATACAGAGTTGGAACAGAGGAGGCCCGCACACACGAAGCCTGATTTCAATTGACTTTCCGGCCCCAGAAATGGAACCTGAAAGCGCACATGTGGCATCAGCTGTCTCCTTTCCCTAGCTCCGATGCGGCGATTGCAATGCAGCACCACCCAGGCAACATTCACCAATCCATCGCTACTCCGCGCTACTCCGCTACTCCGTGGTATGTTTTAATTCAGTTACCCAATGTAATTGACACGATATCGAAACGATGGCGGAGTAAGAAAGCCTTCAATACTTCACCTTTCTACATCTTTCCCTAAGCAAATTCTTACTCCATCCCGTTTTAAATTAATACTATTAATTAATAACGGGATTGACTGAAAAACATAATTCATGTTCCTTCTGGCCTGAAAACTTCGGCAGGAGTCTAGAGGAGCAAGCGGGATCAACAAGGGGCAGTAAAGTATTCAATACAATCATTCAAATGGAAGCCGACCGCCTGCGCGAAAACCCACCAACTCCGCAACAGCAAGAAACACTTCAAGCAATCACCTAAGGCTGCAAAAGGCTGATGCGCCTTCTTTTTAACAGCAAACAATCAAGCCACCAGATGAAACGAAATCACAAAAAGCTACCTTCAACTGGGTTCAAGCAGCAACCAATATGCACCCCGCTTGCCCCAACAAGAAACAAAATCATCTACAAAACAGCTTGCTCTGACGGACCCAATTCTGGGTCCGGAAAAGCTTCTCAAAACCGGCTTCGCTCAAAAGGGCCTCTCTAGTACTGGGGAGGCCCATTTTTGCGCGCCTGCTTTTTCTTACGTTTTGAGGTCCAAAAACGGGTCCCTTCTTTGTCATATTGTTTTGCTCCAATTTCCATAGCCTTGAGGCTTCGAGGCTTGCCTTGAGGCCGTCTCTTTGCGCCAGCTGCGGCTTAAAATTCTAGCGAGGCAGCACAGGCACCAACTCGAAACTATATAATACTATTGTTGAAGTCCCAGGAAGGCTGAACTTGAAGTAGTTGGTGCCTGTGCTGCCTCGCTAGAATATTAAGCCGCAGCTGGCGCAAAGGGACGGCCTCAAGGCAAGCCTCGAAGCCTCAAGGCTATGGAAATTGGAGCAAAACAATATGACAAAGAAGGGACCCGTTTTTGGAGCTCAAAACGTAAGAAAAAGCAGGCGCGCAAAAATGGGCCTCCCCAGTTCAAGATTCCAGCCGCAGCTGTTGCTGGTCAAATCAATTTCAACTTGAAAGGGCGATGAGCGGGTGGGTTCGCTTGTCACGCAGGATCCGCGTCATTTCGCGAGTGAATGCCGCAGGGTCATCAACCAGCTCCTTCGCTTCTGCCAGTGGCCTGTCAAGGACAATGGCAATGAGCATTTCGCCACCATCTTTGTGGATTATAGTTGGTCGGCCGGCTTGTATCTCGGCGAGGATTGCCACCGCCTTGTTTTCACACAAAGTGCGTTCCCATTCCTCCACACCTCTTTTTTGTGGCCGGCGCCATTGTCTTTCGACTGGTCACCACACTTGAGGTTTACCTGCGGACCAGCGGGGAATCGAACCACCACCGGTAGTCTGTCTACCAACTACTCCACAGGGACGCCTTTCCCATTCCTCCACACCTCTCTTTGCGATAGGGTGTCAGTCTGTAGTGGGGCTTTCAGCAGCTGGTGTCCCTAACGCTCGTAGGACGGGGTTGTCGGGAGGAATGGGGGATGGGAAGCGCTGAATGGCCGCTACGGCACGTTGGACGTCATTTGTATGGAAATATACACTCCTGTGCATATGGACTGCATGTGCGACGTTTCTGGATGTAACTTGCATGGTGGCTACAACATGATGTTGTCAATGGTTTATTTGGGCAGAACTCTGAAATTGATGCAGAATGGTTTGAGAACAACTGGAATTGGTTACAATACCGTGAAGATGCGTTTTATGTGCATGTGAATGTTTTTCGTCGACTTGATGAAGAAGAAGAATGTTTTTGGAATGGAAATTCATTTGCAATGAGTTTTACTGGACTGCAAATGAATTTGGAGATGATTTTGGTATCGACGACTTTTTGAACAAGCTCAACGTTGTTTTTCAAACACATGTGCATGCGTTTTCAACCACAACCTTGACTGGATTTGTTTTCTGCATGATGCGTTTTATTTTCGGAAGCTGCCAACTATTTTTGTCAACAGTTTGGATGTTTTTGGAATTTGTGCAAACAGTGCGTTTGAAGAGAAGATGGAAGTGAAGCAGATTTATTTTTGGAAAGATGGTGAATTCATCACCAATGAATTCACCAACATGTTGATGATGTTTGTCTACCGCCGCCGTTGCATGTTGCAAAGGCAAAGCAGCTGAAACAGAAGAAGTCCAACTATAACATGCTGCATGTGCATGACAGACAATTTACTTTCCTTGCCTTCGTGTTTTCCTGTGTGGAAAAAGGATTTGAGAGTTCGCAGTGAAGCTGTCGTGTTTTGGGGAATTCGTGTTTAATTTGTTAAACGCTCGACGCGGAGTTAAGCCGACCCCTTGCGACGTTAGGAGCGCGACTAGTGGTTGTAATTAGGTCCTGTTGGATTTTCGCATGGTAGCGGAGCGGTTGTGCTCCACGCGTAGTGTAAGTAGACGCGATGATGCCAGGAAGTAACCAGGGACAAGGACCTAATGGCCAAGGAAGTGCGCTAGGAATGAACTCACTGCAAGTAGGACCAGTAGGGTCGCCAACAATGAACAGAATGGAAGGAGGAGGTGAGCAGGGCGTAGAAAGAAACACAGGTGTTGCAGGTAATTCGCCAACAGGTGCCGCGATGCAAGCGAATGCAGCGGTAGGTAACGCGATGACAACACCGGCCCCGGGCTTAGTTGGAGCAGGGAGCTTAGTTGGAACTGCTGGACACATACTTCCTCAGACACAGAATGCGTTTGGCATGTATGGACCCATGAGGGGAGGTTTAATGGACCCCAGAAATTATGGGTTGAACCAGACTTTTCTTGGATGTCAAGGTCATGGATGTAGTGGTTGTACTGCATGTCAAGGGTATCCAGGTCAGGGTGTGCATGGACAAGGTCTGTTAGGACAAGGTCAGTTCGGACAAGGTCAAGTAGGACAAGGTCTGACAGGACAAGGTCAGGTAGGACAAGGTCTGCACGGACAAGGGATGCCAGGACAAGGTTGCATGGGAACTGCAGGTCAAAGTGCCCAAGCTAGCACAGGTAGAAGTCAAGAACCAGGACAGGGGAGTGCATGTTATGGAATGCCATGGATGTCAGGTCATTGCGGTGGTGCCCCAAGTCAAGGAGGACAAGGTCAGGTAGGACAAGGTCAAACTGGAGGCATGTGCATGGGACCGGACATTGGCGGAGTAACACCCCAGAATCAAAGGTTGCAAGATGTGCTGAGGCTGATGGGAGGTTTGGAACCGATGCAGTTAATGCAAGTCAGGCAGGTGATAGGAGAACAGGTTGGCCAGGCTAGAGGTGTACCTGAGATGTTTGGACAAAGAGCCACAGGGAGTTTCCCCCAAAGCATGGACCCATTGCATGTTCCAGGTTCTTCTGGTGAGTATGTAGGCGATGTATTCGCAAAAAGTGAAAAATGGTTAGGAACCCCTCCAACACCAGATTGTTCGAAGTGGAACAGTAGGGAAGCAGAAATCCTAGGGTGGCAAGCTTACATCTATGATTTAACAGCCTGGGCGATGCAAGCCAGCCTTGAGTTCGGAAGTGAGATCGAGCATGCCTGTAGATGGCCAGATCCGTTGCACTGGAATCAATTAGCTGTGCCGCAACGTGCGAGAAGCAGAAGGTTGCTTGCTATTTTGAGAAGTGCATTTGGAAATCACCCGAGAACTTTGACGTTGATCAATGCATTCAGTGAAGGGATCAACTTGTGCAATGCGGATGTGGGTGTGAATGCAGAGTTGCAAGCTTCGAATGGCTTTGAGCTGGTGAGACAGCTGACCCTCGAGTACAGCATCAGGACGAGAAGTGAGGCACTTAGTTTTAGAACGGCATTGGCAGGAAAGTCTTTTGCACTGCATGGAAACGAAACGAGTGCAAGTACGATTGTGACAGATACAATCAGAAAGATAGACTTTGAAATGGCCAGGTATTCTAAGTTGCTGGGAACACTGTCAAGTAGAATTGATGCCACAGGGTTGCATGTAGCCGAAGCTGACTTGGTAGCTGTTTTGCTACGTAGTTTGCCTGAAGCAGTCAGGACGTTTTGTTTGCATCACACTGGAGGTGAGTCGTACCAAGCTTTTAGGGCCACAGCACTGAGATGGGAACAGCAGCAGCGTGCTTTCGCTGAGTTCCACCCCAAAAAAATCTATACCAGGTCACCCAGGTGGAAGGTTCAGATGAATCCACTGTGCAATATGATATGTCTGCAAGTGATGGTGATGGAAACTGGAATTTAGATGCAGTAGGGGGTGTGCGATGTGGTACCTGTGGAAGTAGGAGACACAGTTCAAATGCATGTGATGTTGATTTGTCAAAACTGAAGTGTTTCAAATGCCAGAAATTTGGCCACATTTCTGCAAATTGCCCAGAGAGAAAGAAAGGAAAAGGAGTAATTAAGGGCAAAGGTAAGCAGAAAGGAAAGAAAGGCAAAGGCAAAGGTAAAGGTTTTGGCAAGAAAGGAAAAATGAACGAAGTAGGATACGATGAAGAATGGGACAGTGCGGACATGTGGTGGCATGACGATGGTTCTTGGTGGGAGGACCAGTCATGGTATGAAACTGCACAGGTCTGGAATGACAGTTGGAATGAATCTTGGGATTGCACGTGGCAAGAAGGACAGGAGAATTGGGACGAATCTTGGAGTTGGCCTGTGACGGATGAGCAGCAACCTGGTGCAAGTGCAGGTGGAACAACTCAAGGTGTCCAATCCTTAGTGCTGAGTCCCTTGATTTCCGAGATGTTTTCAGGTTTTTCGACAGGTTTGACACTTGAAACTGAAATTTCAGACGTTTTTGACGATGTTTGCAGTCATTTTTCAACTGATGAAACTGTTTTTCATGTCTCAATTGCAGGTTTGCAGTGTTTAGAGTCGAATCGACTTTTCTGCACGTGTCAAAACTGCATGACTATTAGTGATGATTTTGCAGCGAACTTAGAGTGCTGCCAACTTCGAAACGTGAGACTGAGAATCTTTTTCAACAGGTTGCCACCAGCATGTTTTATTTCTGAACCTGAGTTTTTCATCAGTGGAGAATTCGTTCCATTTTCTGACAGTGAATCTGCATGTTCGGTTGTCATGGACACCATGTTTGGAGACGAGTTTGATGACAGTGACAGTGAAACTGAAACGGAAACAGAAACGTGTCAACTTTGGAATTTAAACTTTGGATGGTTGCATGAATCAACACCACAGGTAGATTCCAATTTGCTGTGTGGCATGTTTTCAGCAGGAAACACCGACCTTTCAGGGACCACTGACAGTTCAGGGACGTTGCATGGAGCCCTACATCGTCCGATGGCCTTTGATTATGGTTTGCAAGGTGTAGAGGTAGAAGGTGATGCTGAGGTTTCCCAAGATTTGATTTCTTCAAACTGTCATCGAATTCAGTTGCAAACAGTTGGAACTTCGACTTTTCTGAACGTGCAAGATACTGTTTCTCATGAGTTTGAACTGCATAGATACTCACCTGTTTTGCATCCATTGCTTTCGGAAATCATGATGGGTGATGAGAGCCAGCACTGGTGGTTACTGGACTCCGGTGCGGCTGCAACTGTTATGGCCACTTCGTCAAGAGTGACGTATGGTGCATGGGTTGTTAATTCACAAAGTGACCGCTTCCGAGCGGCAAATGGCAGTAAGGTGAACATAGATGGATCAACTAATGTTTCTGTTTGGGTTGGATTCAAGAAGAAAAAGGATAATTTGGGAAGATTCCCAGTGTACCGACAGGCAAAGTTGAAGTGCTTAGTTGGTGGCATTAGCCACAACATCATTTCAACCAACACTCTCTGTGAGTGCGGATGGGAATTCAATCAGAATCCAGAAGGTGCCGAGGTTACTCATCTTGCGTCAGGTCTGAGACTTGACAACATTTGCAACTTTGGTGGATGTCCATGGGTTAAGCTTGACCCTGCATGGATGTACCATGATTCTGATGGATCTGCACGGCATGATGATGAATTCATCATGTCAGAGGGTTTGCATGCGGTGCATGGGAATTTGAATCCATTGAGCAGAGCGGCAGAAGCTGCGCTTGAAGCCCATAGGTTGCAGGGACATGTGCCTTATGATCCAAGGTGCACAATATGTGCGCGAGGAAAATCAACCTTTCAACATCGACGCCGTCGTGAAGGCGCGCTTGAGACTGAGGTACAAGCCGATTTTGGTTTTCTAACCACTCGTGGAGAATTGGTTGAGGACGAAGCAGACGGAACTATCAAGATTTTGGCTTTAACGGAATTGTCTACAAACTGCGTGGGCTATGTTGTTGTGGGACCAGAAGCAAGATCGGTGAAGAGTTTAATTCAGAAATGGTTAGACCACTTCGGTCTTGCGTCATCGACTTCGTCGGTCGTCCTGCATACTGATGCCGAGCGTGCAGTTTCTGAATTAGTTGGAACCAGTTCTGACAAATATACCTTCTTGGTTCGACGTGCACGACCTCAACAACACCAAAGCAATGGAGGAGCTGAACGAGCTGTGAGAAGACTTAAGGAATCCCTTGCGGTGTTGCGTGCTGAGATGAACCAGGGTGGTGCTGATGTCTGTTTTACTGCACGTGGATTGCAAGATGTTGCAACCTACATTGCATTGAGCCACAACCATTTTTCCAAAGCTCATGGAACTGACTTTTCGCCATTGGAATACTCCACACAACGAAAGTTGTCTCGACCTTCCTTTGCAATGTTTGGTCAAACTGTCCTTGCCGAATTGCCCAGCAGCATGCGAGCCCAATCACCGAATGAGACGAGAAGTATTGAAGCTGCATTTGTGCATTCAGGTTTGGATACTGGACCAGTTGTGCAAGGTGCTGTCAGAATTGATGGTGAATTAGTTCTGAAGCGCTTTGTTGCAAGGAATGTCAAGCCAATCACACCAATCGTGTGGAACCAAGTCATTGGTGATCAGTTGTTTTCTGAGATTGAAGGTGGACAAGTTCAAGGAGAACCATTGCCAGCACGCGAAGGAATTCGCATTGAGCCGGCTGCCCCGAATGTTGAAAGACCAAGATTGCCTGATGCCAATGTTGAGCAACCTATGCCTGATGATGTTGTTGAGTACCCAGATGGTGCTCCAGGTGATCTAGTGCGAGAGATGAAAGAACCCGATCCAGGCTTCCGAGCCCCTATGCCCAAGAAGAGACCTGTGGAGTCAGCTCCATCTCAACCGAGAAAGCCAGGTGAGTTGAAGATTGCCCGACAAGATCCAATTCGTGCATCTACTTCTGATGGACCTGCATTGCCTAAAGCCTCTCCGAAAGTGTCACCAAAGTCTCCGTCTCCGTCTCCAGATGTTGCTAGGTCAGATGTGCGTGTTTTCCCAAAGACACCCCGGTGTCCTGCATGTGATTCTGGAATGGATGTACCTGGAATTAGGCATAATGCTGAATGTAAGAGAAAACGTGCTGCATTTGAGGCGAGTGAAACTCCCGTTGAAATGCCAGATGTTGTGCCTAATGTTGCAAGACCGAGACTTGAGGTGAGACATGAAGATATGGAGGTTGAGACTGAGAATGGCCCAACTCCGGTTGGCGCAGGTTCTGAGGAGGTTGGTCTAAGTATGGACACTGAAGGTTCAGGCGTGAAGAGAGAAGCAGAACAGTCTGTGCAAGATCTAGAGGATGAGATGGCTGCTGAACGTGCAGCTGGAACTCAAGAACCCATGACTCTTGATCTTTTTCACATGGACAATGCATGTCATGCCTTAGGACCTGTTGCATGGTGTTTAGAACAAGGACCAGAGAATGCACGAGCTACGAGTCCTGAGTTGTTTGATGCTGAGCTTAATTCAATTAAGTTTGCACATGGGAAGGATCACCAGTGTGTGAAGGTGAAACTTGGTGGTTCAGAAGTGCTGCTATGGAAACCAGATGAAGTGATTGATGACAGCTCACTCATGCAACTTGACGTGGACTTAGGTTTTGAGGGTATGAAAGAAGAAATTGGTAATTTAGAGAAATGTGGTGCTGGTAGGGTCATAGGACAGGCTGAGGTTGATACATTGAAAAAGAAACACCCGCTCATGCGTGTGATTCCAAGTAGATGGGTTTCAGCGTACAAAAGTGAATCACGAGTCAGAGTCCGGATAGTTGCAAAGGACTTGAATAAAGGAATTAGTGCACGAAAGCTGGGAATTTCGAGCCCGACACCGAGCATTGAGGGCTTGCATTTCGTTCTTACTCTTGCTGCCCAACGTGCTCTCCGACTGAAAGGACTTGATGTTTCTCATGCCTTCATGCATTCACCCCTTCCTCATGGACTTGTGATTGTGCTGAAACTGCCCCTCTCCGTCTCTATGCCTGATGGCTCACAAGCCTACTTGTTGCTCTACAAAGCCTTGAATGGTCTTCGAGATGCATCGCTGCACTGGCTGAATTTGCTGAGTGACAGCATCCGTGGTGTTGGATTGACTTCTGACGAGGTCGAACCATGCATTTATCAAGGTGTCGTTAATGGAGAACTTGCACTGCTTGTCGCATATGTGGACGACCTACTCCTTTGTTGCCAATCTGAGAAAGCTGAGAAAATTGTGGAGAAAGCAATTGGCAAAGCCGTGCCCTTGAAGGAGACCGGAATCATCCTTCCTGCACGACATGGAGGTGGACGTTTAATTTTCATTGGCAGGCATGTGCATCGTGGAATTGATGACGACTCTTTGACAATTGGCGTGGATCCAAGTTTTTGGATACGACCTTTACTGAATTCAACATCACAAAAGGATCTGCATCGGTGCCGGATGTGGCCGGCATTTTGGACAAGGCCATGGGCGACAAGAATCAATTGCAAGAACTCTCTCCCTCTGCATATTCACGATTTCGCCGAGCACTTGGCAAGCTTCTGTGGATGGCGCAGTCTAGGCACGACCTGAAACTATATCTCAGTCTAATTGGAAGTCAGCAAGCAAAGCCCAACCAAGGCACTGAAGCTGCCATTCGTTCTTTGTTGCGATTTCTGTTTGAAGATGTGGGAACATGTTTGAGGTTACCATCCCCAGAATACGAGAATTTGATGATTGGGCCTGCAAGACATTCAATTTTGCATTCATTCTCTGATGCATCGTTTGCTCCATACAGATTCAATGGTAGAAAAGGAATTTCTGGTGGAGTTGTGTTTTGTGAAGGTGCATTGGTTAGGTCATTGGCTAGACAACAGCAGTCTGTGTCATTGTCCTCTTGTGAAGCAGAATTGTATGCATTGCAAATGGTTGCCCAAGAATCTGTTGCGTTTAGCAATTTTTGCCATCGTGTTTACACAGGGATTGGTGAAATGAGAGAGAGAGATGTGCCACAAATCTTGCTGGAGTCAGATAGCTCTTCAGCCTTGCAATTGTTGGTCGGACAGGATATACCCAAACGAAGTAGACATGTGGAAATCCGTATGGCCTGGATGAAAGCTAAAATTAGCTCAAATGAACTTTTGGTTGAACACAGGGCCGGAACGGACAATGTGGCAGATTTGTTTACCAAATGTTTGGGGACCAAAGATTTCCTGAGACATCGCACAAGCTTAGGGTTTGAGACTCCTGAAGTGCCTATGCAAGACCTGCACAGAGTTCGTGATGTCATGCTCATCAACAGTAGGGTTGATCACAAGCAAGATGTTGCGTTTGTGGAAGTTTGTTGTGGGACTAATTCAGCTTTGAGAGAAGCCTGCAAAGTTGCACGCATGCCCTATATCGGTATAGTCAAACGAATGGAAACTCCGGACATGTTTCAAAAGGTGAAAGAGTTTGTGGAGGTTCATCAACAGTTAGGCTACCGTTGGGTGCATGTGCACGCTTCTACTCCTTGTAGCTCAGGGTCGCCACTCAAGAATTTTTCTGCAACGATTGAATCAGAGGCAGACAGGTCATGGAAAGGTATCATGGAGAATGTCTCTAAGTATTTGTTGCTTGGGAATTCGAGGTCTTTCGAACTGCCCCGAAACAACAACATATGGAAACGCGAAGAAACCAAACGAGTTTTGAAACAATGTGGTTTGCAATTTGATGCTGAAGTGTTTTTATGTCAAACCGGTATGCAAGCACCAAATGGACTGCCTATCGGTAAAGTGCTTATCTTTTGTAGTGCGTCAGCTGGTTTTTGCAATTTGCTTACAAGACGTTTTGGTTGGTGCGAGTGTGAGAAACATGCAGGGATGTACGATGTCAACTGGACAGCAACCGGTGTGTATAACAAAGAACTGGCAAAAGCCATTTTGGCCGCAGTTCGTGCTGGACGAAAGGACCCCTGAGCATGTTCGTTTTTTTTGCATGTCGCATGGAACAACCGAAACCAAACAAACGTTTTTGTTTTGACCTGCAGGATGCATGATTTTCTTGAAGAAATGTGCGTGGCAGGTGGAACTGTTTTTGTTTTGTTTTGCACGTCTCCGGACGTCGCCAGTTTAAAAGGGGGACGTGTGATGTGTGAAGGAAAGTTTTTTTTGGCATGTGGGAACCAAAGATGTTTTGCATGTCTTATTTCAAACAAATTTGAAACCAAACGACAGTGATGTGAAGCACTGCAGTCTTGTGAAGCACAGTGGTTTTATTTTTGCGAAGCACTGGCGTACGCGAAACACAGTTTTTGATGTGAGAGACAGTTGTTGTCAAAGAACTGCATTGATGTAGAAACACAGTGATTTTGCATGTTCAGTCATGTCTGCATGTTCAGTTGATTTTTCACTGGACTGATGTGGACAGGGTTGGGCAGAAGTTTGTTTTCGTTTTCAACGTTTTGGATACAGAATGCAAGTCAGAACACTGCCTGGAGAACTAAGGATGTCAGGTTTCAGAATTCACTCACACGCCCAACTCAGCAGTTGCGGACACTTAGGAACCCCTGAAACAGCTGAACTGCTGCACTCGACTCCTGCGTGTGTGTGTGTGAGGGTTGAAACAGTTCACAATTAGGAATTAGGTTCTGACGTGACGCCATGGCTTCAAAACCACAGCAATGGCATAGTGATGCTTCTGGATGGTACCGACAGACAGAGAATTCGATGCCTTACAACCCAAGTGACCCAGTCTTGGGAACGGACATGACACAAGGAGAATGGGACCAATTGCGCGAGTTGATGCGCAAAGCAGAAGCTGGTGGAAAAATGAATGAACTATTGACCGTCCACAAAAAGGAGGTCAAGAACGCACCTATGAACAGACCCTATCCACCAGAGGATGATGATTGGAAGGACTGCATGGAATCGCATGTGCCTCCAAGTCCCTCCAAAGTGCATGCTCCGACAGGCTCGAATTCATCGGCTGCACCGCCTGGTGCCCTATGGCCGGATGCCTACAGCCAGAATGCATACAAGGTGCCTCCGACAACACCGCCGCCTACTTTGCAAGCTGGAGGGAATTCAGGGATCGTCGATGCACGTGAATACCACAAGAAATGGCAAGACAGGCCATATGATCCTAATGACGACCCTTGGATTGAGGATGATGTCAAAGACCCAAAGAATGACAAGCCTGTGATACAACTTTTTGGAAATGTGGTGCAGAAGAATGCGGATATTGCAGAGGCTAAAGCTGCGGCTGCAGCCATTGCTGAGATTGCCAACCGCTACTGTGCCGATGCTGATGGACAGTCTGCAGGATTTCCAAAATTCAATGCACAGGTTCCTCTACCTCCCGCAGCAAAGGCAGATCCACCGCTTTTGCCTGCGTCTGCAATTGGAAGTGAGAAAGCATTCCAGGAGCAGAAGGGCAAAGGAAAGAACTATGACAAAGGTGGTAAGCCTGACAATGTCAAAGGTGGCAAGCCGGAATTTGCGAAAGGTGGCAAAGATGAGAAGGGTGGCAAAGATGATAAAGGTGGCAAGAATGTGGCAAAGGGAGAATTCAAAGGTGAATTCAAAGGAAAGGATGGAGAGAAGGGGAAGCAGGGTCCTAAAGGACCATCTCTGCCCCCTCCCAAAGCTTCTGGTTCGAAGTGTGCACGCATCTCCGAAGAGCCTCCGGAGATTGTGGAAGGCAATTCGAACAAAATGCATGACAATGGCGCTATGACCGATGGCTCCAAAAGACGGCATGAAGCTGTCGAGTCAAATTCGGATGCAGAGAGTGCCAGCAGCGTTTTGGGAAGCTTTTCATTCATCTCCGACACCGGCGACTCCCCGCCACTATTTCCAAAGGTGCAGTCAGGGCTGCCAGCAACCCACAAGTGGGATGCAAACTGGAAGGATGCCACCATCGACTATGAAGAGGTCGATTTCAATGTGCCACAGCCTGCATGGATCAAGGATACATATCACTGGTCATGCACGCTTCTCAAGATGGGCCGTTTTGCCGAAAAGCCCATCACCTACCATGACTTTGTTGTGAGGGTCTTCAACCAAAGCATGGAGGAGTGCCGCTACGCAAAGAAGATGATTGGCCAGTTCCGCAAGAAATTAACTCCAACGCCGAGGACACAGGGTCCGGATTTCTGTGCATTCTTAATTCACTGCAGGGTAGACGCATTCCTCAATGCCGGCTATGTCTACCAGCGTGAATTTTCTTGGCGCTAATGGAGTGATTGCGGATGCCAATGTGGAGCTGGATATGGCGAATTTTGGTTTTGCATGTGCAATGTGCCTGGAATTTGCTGCGATGAGTGTTTTCTGCAGAATCTTTGGGCTTCCTTGGTGATGAGCTGGACTGCAGGGAATTCGTTGTGGAGCAATTTCAATGTGGCATTCTTGCACAACCTTTTCATTTTTCTACATCAATGAGAATGTGGACACGGTCAATGGATTACAACACAAGGCTAATTCAAGTACACAAGTATTTTTGCAATACATCTGCAACTGGTGTGAAGATGCGACTTCGTGTGCAAGTCCTCACTGGAGGTTGAACAGATGACCGCTTTATACATATGTGTGGCATGAGAGCCTTTGAGACTTCTCTGGATTTTTGGCTGTCTATGGATGGGAAACGCAGCAAAAGGGGGTATGGAAATATACACTCCTGTGCATATGGACTGCATGTGCTACGTTTCTGGATGTAACTTGCATGGTGGCTACAACATGATGTTGTCAATGGTTTATTTGGGCAGAACTCTGAAATTGATGCAGAATGGTTTGAGAACAACTGGAATTGGTTACAATACCGTGAAGATGCGTTTTATGTGCATGTGAATGTTTTTCGTCGACTTGATGAAGAAGAAGAATGTTTTTGGAATGGAAATTCATTTGCAATGAGTTTTACTGGACTGCAAATGAATTTGGAGATGATTTTGGTATCGACGACTTTTTGAACAAGCTCAACGTTGTTTTTCAAACACATGTGCATGCGTTTTCAACCACAACCTTGACTGGATTTGTTTTCTGCATGATGCGTTTTATTTTCGGAAGCTGCCAACTATTTTTGTCAACAGTTTGGATGTTTTTGGACTTTGTGCAAACAGTGCGTTTGAAGAGAAGATGGAAGTGAAGCAGATTTATTTTTGGAAAGATGGTGAATTCATCACCAATGAATTCACCAACATGTTGATGATGTTTGTCTACCGCCGCCGTTGCATGTTGCAAAGGCAAAGCAGCTGAAACAGAAGAAGTCCAACTATAACATGCTGCATGTGCATGACAGACAATTTACTTTCCTTGCCTTCGTGTTTTCCTGTGTGGAAAAGGGATTTGAGAGTTCGCAGTGAAGCTGTCGTGTTTTGGGGAATTCGTGTTTAATTTGTTAAACGCTCGACGCGGAGTTAAGCCGACCCCTTGCGACGTTAGGAGCGCGACTAGTGGTTGTAATTAGGTCCTGTTGGATTTTCGCAATTTGCTTGCACATCATATGACGTGGTCGTTTTCTTGCTTATGGCAGGCTCGGAGTCAGTCCATAGTTGCTCCAGTGTATATCCTGGTTTCGATTCCATATACTTTCGGTTCCACACTGCATGATGGAACCATTGAGGCGCGTCATGGTTGATTTCCACTGAATCCCTTTTCATGTCATATTCTTTGAGCATATCATCTAATTCTTGCAAGCTAGCAGCTACAACATTGTCTGACAGCGCCATCGATGTGGAGTGGCCATCCCACAGGCATGTGGGAGTCTTCTAGGAGTCCGTCACCATTTTGCTCTATGATTGTACCCAACATAGGTCAATAGTTGCTTTGAGGCTAACTTGAGCACGTTTGCACTTCCATTTTTTTCCGTCCAACGCCGTATGGCTTCCGCCAGGTCGTTCAACATGTTTCCAAGCATGTTGCAAATGAGATTAATTAATTGACTCGTGCAGGGGCCGAAGCTGTAATGGCCGCAAAAGTAAACTGGTAGAGGACCGATACATAGTCCAAATCCCTTGTCACATTTCGAAAGCAAAAGCACGTTTGCACTTCCATGTGTCGTAGGTGCCAATAGGCCTCTGCCAGCCAAAAGCTCAAGCGACAGGAACTGTGGTTGGTCATTCGCTGGTAACACCTCTTTCTCTGATGACTAACTTCAGCCCATTTAGTGGCTGGGATTGCTCCTTTTGAGGGTCTTGAGGTGATTGAGATGTGGTGTCCTTGGGTGTTGTGTCTTCAAATCAGGTGGGACGGACTGACTGGACTCCTACGGGACTTGCAGAACTAGCGGTTTTAATTCTCTGCGCAGGCTATGGTAGACGGGCGGAATCATCCATGCCGGCACAAAGACTGTGATAAACTGCACATTCCAAATGACCTGCAAATTCTGCGGCTTCACTTCAGGCGTGATACATCTTACCTGACCATCGATCACTCTGGTGTATGATTCAGCGCGGTCGAAGGATGCTGTGACTTCTGACCTAGGTACAGTTCTCTAAACCAGTATTCCTTGAGCATCATAAAGGAAAGGTGAGATGCCCTCACTTCCAATACGTGCGAGGCTGGCATTAGAAGAGTGACCATCCATTCAGCTAAGAATTCAATCATTTTGGCTTCGAGTTTGGGGAGGATGGCTTGAACTGCTCGTAGTGCACCCGCGATGTCCGGGACATGCCTACGTGAGAGCAATCCAACTGTTCGCCCACTGGCTCGGTTTCTCCATGTCTATGGTGATCTTAGTCAGGGGCCATGGGTCTGGGAGCGTGGATAAACAGTGCAATAATTCGGAGGTTAGGTTTGCTGAGATGACTGGGAGGGCTTCTCCTTGCGGGCGATAGTCAACTGCAGGGCCTACCGTGCCTTTGCTTTTTTGCGTGTGGGTGCGGGCGGCACTATGCACTGCTTGGATGGTGGTCTCATATTGACTGACCATGGCTCTTAAGTACTTGCATGCGCGGACAGCTGCTCTTCTTGTGTTTGGCCCGTCTTCGGGCTGGTTCTTGGCAGCTACTGCAAGGATGTCTCTCGCCTCTTCTTCTGGCGACCGTTTGGGTTCCGTATCAGGTGCAGGTGGATTGAGAGCGGTACCTTGGACTGGCGCCTCTTTTGCGCGCGGCAAGTGGTCTGGGATTGGTAACTTCGGGTGTAATCGCCATCCATCAAAGAAGTATATGCCAGGCAGGGACAGGATCTCCTGTTCTGGGCCCGTCTGTGCTACTATGTGCCCGGTGCGTGCTTTGTACAGTCCTGAAGGTAGGCACACGTAGGTGGGAAAGGGTGTGCGATCAGCAGCGTAGGCATATAGGACAACTTCAGAGAAGGGGAGATCTTGCTCGGGGAGCCACTTGTGTTGAGTTCGTAAACCTGCTTCAACTTCTTGGAGGCGCTCCCTGTTTAGCCATCGTAGGTCTGACCCTCGCACCAATATCAGACGATATCTCGCTCGCTTCACTTCGTCAGCTTGCTGATCGTAGTATTGATTGGCGATTGCAAGGGGAGGGAACGCCCAGGTTGGTGCCGAATTCAGCGACCATCGGCTTAACTGTGCGAGATTCTCTTGAACTGGGTCAGGGTCAAAGTCTGGCCACCTCCACGTCGTTTCTCCTCTCCGGAGGCCCCGGATGCCGTATGCAATTGTGGCAATCACCTGCGCCATGCCCATGAGCCCCATCATGTCCAGCGGAGAGACTAGCACTGTTAAAGATTTGGACCGGGTGAGCCCCACAGTGATTCTGCCAAGGCAGTCTTCAGTATCTTCTGTAGGAGAGCCATTGGAGTAGTATTTAGTGTTGAGAAATCCAATACTGGGCTGAGCTACGATTGATACCTGTGCTGTTCCTCCTGCTGAATTGGCTATTGTTTCGACACGCAGGGTGCGAACATAATCCCGTTTGAGCACGGAGCGGTTCAAGTTGTTCTTGTGATCAGTTGCGGTGGTCATAATAAAAAGTCCGTCTGCAAATCCAGCATTGTGAGGGAAGGGGGTGAGCACCTCTGACACAAGAGTCTCTAAATCTGTCGCTACCAACCCGTTAATCCTAGCATTCGTATCCCAAAGCACTAATTGGAACCCTGGTGGCTTGTCGGGGAGTCCTCCCGAGGCAAAACTTCCCAGTTCCCATAGGCCACCTGCAAAGATCGGGATATCTAACTGCAACCACTGCATGGTATGTCACAGGACTAACTCTGGAGCTGGAGGGAAGCATTAACCCCCAAGCATGGATGTCACTCACTCCGGCGGTCTGGGAATTTAAGACTGCTTGTATGTCACCAGCCATGGGTAGGAGGGTAGCGGCATGTTGCAAAATCCAGGCAAGGCGCACGAGAGACCGTGGAAAATTAAGAGCGGTACCCTCCAGCAGTTCGGAGTCCACAAATCGGGAGTGTCGTTGCATATTTGGCTGGGCGGCTTCAAAGTGGGCTTTGAGGCCTGGAAGCACAGTGCTGGCTGCTCTGAGGTCTTCCTCATCCTGCGGCGAGAGGTGACTTGTCCATAGCTGACCTAACGTGGACTGTCCTCGTTTGAGGATTTGACTAAGAGCCGCTAAACCTTCATTTGCCGAACCGTCCAGCAGTCGGATCATTGCATCGGCAAGGTTGGCTGGCATGTAATAATTGCGGTCGCTTCGCAGTCCATGCTTTTTGGCTAGCAGTAGTTGTCGTGACCTTTTTGCGTTGCGAGCTGCCCGATCGATGCCGCCAGGTGTCTGCTCAGAGTCTCCTGTCCACAAGACCAGGGGTTGCTGTTTCAGCAGGCTGATAACTGCAATCTCGCGGTCAGTACCATACTGCTGGCCTTCATCAATGACCAGGAGGGAGAGCTCTTGCATAAAACCACCCATTGTGGACCATTGCATGGTAAGATCCTGGGCTACCGTTCCCCCGGTGGCTAAAATTAACTGACACTTGTTCAGCATTTGCCTTCTTTCTCTCGGGTGGATATCAAATTTCGTGTGGGAGTAACTGCTTTTGTTGCGCTCTTGGTCTCCCACCAGCCTACCTATGCGCCCAAACACCCCCGACGGGGGGTCGAGCCATAGGAGGAGGTCAGCAAAGGATCTAGTGCCGGAGTTCTCTTTACAAATGAACAGTATTTTGAGGCTGTCGGTAGTGTCGATTTCAATCAAGGCCAGGATGAGGATTGCCATCGATTTCGACTTGCCTGCTCCGAAAAGCCCTTGGATACACAGATCTAGCCGATTGGTGAGCAACGCCATTGTCACTGCGCAGAGTGTGCCTAAAACATGTCCGTCAATCTCAGCGGCAAAGGATAGTGCCGTGGAGCGGGTCCAGGGGTGAAGCTCGCCCTCTACGTGACATGGAATTAGCACTAGGCGTAGCAACTGGCCGCACAAATGCAAGAAATGTGATCTTTTGTTGCCCTCCATTCCTTCCACTGCCGTTTGTACATTATAGATACCTAATCCCAGGTGGTATCTGCACGGGGAGGTTTGCGCAACAGCGGTAAGCTCTCGGGTAGGCTTAGTACATCCGAACATCCACATTGTATGTAGAAAGAAGGTCTTTGGGACCGGGCTTTTCTGTCCCTGGACGGTCGCATCAATGGGGTCCAGGTGCTGGCCGGAGGCACTATACCAGTCTTGGAGGGCTTCGAGTTGTTCCTTTGCAAAAAATTCAATGGCTGGTCCTGAAAGGAAAGCAACTTCGATGAATTTGGGGTTGCACTGTCTGTATATGCGTGAGGCAGCTAGCTCATCCTTTTTTTTGGATGCGCGCGGCGTGATGGCTAGGACCAAGCCAAACAGGATTTGAAGGTCATCTCCGTCATCAGCTGGTGCTTCTGCTGTACCTACCATGGCAATAAGTCTACCCGTGCCAATGGGGCTGACTTTGTGATGGTGCGCATCACTGGCTAGTAGGCTGAACACTTCAGTTTTACCCAGGCTTGGATGTCGGAACGCGAATGCATCTTGTCCGCCTTTGACTTTCCAGTGTCCAAACTCGCTACCTTTGAAGAGGAATTCAAGGGCGATGGGTTGCGATGGTTGCCGGACAGGTCCTGCACTTTGCATTGTTAACCCTGTTTCATTATAGCCTTCATTGGGGCTGAGCATGGGCAAGTAGTAATCTAACATGTAGACAGCCATGGGCAATTGCAAGGTGCCAAGGAAATGTTGTACCATGGTGGTATAGTTGAGCAACTTGGTCCTTGAGGAGATGGTGACTGTTGCCAACGTGGCTAAGTATTGGGTTGCCTCTTGCTCAGTTTTGACCTCTGAGTTATGGGCAGCAATGTGGGTGACAAGTGCCTGTGTCGTGGTTTCAGGTAGCTCGCACATTTCAGCTAATTCGCGCAGGAGTTTTCTGGCTGTTCTTGGGAGCTCAAAACTGCACCATGAGATCAGACGGAGGGGAGCCTGTGAGTACACTTCGAAGGGGAGCACTCCAGGGGTACCTTCTAACTGCTCCATATCTGGTCGTCCTTCAGGGAGGGCGACTCGTGTCCAATGCGAGTAGTTGTGTTGTGCAGTGCCAAGGTACGCTCTCCATCCTGTGATATGCGTAATTGCAAATCCCCGTTGCCTAAGCAGTTTAATGTCATGGTTCGACGGGTTCCATACGCAAAGCCTGTCATCTGCATGGTGAATGAGATGGACCTCTCTCATCTGAGATAAGTTGTATGCCGTTAGCAGCGATGGTGGTAGCGCGATGGCTGCTAGCACGGTTTTGCCACCAACGTCTGGGAATTCTGAGAGGATGGTTTCCCATACCATGCCTGCATACGAGCCAGCGCTGTGCCCTCGAATGTAGATAGAGCCTACCATGTATCCTGTTAATCTCAGAAGGTCTACTGGGCGGATTTCAGGGGGCAGACATACTCCGACTAGCGGATGTGCAACTAGTAACTTAGTGAAAAGCCGCAGGCCATGTATGTACCCGGGCCACGGCGGTTTCCTGTGTGCCGGGATGATAGGACAGAAGCGCAACAGTTTCATGGCCCGACTGATGATTTGCGCCTGCAATTGGTTCGCACTGGGCATTCCTAAGACGCGGCACCAGAAGTGTGCACCTATGGGAAACATGGCAATGTGCAGTAGCAAGTATTCTTGTGTGTGGGCAGTGCCTGCTACTGTGCCAGCTCTTGCATTCCAATCGTCCTGTTTGCTAAGGGATGGCCCATACACATGCGCTTCCTTTTTGCAAGCTAGCAGTACGTCCCAATCTTCATCAAGTTCACCTCCACCCAACCCAGTGCACTGAACTTCCAGGGACCCTGGGTCAGCGTCATTGAGTTGCCAGGAGGTGTTATCCATGACAGTGATTTTCCAATCAGTGTATTTGGGGTCTGTATGGCTAGCAAGAACCTCATTGATGGCTAGTTCTGCGTTGCTAGGGTCAATTTCCAGTCGTCGTTGCAGCGCTTCCAGCAGAGGGAGGGTTGGGGCAGTGGGAAGCTGGAGGCTCGCATGCTGACCGCAGAAGACAATGGCGGGCTCGCAAGCCTTGGGCCAAGGTGTATGGTCATTGCTGCTGTTGGGGGCTTCCACTGGTGTCCAAAGGCTCTGGAGAAGCAACACCTGCGTCTTAGTAAGGCTTCTGTTTTGCGGGACATGCGGCTTGGCGACTATTTTACTCCCTCGAACAAAATCGCAGCCTGTGGGGTGTGTCCATAACGGTGGTGCCTCGTCGACTCCTATGAGCGACACAGCAAGCGGTTGCAGCCCTTTGCTTAGCCACTGTTTGAGTTGGTGTCCTAGGCCTACTTTACTCCCATGGAAGGCGTGCACTATTGGCGGCAGGCTATACCCTATGGTTAACTCCTTGCTTTGGAACAATTTGTCTCCTGGAAGACAGAGTATGGGGAAGTCGGCTGGGAAAACTGACATAGGGGAGAGTGCACCTTGCTCGAAAATGGGGCGCGCCCAGGTAAGGAATGGCGGGGTCCGCTCGACAAAGTCCGGTCTAAGGTATCGGCCATCTCCATGACGTGGCCATTCTCCTTGCTCCGGGATGGGGAATGCAATGGCTCCCGCCCATTCGCCCAACATCGCCCATGCATGTGTCCAGTCAAGCGGGGTTCTAGCCTTACATCCTAGCAGGGGGGTGAGAAGCAGCCCGCCCCTCATTGCTTCCGCAGGGTCTTCTGGCACAGCGGTTGTAGCAAGGAAACTGGCTCGGCTATCTTTAAGTGCGGTGACCCAGTCATCTGCTGATCTGCGGTTGGCAGGGTGAGCTATTCGTCGTGCCTTTGGGGCGGGTGCATCACTCGGAGAGGAGCTTTGGGCAGTGGCCGGGGGCATGAATGCATCCGGGGTTTCTTGGTCCATTTCAACATCAGCTGCATCGGTCGGGATATGCCCTGTCACTATGATTAAGCCGGCATTGAGTTCAGCTTTGGCTTCTGTGGCGAGGAGTTCTGCCGGAGGGCACTGGTTAGAGCTGGCCATTGTGTTGTGTTGCATTGCTTCGGCTCTGCTTGCCTTATCCGTCATAAGATTGATTAGTTCGGCTATCTCAAACAATGAGGTCGGCACGCAGTCAGAGTCGATGAGTGCAAAATTTACAGTGGGGAACATTAAGCACAGCGCCTCCAGAGCTGCAGCACCAGCCCAGGTATAATGGACCTGATGCAAACCTGTGTCAGCATGAATGGGAAAATGAATGGCAGTCGTTTTCTCCCGGTAGGGGCCAGTTACTGTACATCGGCCCTTGATCCAGGGTGCAAAATGCGGCCAGTAGGCTGGAGGATCAGTGCCTGACAGTTTGCGGTTGTCCACATAAACATAAACGGTGGCATACTGTGGTAACCATGAGAGATTATCTATGATCCACTGGAAGAGCGTTTTATGATGGACCTGGCTGGCTGCGGGGCGTTGGACGCCATTCCCTTCGTCCACCATGAGTGCGGGGTATGTCAGGGGTGACCGGGGCATTCGACAAGAGCCGACATCGTCCCATTTCTGCCTTTGTTTGATATCGTCCATGCCGAGTGGGGTCTCAATTTCTTTTTGCGAGAGGAAAAGTTCATCAAGCTGGTGGCTTAATTGTGTGACCTCCTGGACATTGAAGAAATCTATAGGTGCGACAATTTCCCACTGTTCTCTTGGGGGAGGCTCGGCCCCTTGTTGGAAATACGGAGCGTCATCTTCTGCTTCGAGGGCGTCAAAGTATTCTGTATCACTGTCCATTGACACATCCTCGACTGTGTTATCTGGGGCGGTTGGCTCTGCTGGTTCGATGTCTGTATCTGAGTCATCAGGGTCAGGCGACGTCAATGCAATGAACCTGTTTGGTGTCATAAGCTGTTGCAGCATGTTGACGCCGGCTTGACCCTGAACAGCCGGTACCCGGATGTCAGGTGCCAAGTGACCAGGCGAAAATAGTGAATGCTATATGAGCAGCGAGTGCAAAATGTGTCAACAGGATTGGCTAGGCTAGGGAAACCCCGAACACCCGGCACCCGGGGTCAAGGTTCCCCGTTGCGGGGCCAATTCGTTGGAGGTGAAACAGGTAGGAAACAAAACAATCAGGGTTTGTCTTACACCTTGGTGTGCGAATTGATGTCGGATGGCTGACCTAGCTATGAAAACTAGTGGAGCCACAAAAGCTGCAGTGCGAACAATTGAGCCACTGACAGTTTATGCAACCTTCTTTGCCCAACGTACATGTTAGTTCGACAGAAGTTGAGATGACTAACGGTGACAGGACCTGGGACACACGCCTAACCAAGACAGCTGAGCAGACAAAAATCCCCTTAAATTCCCTTACTCCGGCTTGTGGGGGTCATACTTGAGTGGGTACTCTCCCTTACGGTAGGTTTGGGGGGTATTATCCTGGCACGCAGCTGCTTTTCTCTTGGCGCATCTGTGGAGTAGGCGGCATTAGAAATGGCACTGATCAGGTGGTTTCACACAGTCAGGTGCACGCAGTGCTAGCTGTCTGCATGGTCAGTCAATGATTTCCATTTCCATATCTGCAACAGGAGAGGGTTGCAGAGTGTCTGGTGATTGGTCATCTTGCATTCTTTTAAGGCGCTTTCTAATGCGCGTGAGATGCTCGCGGGCATTGACAAGCCGCGTTTCATGGAAGGCTACTCTTTCACAGGCTGTCTTCTCCATGTTCTGTAACGTCGGGATGTCCACTGCGGCGAGGTCGACGTCCTGCCTGGATTCGCTGGCGGGCTCAGGGCTGCTAGCACCAGCAGTGTCAGTTGCTTGAGTCTCTGGCGATTCTTTGGGTGTATTTGCAGGCGACGATTCTTCTGTTGATGTGTCGTCGTGGGCTGCGGGCTGTTCCGGAGGTTGTTGTTGCTCATCATCTTTGCTGTGAGCTGCAGAGTGAGAGTCAGAGGATAACACGCCGGTACCCGGGGTATCCGTTTGCGCTTTGTTCGCAGGCGGGGCCGCTGGTGGGCCTGGTCTTCTGTGAAATAAAGATTGTGCATTGATTTTGTCAGGTGGCTTGCTTGGCTGCGGGGTTGGAGCTTCTGCCACCACGCCTGTACTGGGATTGGACGATGCGGCAGTTGCCGCGTTGTCTGTGCTTTGTTGACTTGCGGCCAGCAAATTGGCTGGTTTTTGGGTCTGTCTAGTCTCCGCTGGTCGACCATCTGCCAACGTTTGTTGGTTCGCCTGATGAATGATAGACTGCAATTCCATATATTGCCGCTCTCGGTCAGCCACTTGCTGTGGCGTGCTCTGAGTACCCTTGGGGTCCTGTGGAGTGTCTGCTTGCACTTTTTGTACTGGCTGCTTTGCTGCGGATCGCTCCGTCCACCTGGTTGGTAGCGGCGGAGGCGGAGGCAGTGCCCGTTTCGCATGCTGTGAAGATTTAAGTTGGTCAATGCGTGGCTGAATTTCATCCCGCAGCTCAGGTGGGTACGGCTCTCCGGTCTCAGCTAACCACTGTACAGTTTCTTCATGCGTCCACAGGGTGGTTCTCCACAATGGGATGGTATTGTCATCATTGACCCAGAACAATGGCTTAGGCGGTAGCAACTCATGGGCTTCCACGATCAGAGGCAGCAGGAAAGCTAATCTCTTTTGCTCATGGAAAATCATTGCTCCGTTCGGGTGAACTTTCAGGTGGGTATGGTTCCACACAAAAGGTTGCACGACACGCATGGTGTGAGCGTCACGATTAAAGATGGATAGTCGGACGTGGGTATACGGTGGCGCAGCACCGTAGACTTTTCCATCCCAGGGTGGTTCAAGAAAGCCCCACCTCTCTTTCCGGCCGTAATTAACGGTCTCCCAAAAGGCACCTTCAAACTCTTTCTCAAGGACGTCTGCAAGAGTAGAAAAGATAAGCCATGGCACCTCATCAATATGCAATTGGTATTCTACCAGCGTAAAGTTATATGTTGTTTGGCAATCTCCTACCCATATTGTGCCCCTCACTGCAAGAAAGCGAACGCTGCTGGCATCTGGCATGTCCCAATTCATTCCAGCCGATATGTCCAGTAGGTGTTGATCAGAAACACTGATTTGGCCAGACGGAAAAGGGTTTGGCTTCGGCATACCAGCAGCAGGTACCCTGCAGTGGCAGCTCTCTCCGGAGTGGAGGCAGTTGCACGGCGTATGGTTAGACCAAACGACAGGAACCACTCGCTATTGCGGGCAGCGGCCAAACAACGAGAACCCCGTGTTGGCTTGAATGTATGAACGGGCGAGCAAATTAGAAGTTGGGGTCAATGAGGATCCAGGCAACACTGGCTTATGCAGGTGCGGTGTCCTCACAGTTCGAGCCAACGGCTGCTGACGGAGACAGTGAATCATGTTCGGTTCAGGCACAGTTAATAAAATACCAGACACTGCAACGGTGGGAAGTATGTGCAACATGTGACCGGTGACAGGATTGGAGTGACGGTGCATTGTGGTTCAGTAGTAGAGACATGACACAGGAGGAAGTAGCAAGGGGCAGGGCAAGTGGTGGGGCAGCAGCACATGACAGGAGGAGGTGGCTACCTGTGCAAGATATGCTAGAAACGATGGACCCTGAGGAGCACTATCAGCAAGGAGTACACATTATTGAGAGGATATATGGCCGTCAGGATATCGGGAGAAGGGTGACAGTCATGAGTGTGTGAACCATGTGAGATGAGCGCCTGGTAGGGTGAAAGCGAAGCTGAACCCTCACCATTACCCAAGGTGCCCTTGGGAACAGTGGAGGAATGAAAGACACATGTGTCATGTTCCTACTGATGTGAGGGGCACAGCGGGGGGTGAAGGTATGAGGGACTGCTGAGATAGATGGTTGAGTGCGGGAAGTAGTTTCAATCAGCTCTATTCTTAAACGGGGGGGTATACCTACAATGTGTCGACTCACTTGTTGGAGGGGGCCTATGGTGGTTTCGAGGGAGTACGGATTGCTGACTGCTTGACTGTTTCTTGGCAGCAGGTGGGCACTCAGTGTAGCCAAGTTAAAAAATTCTATCTGTACATTGCTGCTCCGCACTTCATCGCAGTAGTATACGCAGGATGCGTTGTTCCGTCGTGAGCATTGTTCGGTCACAGCGGGCGATAAATGCACTGATCTCCAGGTGGGCGGTTCGTAATACTCCGCTTAGTACTTGCTCGTCAAACCCTATGTCGTCCAGGTCATCCATGGTTTCCTCCAACTGGTACTGCAATCTCATGGCCAAGAGTTTAACACGATGGACAAAAAGGAGCTGCTGGAGTAAGGCACGAACATGGTCAGCAGTTGCGCTACGCGCTGCCCTGTGCATGGATCAGGTCCAAAATGCTGTACAGCGCTAATGGACGTTGGACAGGAAACACAGAGGCGGGTAAGCTCTAGCCAAATTTCACGGACGCAATGACAAAAATAGACAAGTAGTATGCACTTACGCACCTCCTACTGTAACATGTCAATAGTATGCTTTGGGGCCCTAGTGGCTATTCGGCTGTTCCTAGCGTCCTGCATACTTGGGAGATCTAGATTGGACTGTGGCAGTAGAGAGGCAAATGTTTAAGCCGTTACAACAATGTAATAGTATTTGGTGTAGTGCCATCCCCAGGTAATTACTTAAGGGCAGCCAATGACTAGAGAAACACCCCTTTGGTACAGAGCCAGGGACAAGGGTACACTGATGGGGTATGAATACCTTAGAATGGAGGACGGTTGCTAAGCATGGTGGACGGTCCTACTCAGCTACATCCACTGGTCACATTGGATATATTGGCGAGAGGGATAATGGTTAGCATGGGGAAAATTTATCTGTAGTGACAGAAGCCAAGAGCTACCATCCCGTTATTGCGGAAGCCCATAGAGTTAGTGCTGCTCTGTGCTTGGGATTTGGGGACGTACTTCCCCCTAGGTGCCCCTGCCGTGTCCAGTAGACTGTTCCCTTGGTCCGTGGGCCTTGGCAGAAACAAGCAATTCTGTGAACGTGCTACCTACTCAAGGCTGCTCTGAGGGAGTGAATTCGCCACTTCACGCAGACCTTTGGTCCTTATCATTGTCCAGTAGCTGAGGTCCTGCATATTCTAGGTTATAGGGAGACAAACTATTCGGCATTTGTTGAGTTTGGTAACCAAACAAGGAAACAGGCCATGATAGTTGAATGGCAGGACGTTGGCTGGAGCTATGCCACCAGTAATTAGGAAGCACCAGTCTTTCCAGCAGCTGTTGGCAGCATGTCTGAAGAGCTCATCAACCTCTGAAAAATTATTGATATAATTACATGGTCACTCAGTATTTGTCACCAGGCCCGCAATCAAAACCTTCCAAAGGGATACGCCCGAAAAGAGTAAAAACATTGAAATCATGCGGTAAATTACAATTATCGGGCACAACAGTGGGTCGAAGGGATAGCATTTTCTACGTCTTTCCTTTGGACAGATGGTGATTCCGATTCAAATGCGGCAACTGGAGAGCTTACCGCGGCCACAGCTCCTTTTTGTGCCTTGTACCAATCCGAAGAGGCCTAAGTTTATCGATGTGCGGAAGTACTTCCATCAACATTTAACATGGTCCGTGATCTTCGTTGTGAAATCCTGCGATGTCCTAGAAAGTAGTTTGTCCAAGAGGCTGGTCTGTGCAAGAACTTATTTGCCAGAAAATCTTGCCAGTTACCTGTGACTGATTGTTGACGCCCATGGAGTTTGCGCTGTTCTGTGCTAATAGATTTTGGAGTTACACTTGTGGCCCAAAAACTTGATCCTTAGGCCATGGGCCTTGGCAGAAAAAGGCAAGACCGTGCACGAGCAGCTTACTTGACGCGCAGGTGTGCGAGCTATCGCAAACCGATGCCTGTTGCTCTGGTTGGACTCCGTCCCGGACACCAGCGCCAAGACTTGCTGACCACAGAGAGCTTCACAGCTGCATGCCGCCGTCTGGCATATAGGGCAAGGCAAAGGCTGTTTCGGCGCGAATTAAGTACAGAACACTAAGATGGCACCGGTTTGGAGCAGTGTACCGCATTTCGGAGTAGTAGTTAAGAATCTCGCCAGTATCCAAGGTACCCTTGGGAATAGCAGCTGTCCTATTCTGCTAGCACTCTGGGCTATCAAGCTCTGAGTATGAGGTGCAATGGGCGGCGAGAGCACTATCTACTTGAACTTGGCGGCACGAGGGAGGCGTCATTGTGGTACTTCTCTGTCCTGCGTCGGTGGCGCATGGCCATGGATCTTCAGCGGTGTCGTGTGGAAGTGATGTCCATCATCCGGGAGCGACCCTCATTTATTGGACAATTCTGCGGAATTTCTTATATCTACGTTGATGGTAGTGCTATAACTTAGGTTGAGATAGTGCGCCGGCTGGCAAGATGATAGTGGGAAAACAACTCTAAGCATAGGCGTTGCTCAGCTTGGCGATGCTGCCAACACGGCAATAACTAGTAGAACAAGGCCCTCTTCAATGTGGTAAACTGGACTAATGACAATTGGGCAAGAGCTATTTCTGGGAGCAACCTTTATCCATTGGGCCAGTTTTGTGGAACATCCACCCGCAGGGTTAGCTACAAGGTGGGAGATTAGGGGTTGAGTGCTTGGGTAGTGTGCTGATAAAAACCATTATGGTTGGAGCAGAGAAGATATATCTTTCCCTGAGACGTGCGAGTCAGCAATAACTACCCAGCATTTGTTGGCATCTGAGCATGGACAGGGAAGTGTCATCCATTCGTTTCTACTATGAGATGCTTCATTCGACAAGGTAACAATTTAAGTGGCAGGTAGCGCTGAAGGGCAGTGTTACTCAGCGCGACCTGCTGCACCTAACCATTGGTACGGCACTCGAATAGAAAGGCCCGAAGCATCTAAGACTCCAAAACCTAACCCAGAAGCTTGTGGTTGTGCAGTGGACTACAATGCGCAGGTAGATCGGAGGGTCAGAGAAAATGGCACGGTACAGGACTTACCTACGGACAGACAGAAAACGAGATTCAGAGACAGTAAAAGATTAAACTGTTTTTCTTTTTCGTAGTTTTTATCAGTCCGAAGGAGCCTTCGCAACTCGATGCGGGTCACTGAAAAACTTTTTCCATCATTTTTTCCATTACCCAAGGTACCCTTGGGAACAGAAAGGGTCGCATGGCAGTTGCATAGTGATTATCCCACCGCTAGTCCATCCTCTCAGGGCAAAACGTTCTGCACTCTGCTGCACGATTCCTGTGCTTGCTGAGGAGCTGGGGTACAGAGAGGTATTTTTTTCTTTTTTTTTTTCCCACTTCCCACCGTTTCCCCTGGGTGGGAAGTTGATTCCCTCTGGACGCCCAGAAAGAGGCAAAAGGAGTTCAAAACAGAGTGGAGCTATACTGCGAGATGTACCTTTAGTCAACTGTGAGGTGGACATGGTCGTGTTGAGCAGTTACTGCAGCCTGGCAACCTAATAGTGTTTGCAGATTGATATTTAGGCTTCGCTGAGTCTCCGCGAGCGGCTGCAACTGAGTCCTGTCTGTAGGACCACTTAATCCCTTGGGAGTGCCATATCCTTAGTGGGCAGCAGAAAGTCGCCCATAATTTGGCGTCCTCCAGGTTAAAGCTGGTGCGCATGTAACACCTTAGGCTAGTTTGCTTAATTATGGAAAGGGTCTTCTACTATCCGAGGCTAGTGGTTCAGTATTAAGATGTCCTCATGGGTCTTGTGCAGGTGGGGAGGGCTACCTAGGGTACCCCTGGGAGCCCACCCCACTTGACCTGACCAGTCATGGGGCCTGAGAACTAAATTGGCGGGGGGTGGGTACCAATAAGGTAGTGAGCTGATGAAAGTTACTTGGTGGTCACAGGAGGTCTCAATCAGCAATAACTACGTTGTAGTGGCCTGGAACTGCCTGGGCAGTGGCAGGCGGTTTGTCTTGGGGTTGGGTCACCTTCCGCAAGATCACGTCAACTTAGTGGGTTGTAGCTTTATACTCCTGGGTGACTATGATGTAGTAAATTCTGAGGCTCATTATTAGGGGTTGCATTAGTCCCTGATAGGTGAGCAACAGAGAAACGGTTGCTTTGTGGTCACCGAGGCAGCAACAGGGTCCGGGCAGACGTTTCAACTCTCTCACGTCGGGCGTTCACGTCGAGCGCGCAATTTGGCAAGGGCTTCCAAGGGGGTGGTGCAAATGTGTGGCGATCCTTGAGCACTGCGCTGTTTACGTTGGGAATTGTGGGATGTACGACGGGTAAGGGATAGGGCATGGCTGCTGGCGGTATGCTTGAGGGTGTCTACGTATGCATTGCGTGCCGTGGTAAGGGAGGTGACCTTGAACCATGCCTGACCAAAGTAAAGCTGATGCTTGGACAGAACTTCCTTCTCGATCTGCCTTACCATTTGTTCAGGAGCCGGGGGAGCAACTAAGAAACCATCATGTAGCCACACCAAAGATTGTGTTGGGTGGCGGGCAATGAGGGCACGAATGCCTCCTAAGTCGCCTTAGTGTGTTATAAGGGTGCAGTGTTGATGTCCCTCCCTTCCAAAGAAAAAACAACCAAACAGCAGCAAACAACAAGGAAAAACACAAAACAAAAAAGAGCAGTCACACGATGTTCCATTAATGTACCTGAGTGCGACTCCAATGCACCTGCCACGTCTATGGACAGATGCACCAGTGGCCAAGAGCAGGAGCAGGGAAGAGCAAAACAGCAAGGGGAGCAAAGGGAGCACCCAAGGCCCGCAGCAACCACAACCAAAGAAAGAGCGAAAGGGAGAAACCCACAAACAACCACGAAAAAGAGGGGGCCAGGTGGGGCACCCACAGGAGGGGGCGCCGGGTCGGCAGAGGGGGACAGGGCGGAGAAGGCTGCACACATCACATTAGAATAGCAAAGGTGCAGCTTAGCGGCGCCTAAGATGGGTCTGGATCATCATAGCGGTGAATACCTCAATTGGATTCAGCTACCGATAGAGAGTACCCAGCCAGAGGACATACCAGGGGAACCCACAGAGGACAAACGAATTACGGCAAGTTAGCAAAGCAGCCCCTCAGAAAGAAGAAATTAAGCCAGCACGAAAGGCAAAAACAAAAGGGAGGACGGTCTTTACGGGTGCAGGCTATACGGCTGTCCTGAACCACCTTAGTGGGTCACAAGAGTGCTGTGTCCGTGTCTCTCCATTTACTGTAGAACCCAACTAAACAAAAAAATAGGGCACCTGACCGTTCATGACAATTGATTGCATCCACAAGAGTTTGCCTGAAAGATGTCTGATCCTTCCAACTCCATCGACTCCAGGGGGACGAAGAGGCGGAGTCCAATGTCAGGCAGCGTGGAGGACGGCAGGTTTGCGATAGCGGCTACTGCACGGCGAATGCCACTATCTTTTACATTAGAAGACGGGGATGATTTGCGCCCAATGGCTGGCTCGGAGTCAGCCCGCGGTTGCCGCAGTGTGTATCCTGTCTTCGGTTCCATGTATTTTCGGTTCCACACTGCGTTGTGAGCGTTGTGAGACCATTGGGGTGCTCTGTGATTTATTTCTACTGAGTCTCTTTTCATGTCGTATTCTCTTAACATTTCGTCGAGCTCTTGAAGGGTTGCAGATCGATGAATACAACATTGCCGGACAAGATGCTTTTTTTTTTGTCGGCGCCCGTTGCCTTTCGGCGGGTCGCACTTGAGACTCCCGAGTGGACCAGCAGGGATTCGAACCACCACCGGCAGTCTGTCAGCGCTGGCAAGACCAACGCCATACCAACTGAGCCATCGGGTCGCCTAACATTGCCGGACAAGATGCTGTTTTGAGATTTTTGAAATTCAGTTTCGCTGAGGTTTTTGAGGTTTTCAGTTGAGTTTTCCTAAAAAAGAGCTAAGGCATCTGAGTGGAAAATAATTTATTGGACGCGGCTTCGGTTGTGGTGTTATTTGAAAGTGTGGGGACACGAATGGAAATCCTGGAGCCAGGAAAAAATTGAATGGTAATATATACCAAAAGCAATCTGGGCCAAAGTTTCAAGACTAGAAATGTCCTTTTGTAAGTTGTGTAGTGGGATGAAGTGCTTTGAAATCATTAGGGTGTAAAGGGAGGCGAAACTAAACCAAGAACATTGACCTGTAGGGAAAGTTATGGCAACCACTGATACCACATTGTTCACCTGTAGCGTAAGCATCAGCCACGCAAAGGCCGGACCATTGTTGCTTGGGCCACATGGTTCGAAGTGGTGGTAAATGGCTTAGCCAAGTCAAATTCATCTTCAAGATGCGGATGGAATCTGTGGACAAGTTGCGTTTGATGGTCTCGGATGCGAAGCCAAACTCTTTGTCCGACAACGAGCACGCGAAAAGATCTGATTTACTCCGCACAGGCTGCTGTCGATTTTTTCCGCCCAACGCCTTCATGGCTTCCGCCAGGTTCAACACGTTCAATTGCATGTTGCAAATTAGGTTTCATGGTTAATTAGCGCTTACACATGGCCATCTGCTGAATTGAGGGACCTCAAGAGTGAACTGGTAAAGGACCTGAGTGCAGTCCAGTAGGTAAGTCGCCACCAAAAAAAGCCAAACACCAAAAGTGGCATACATGAAGCAAATGGCTTGTGTCTCAACCCTACGCCTCGCAAGTTCGTACCTTTGTCCACGGCGCCCAAAGATTGTTTTGCATCAATAAAACTGATACTCTCAGCACCCAATTGAGCAAAACAAAACCGCAGAACTGAGGCGTGACAGGTGCCAGTTCATGGGATAATTCATGCAAGAGATGATAACATTGTATCATCTCGACATGGTATAGCAGCAGAAACAAAGGGAAGAACATCAAAATCACAGGCCATACCTGAAGGCGAGTGAAGCAACAAAAGCACCATGTGGAAACCAGGGATCCCCCCAGCCAGGATCCCCGAGATCACATGGCGAAAGCCGATAAGGCATAAAAACTCACCACCGCACGGGCAGATGTCGAACCTGAATCAGTTGGCCATTGATCGGAATGGCTGAAAAAGCTGGCTGGACTGTATGGAGGTCCCTGTACAAGGAATGCAATCCAAAATGCGCATAGCTGGCCAAATGAGACACCAAAGCCAGTCCAAGAAATTTTTCAAAGAGTATTTTAGAACAATCGAAGGAGGATATGTCAATCAGGCTAAGTAGCTAGTTGTACAGTTCACGAGATTCTCATGTCCTTTTGCTTCTATTTTATTCTCACCTTCAAGACCAGGCATTGAGTTTAATCGGCCAATCCAGAGGAACAAAAAAACTTCAGTCCCGATGCTTCCACAAAAGGATCCCCCGTTATTGTCAGTCCATCACACTCACTGGCAATCAGCAGAGGACGAACCGTCCATTGTTCAAGAGTTGATCGATAAAGAGGTTGCAGAAGGTTGGGTGACTCCGTTTCCAGGCACCCTGGATGAAGCTCAGACCCACTTTCAACATGGTTTAGCCATTGATAAGTTGTAGGTTCGAGAGCAAATCAGGTTGGGTCAAAAGAAAACAATTGATCCAGAGGTGGACCTGAGATTATATAGAGGAATGGGTGAGAGTCTGGATCTTGCACAGCAAAGTTGTTGGAGAATATGCAAAAAATGATGAAGCCAGCGCTAATGTGGAATTCCCATCTAATGCCATATGATTGTTTGGTAAGCCTCTTAGTATCCGGTTCCAACATAGAAGTTGACATTACGCACATTCCAGGTCATGCCAATGACCATGCAGATGCTTTGAGCCGATTGGATGGAAATGGCGATCCGCAAATCATTTCCTCCCCATGACCGCTACCAACTGACACTCAGCCAATTATGGCATCTCGAAACCAAGCCTCGGTAAGCCTCGCCTTTTTCCGCCGGACGTTCAAATTCTGTGGAAACTACCATCCTGACTTCGGATTTTCCATCACTTCGTAGCTGCCAGTGCGATTCCTTCCTTTTTTCCATTGCTGGATAATATCACTTTCAATCAGGGGATTTTCTGGCGTTATTATCCATCAATTGTCAATAGCTTCGCTTTGGGTTGCGTCTGACCAATGACAAAGATGGATCAGTTACTGACCACAACATCTGGCAAGACTATTCAATTATCCAGCAATGAGAAAAAAAGGATAATTTAAAAGGACCGATTCGAATTCGGTGGAAAGGGAGATTTGATTTAAGATGTGAAAGGTTATTTTGGAAACCTTCAACTGTTGATGCGTGTTTGGTTTTTGGTTTGGATGTATATATATATATATATGTATATGTATACTTATTTGCGTTATACTGTTTGCTTGTTATACCTACTTGTATGAGATATAACCTAATGTAATGAATGTCCACCTTGAACGTTAGCTGTACTTGTTCAGTAATGTTTAGTGGGGGTACTTCGTTGTATTGATCTAATATCCCCTAAACATTTTGGCTCAAGGTGGCATTCATTGCATTAGCGTTTGTTGCTTTACAATTTCAAATTTTACCCTCCCACCACACCACTGAATATAGTTTCACAATCGTAGGTTCAGTTTGCCTTTACCTTGCGTTTCCACAGTGACATTCACCTGATGTCACTTCCATGCAGTCGCTTCGGCCTAGATCATCCGTGCCTAGGTCTCTTGCATCCGTCACCGGCAGCACCAGCTGCATTCGAAAAGGGTAGCCAGCCCAAATTTTTTGTTTGAAGTTTCACTACGACATTCCGCTCCGTGCATCTAGATTGCGGTCCTGTGCGGTTCAGCTGACTTTGTTAGCTTCTGCGTGGCTCATTTGGTGATTCACACCGTGACCTTATATGGTTTCCATTGTTTCATTTCGCTGTTTTGCTTGACCAATGCATGATGATTTCACCAAACAGCTCACCGAAAGATTCGCTGGGTTGCGTCTGACCATTGACAAAGATGGATCAGTTACTGACCAGAACATCAGCAATGAGAAAAAAAAGGAATAATTTAAAAGGACCGATTCGAATTCGGTGGAAAGGGAGATTTGATTTAAGATGTGAAAGGTTGAATGCGTTTAGCTTGCTAATAGCTGTTTATAGCTTAGGGTGAAAGCGAACCATGTGAGCGCCCTCCAAACCCAAAAAAAAAGTTTCTGAGAAACTTTACAGTGCGCGTTGCCTAACAATGTTTAATTCGAACTGTTTAAAAAAAAACTGAAACAAACAAACGTGAAACCTCACAGGTGTGCAGGTACATGTGGTACATGTCTCACATGTTGTTTCAGTTTATTTTGTCGTGTGAAATCATCTTTCATTATCTGGTAGGTGATCACTTATGAATTTTATATATGACCGCGCCGCCTCAAGTGAGGAGGGTGGGCGGGTGTGCCCTTTTGATTTCATTGTGTTTGCACCCATGCATGGCGATTAAAGAGCGTGGAGCTACTGCATTCAACCAGAACATCATTCTGGGTTTACCACGGAAATCAAAGTGGATTTCAACACTGGTTTTTACTTGGTGCAGCGGTTTCTTCACTGGCATCAGCTTGATTTTGTGGCTGCTGCTTGGTACATGCATTGCTCTTTAGCTCGGTGGTGTGAGGCCAACACTCAGACATCCTGTCCGTTTGTGTTGCCAATTTGTGGAGTGGTTCAATCTACAATTTTTATTCACCTGGATACCACCGACAGCCATCGGGTGTCTTTGACTTGCTTTTTGCTCTTTGCTGACAGGCGAGATCTCTTTTTGCTGGTGACAGAGATCAGATTAGGACTGGTGTTGTCCTCATTTTCGGTGGCTACCCCACCAGTGGCGGTGTGGAGCCTCCCATCTGTCAGCATCGACGATAGCAGTGATTCCCTTTCTGAAGCGGACTAGGGGATATGTCGACACAATTTCAATTGGGCACTTCATATGACCTTCATTTGAGGAACATCACCACTGTCAATTGTACCTCTCAACGTAAGATGCCATGGGAAATGAATTTGAGTACACCTTGGGAAGTTTGCAAAAGGCTCAGAGGTGAGAAGATTTTAGAGGTGGGAGCCTTACCACCTATCCCTGGAAACGGTACAGTTTTGAACAAGGCGAGTTTTGCAGATTTGGGTGATGCAACAAGTGAGGCTTTCAAAGCAGCTGGAATTGCTCTCAAGTCTTCGAATGACACACGGCTGTGGCAAGAGAAATTGTCTTGGGAGAGAAAGGCTGCATACAAAAAATGGACCTCTCTGATTTCCAAGCAGTTCAACGCTTGGGAGATTTGCAGACAGTTGTGGGCCGGCAATAGTGTGAAGATGGCTCAGGGATGTCTTTTGGAAAGCGTCATGGATGCGCTGGGAAACAAGGCAACGTCAACCATTCATGCAAGGGTTGCCCCATTATTACAGTTGGTACATTTTTGTGAACTGAAGGGATGCAGCTGTTTTCCGTTGACGGAATTCCTGGTTTATGATTTCATGAAAGACAGTGCAAACAGGGCTCCATCGTTTCACAGGTCCTTGTTGTTGTCAATCAGTTTTGCAAACTTTCACTTTGGCTTGGATGGGGCCGACAGTGTGCTTTCATCAGGGCGAGTGCGTGGATGCGCACAAAAACACTATGCCGACAAGCGCAAGCTGGTCCAAAGGCCACCGCTGAGCGTTGAGCAGGTGTTGACCCTGGAGAAGATTGTACTGGACCCTGGACGTACTGATGTGGATCGAATCGGAGCTGGATTCTTTTTGACACTTGTCTATGGGCGCCTAAGATATAGCGATGCCCAACAGGTCTCGAATCTATCTCTGGACATGCCAAACTCGACAAGGTTTTCTTGAAGGCCTGGCTGGCCGCACGAAGACAAGTGTCAGTTTGGAGAGAAAATGCAGATTTCTTCCAATTGCGATCCCCACCATGAGCCTGGGTGACGAGCCTTGGATCCCAACTTGGATGGACTTGAGGGCGAAGCATTTTGGCGACATCAGGGAGAGCGACAGGTACCCGTTGCTGCCGAACCCAGCCATGGGAAACACATGGACCAGAATCCCGCTGGGAGTGGGAGCAGGAAGTCAATGGCTTCGAGCACTTCTGAACGGAGTGCCACATCAGTCGTCGACGCCTCTTGGGACTCACAGTTGCAAGGCCACGGTGCTGAGCTGGGCATCAAAGTGGGGCATGGCGAACGGGCCGAGACGTTTGCTTGGCTACCACTCAGAGGGAAGAGACAAAAGTCTCCTCACATACAGCAGGGATGGCATGGCGGGGCCGCTCAGGCTCATGTGCAGAATGTTGGATGACATCAAGAGCGATACGTTCTTGCCAGATTCGACCCGAAGTGGCAGGTTTCCCAAAGAGGAGCCCAGTTTTGATGACGGACGAGAAGAGGCCAAGTCAGACGCCTCATCGAGTTCGTCTGATGGATCAGACAATGAGTCACAGGTCGATTTTGAGACCGAAGAGGCTGCCATCACAGAAGTGGTGGGAAAGTGGGACCCGAGGTCGGATGACTTGGGGGAGACAGATGCCCGTTTTGCAAGGCACAAGGTCTCGAGATGCATCCACATCATGCAGGATGAGGCTGGGCACAACTTCAAGTGTGGCCGCAGGATGTCAAACACATACCTGTTGATGGAGAACAAGCCAGCCTTCATGCACCCTTTGTGCAGCACTTGCTTCCGACCGGAGGGCACGTGAATGTGTGGTGCTGAGGGATGAAAATGAGTGATGCGTGAACATCTCTGAGAGATGATGTAGTCACATGGGATTGTCATCGGAATGAACCCAATGCAGGGTGTTGTGAATCCGATTTCAATTTGTGCACCCAGTGACATGTACTCATTCAGTGTATCTTGCATGCGTGGTTCAAGTCGATGCCTCAGGACATGTCATGACTGTTGATTTGTGCATTTTTCAATCAGTGTGACAACAGTTTCTTTTCAAAATGCTGTCAAGTGTCAGGATGCTTTCATGGGATTTCATGATATTCATTTCTGTTCTTTCGCACGGTAGGGCCTGGCAATGAGTTTCGGCGATAGTGAAGCCGTCTTCGCACAGAGGGCTAGGGAGATAGGTCTTGATGATGGAGCCGTGAAAGCTCTTACAGATGAAGGTATCAGGACGATGGCACTTTTTGCCTTCAGTTGCAACTTTGCGCCGGGAGCTGCAGATGAGCGTCCTTTCACTGATTTGATCAAGAAACTTTTGCATAGAGACCCTAGCACTTTGGAGTTGTCATGCATGAGGCGATTGTTCAATGAGAGTTACGCCAACATAGCTTCAGACATCAAGGTGAGGTCAGAGGCTACAGACGATACGCCGGTGAGGCGCCTAGCCCCTGCGGAACGTGCCAGCAGGTTGAAAGACCAACAGCAGAGACTTGGAGGTCTGAGCATCACTGGACAGTACGAGCCTGGAGACACCTTAGTGGACAAATGCATCAGCATTTATGACAGTGACAGGTTACAGTATGTGGAATGGTCTGCATCGGTGTCACGTGAACATGAGCTTTTGTCAGGGACGAAGAAGGATGCCTCACTTACTTTTGACTCATCGGGTTCACTCAAGTTGTCAAAGCTTCAAAAGACAGAACCTTGTTCGACAGGAACCGAGATACAGGTGCGCTATTGCTTGGTTAGGCGCGCTTTGGCCTTCGACCAGGCGAACCTGATTGAGTTCAAGTTGTTGGAGGCTTGGAGTGAAAAATTGATGCAGAGCAGATTAGAAGACCCGGCACCAGGCTATGCCAGGATAACCATGAAACAACTTGAGCTTGCTGACAGGAAATTGTTTTGCGTGCTTGCTGAGAAAACCAGAGAAGGTATCAAAACCACCATCAAAGGCAGACCTCTTGACCTGGTGTTCAAGGAATGTTCAGAAAGCTCAGAAGTCCTTGCGTTGTTGCAGCCCAGACAGGGTACAGTCTCGGCGGAAAAGGTGAAGGAGGTGCGTGGCAACTCAGCAGAACCACCCACCAAACGAATCAAACGAGAGACTGGAAAGAAGGGCAAGGGCAAAGGTAACAGCAGTGCTTTTGTGCGTATTCCACACGATCTACTGAAGCTGAACTGTGTTGCAGCTACACCCAAAAACAACAGGATTTGTTTTTCTTACAACTTGAAGAAGTGCGATGCAACTGGACAGAAGTGTTCAAAGGGGTTGCATGTGTGTGCAGTACAGGGATGCTTCAGAGGACACCCAGCTGTGGAATGCCAGAAGTCGTGACTAATACCTTCTGGCTGTCAGTCCCTTGGTAGAGCGTTGGAATCCGACGCAATGGAGACAGCATCCGAGGGCGAGCCAGCAGAGGTCATGCATGATGACACAACGAATTCTTTTTCAGATACACCTGCACAGGAGAATTTTTCAGATGTTGAGAAAATTTGCCACACGGGTACAGAGGCTGACAGACCATATGTCTTCTTGGAATTATGCGCTGGAAGTGCAACCTTGTCTGCAGAGGTTAAGCGTTTGGGAGTTGAGGTGCTGGCCTTTGACCACGAGTCCAACCGACATCAATCAAAGTGCAAGGTCCTTTGTTTGGATCTTAGTTTGCCGCATGCTTTCGAACGCATTGTTGAGCTGGTGACTAAATGCAATGTGTTGGGCGTTCACATGGGGCCGCCCTGCGGCACGTGCAGCAAAGCCAGAGGGATACCTATGCCGGATGGATCGGCGGGACCCCAACCGCTTAGAGATGACAATTATTTGCTGGGTCTTCCAAATCTGGGATTTCGAGACAAACAAAGGGTAACTGCTGCAAATAATTTATATGAGAAGCTTGGTTTGCTGGTGGAGACGCTGGAGCGCCTTCAAATCCCATGGACAATCGAGAACCCCACCAACAGTTTTTTATGGGACCTTCCGTATTTTGCTTTTGCAATGGCCCATGGTACCAAGCATGACTGTCACGCTTGCGCTTTTGGGAGCTCGAGGAAGAAGCTGACTTCCTTCCTTTCGAATCGAGATGAATTTGGAGCATTGTCGAGGTTCTGCCAAGACGTGGCGCCACATGAACATGAAAGCTGGGGCTATGACCATGTCAACAAATGTTTCAACACTGCAAAAGAGGCTGAATATCCAACGATGATGTGCCAACAATATGTAAGGGTGTTGCAGAAATTCCTGGACACAGACCTCCTTCCAGGACAGTCAGTCCGCAGGTTGCCACAATCACAGCCAAAGGGTCGGAAAACGCCCCAGCTGATCCCTGAGTTTTTGGACGTCACAACTTGCATGCTAGAGTCTGTGCCGGCCTTGGACCACAAACGAAATCTGCTGAAAGCCCATGGCCCCATACCTGCAGGCAGTCGGCTGTTGAGAACTGAAGCGGACAAGGGGAGATCAGAGAAAGTTTTGTGCGTTTTTGGGATTTACCGCAGCATGTCGCAATTTGTTGAATGTGCAAGGTCGTTGTGGCACCCCTTTGATGAGTTACGAAACTTGCCTGACAGAATGATCAAAGCACTTTTTAGCAACCTCACTGAGTCCCCTCACCAGTTGACAAAGTTGCGTTGCCAGTTCTTGCGGAAGTGGGCGAGCAGGGCCTCCATCTTACAGAAGGCCGAACTGGAAGTACATGAGCGCATGCCTCAACATGTGCGAAGAGTCATGGAAGGGAAAAGAATCCTTGTCATGGAAGAGTTGGCCAAAGAGATGGGTTGGCCAGACATGCAATTGTTCTCAGAGTTGCGAGAGGGCTTCAAGCTCGTTGGTACCTTCGAAACTACAGGCATTTTCAAGGCTGGTGTGACACTTGCGAACATCAGTGAAGAAGAGCTTGAGAAGAATACAAATTTTTTGCGTCCTGCCATTTTGGGAAGACTGAAGAACTTCGAAGATGCTGAGCTGCAGAAGGAATTGTTTGAAACAACCATGAAAGAAGCAATGGAGAAACACTGGCTGGAAGGACCTTATGAGGTTGAAGAGATACATCGCCAACTAGGTGACAAGTGGCTTCCGGTGAGGAGGTTCGGAATCATGCAGCGTGACAAGCTGCGACCAATCGACAACTTCAAGGAATCGATGCTGAACCTGACCTTCGGATGTTACGAGAAGGTTGAATTGAAAGCGATGGAACACGTGCTGTGGATGTTGGTTACCTTGGCCAGATACATGAGACACTTTGGTGAGATCAAGTTTGTGCTTTGCGATGGGACCCTTTTGGAAGGGCACGTGCATCCTGCGTGGAACAAGGTTGCTTTTGGAATGGAGGCCACGTGTGTGGACATGAAATCTGCCTACAAGCAGTTACCACTGAATCCATGCGAATATCACCGCACCGTGGTCAGCCTGTGGGATGTCAATAACAGAAAGGCAGCTTGCTTTCTAATGCGCACCCTTCCATTCGGTGCCACGGCAAGTGTGCATCACTTTTTACGAGTCAGCAGTTTCATACATGCTGTAGGACTTCATGCTGGTTTGTGCTGGGGAGCGTATTTTGACGACTTCCCAACCCTGTGCAACGTAGCCAACAGGCGCAGCACCCAGTCCACCGCATTGGGTATTTTCGAGTTGCTGGGCTTCAAGTACAATGACGAAAAACTGGACCCCTTTGACAAAGTGGCATCAATGTTGGGGGTGGAGCTTGACCTTCGAGAGATAGACAATGGCTTGATCAAGGTTCAGAACAAACCTGCGAGAGTCACAGAAGTGTCGGAGTGCTTGAATAGGATTTTAGACAGTGGGGTTATTGAAGCTGACTCACTGCCTTCCTATCTGGGGAAGCTACAATTTGCAGAAGCTCAGCTGTGGGGTCGTGCGGGTAGAATCGCTCTTGCAGACCTGAGAGAAGCTACGCTACATAAAACCGGAGCCTTCGCAGTCACAGAAGAAGCAAAGGAAGCCATTGAAGTTTTGTTGGAAAGATTCACAACTGGACGACCGAGAGAATTGAAAGCCTCGGTGCCTTGCAGACCACATTTGCTGTTCACTGATGGAGCACTGGAATACGACGAATTTGGAAACCCTAGTGCCAGCATAGGTGGTGTTTTGATTTGCCGAGACGGAAGAGTTTTGTGTTTTGGATGTGACGTGCCGCAACAGTTGATGGACTTGTGGCAGGTCAGTGGCAGGACCCATGTTATAGGCTTGGTGGAGCTGTACGCTGCTGTGACTGGCTTACATACTTGGAGAGAGATTTTCAAAGATGATAGAGTCATTTTGTTTACAGACTCCTGGCCTGCTTACGATGCTGTGGTCAAGGGCACGGCTGGAGTTAAAGAATGGCGGCAGCTATTGCTTGTTTTGGAAAAGACGGACGAGAGCCACCCCATGCACTTGTGGACCGCCAGAGTCCCATCGACCTCCAATCCAGCTGATCCTCCCAGCAGAAGGAACATTTCCGATTTAGCTTTCCTTGGAGACATAACCATAATAGATGCCGAATGCCCTGTGGTGAATACTTTCTTGAGATCTTACGAAATGGTGTAGCTGAAGCAGACGAGGGGAAATGTGAAAGAATCCAAATGTTGGAGCTATGCAACATGTCACAAAGTGACTGTGGAACACATTCACATGTGGTGGTGTGTATGCGATGTATGTTGCGTTTGATATCCCCCTTGACTGCCAAGCGGAAAAAGAACAGCTGAGAACTCATGACGGCATGTGCAATTTTATTTTTGAGATTTGTGAACCGTGAGGGAGAGAGGAGTGTCGTGTCGGTCGTCGTGTTTATGTTTTGGTTTACATAGGTTTTATTATGTGGACGTGTACTCCCATATACCATGTTTATGTTTGGCGTATATGTTTATGATACATATGCGTAGGCCGCGCACGTTGTGTAGGAGGGTCACCCTGTAGCTATAAGAATGCGTTTAGCTTGCTAATAGCTGTTTATAGCTTAGGGTGAAAGCGAACCATGTGAGCGCCCTCCAAACCCCCCCCCAAAAAAAAGTTTCTGAGAAACTTTACAGTGCGCGTTGCCTAACAATGTTTAATTCGAACTGTTAAAAAAAAACTGAAACAAACAAACGTGAAACCTCACAGGTGTGCAGGTACATGTGGTACATGTCTCACATGTTGTTTCAGTTTATTTTGTCGTGTGAACGGCGATTGGCCGAACCCCACTTTTGAGTGATTCTTCTTGAACGGCGATTGGCCTGAACCCCACTGTTCAGTGATTCTTCTTGAACGGGGATTGGCCGAACCCCATTGTTGAGTGATTCTTCTTGAACGGCGATTGGCCCGAACCCCACTGTTGAGGGATTCTTCTTGAACGGGGATTGGCCCGAACCCCACTGTTGAGTGATTCTTCTTGAACGGTGATTGGCCGAACCCCACTGTTGAGTGATTCTTCTTGAACGGGGATTGGCCCGAACCCCACTGTTGAGGGATTCTTCTTGAACGGCGATTGGCCCGAACGCCACTGTTGAGTGATTCTTCTTGAACGGGGATTGGCCCGAACCCCACTGTTGAGTGATTCTTCTTGAACGGGGATTGGCCCGAACCCCACTGTTGAGTGATTCTTCTTGAACGGGCATCCTAGGCAATGAGTGAAATCTACTCAATTAGGTAGTAGGGAAAAACCTAACCCCCTTGTTGAGTGATTCGCGTTGAACGGGTCAACAAGGGAGTGAGGAAAAACCTAACTCCCTTGTTGAGTAATTCTTGTTGAATAGGTGACATCAATTGGAACACAAAGGGCCCAACAAGGGAGTGAGATAAAACGTAACTACCCTCTTGAGTGATTCAACTTGAATCACTCAAGAAGGGAGTTGGGTTTTTCCTAACTCCCTTATTGAGTGGATTTGTGTTTAGCCAAGATTCCACCGCCAATCGAAGCTGATGGCTGATCCAATCCAGCTGCGGAATCATGTGGGGACAATTCCTCCCCTAAATGCAAAACATCACCATCAGCGCCAAACAGGCAATAGAAGGGAGTGGAGATGGAAGAAAATGGCGAGTCCATGTAACCACACTTAATCGTGACATTATAGTGTCTCCATTTCCCACCAACAAAAAATGATAAACAATTTGAAAAAACATACTTAGACAAGTAGATTACTGCTTTCATAAAAGTGAGCATGTACATGCCCACAGTAATGGTAGCATCAAGCTGCGGAATGAATCTGAACATATCTGAGCCCAAGGGCCCCAACAAAGATGTTGGTATATGGAGTCCGTAGCCTGATGTTAAATGGTTTTGAATGCCATTTAAAGTAAATTACACCTTCAGTATTTGAATGTGTTGAACAAAGTACGTTTCATTTAGTTACATGGGATCAACATGCGAGACAATAGTTTAGGCTTGTAATAAACGGCATTGAACTTTATTTGAACAAATTACGCGCTCCGGAGCGCGTAATTGACTTTAGTATTTAAATGTATTGAATAAAGTACATGTTTCTTAAATTGGGTCCAATAATATAGGCCCTATAGGCTGGTACTAGATGGCTTTGAACTTTATTTGAACAAATTACGCGCTCCGGAGCGCGTAATTATTACGCGCTCCGGAGCGTGTAATTGACTTCAGTATTTACATGTATTGAATAAATAGTACATTTTCTTACAGTGGGTCAATATACGAAACAATACTATAGGCTGGTACTAAATGGCTTTGAACAAATTACGCGCTCCGGAGCGCGTAATTGACTTCAGTAGTTACATGTGTTGAAAAAAGTGCGTTTCATTTAATTACATGGGATCCGCATACGAGACAATAGCTTAGGCTGGTACTAAATGGCTTTGAACTTTATTTGAATGGATTACGCGCTCCGGAGCGCGTCATTGTTACGCGCTCCGGAGCGCATCATTATTACGCGCTCCGGAGCGCGTAATTGACTTCAGTATTTACATGTGTTGAAGAAAGTACGTTTCATTTAATTACATGGGATCACCAATACGAGACAATAGTCTAGTCTGGTACTAAATGGCTTTGAACTTTGTTTGAGTGGATTACGCGCTCCGGGGCGCGTAATTATTACGCGCTCCGGAGCGCGTAATTGACTTCAGTATTATTTACATTTGTTGAAGAAAGTGCGTTTCATTTAATTACATGGGATCACCATACGAGACAATATAGTTTAGACTGCTACTAAATGGCTTTGATCTTGATTTGAATGGATTACGCGCTCCGGAGCGCGTCATTATTACGCGCTCCGGAGCGCGTAATTGACTTCAGTAGTTACATGTGTTGAAAAAAGTGCGTTTCATTTAAATACATGGGATCAGCATACGAGGCAATAGCTTAGGCTGGTACTAAATGGCTTTGAACTTTATTTGAATGGATTACGCGCTCCGGAGCGCGTCATTGTTACGCGCTCCGGAGTGCGTCATTATTACGCGCTCTGGAGCGCGTAATTGACTTCAATATTTAAATGTGTTGAAAAAAGTGCGTTTCATTGGGTCACTATACAAGACAATAGTTTAGGCTGCTACAGAAAAATTGAACTAAATTCCAACAGTTAAAAGTGATTTTCTGAACGATATCAAATGGAGCTTTTGGACGACCCTGCTGAAGGCCATCATAAAAACCACAACTTGCAGTGCTGATGTCGCTCGTTCCAATGCACGCTCGGCAGCCACCGCAGCACGTGTTGCCGCTTCGGCCATTGATTTAATTCCTTGCAAAAAGGTTGCTTCGGTTCTTGTAGGGTCGTCCATAGGTCTTCATTGACAAAGCCACACAAAAAAGAAATTGCAAGCAATTGTCGTTGAGTCTGCATTGCTGATTTTTTCCTTTTCGTTTCCTGTAAATTCTGCGCTGGTCTCCATTGAATTGGTTCAAGTGGCTTGAGGTTGTTGCCTGCCAGAAAATGCCACAGAAAGTAGGCTGTGTTCCACACAACTGCCTTGAATATGGAGAAGCCATCAATTGCTGCACGGCCGATCATTGAAACCGCCCGAGTGTGCTTGGAGAAAATCGTTCAAAAAAGAAAAATCCAAATCCAAACTAAATGGGGATGTCAACCCACTTGGGGGTTCCATCGGAGAGTCACGCCAAGCAGACCGCATGCTCTGTCATGAGTCATGATGGTTTGCTGGGACCAAGCGCGATTTTGCAAGGAGCACGCGTGACGTGACAAAATTAAAAAGGTGGCATGTGTTTGAACTGCCACCTGACGTGTGCAAAAATAAATACGTTTGTTTGGTGGAAAAAAAAGGTGGCTTAGCGTACCCGATGGGTAGCCAAAATGCGGAGGAATCGACGAGGAGGCGACAATAGCCCGCAGCGACAAATTCAAGGCATGCCCACTCTTCACTGCGGTGAACATCAGGCAATGCGCTCACGTTGCGACTTGACACACCCCGAGTGCCCTTGAAGGTGATCATGCTGAAGGAAACTAATGCACCAAATTTTGCCCCTGCCATGGGCACTCAAGTTTCACCAAAGCTACTTTTTGCCATGCATGGCGATACTTTGGAAGGCCGCGCCGACACTATGAAGCACACAATGGCAATGTGTTTGTTCATTTGGGTTCAATATTTTTTGCCGAAATCGGGAAAAAAAACTAGCTTGAAAACATAAACCATAAGGTAGGACTCCATCACTACAATCCCATATTGGCGATGATTTCGGAATAAAAATGTTTATAGCGTTGGAATCGTTCGACGTTCTAGAGGCCTTTTAGAATGCGTTTGCGACAAAAACATGCGCTAGACGCTCACCACGTCTTCCGTTTGGTAGCAATGCCGGTGGCCATACTTCTCTGGCATGCGTACTATGTGGTGAATTGTCTGGCGACATTTAAGCATTTTATTCTACAGGTGCAGGCGTGGTGACACACCCGACATAAGTTGCAAGTGGACAACAACCTGTTGCCTCCGCGTTGTCAACTCTCTGTTCATGAATCGGTTTTGCCACGCTTTGTTTGCATGAAACACCACACATGATGTTCAAAAAGTTAAACGACAATTGGCCTGCAAAGTTGTTTCCAACCTGCAGGCCTTGACTGTTGTATAAATATAAACCCTCATGTCGGAACCCGAATTCATGCCGCGTGCTGGCATCAACCCCGCTCCACATTGCAAAAATTGATGCCAATAATTATGTTGGAATCCATGCTGTGCATTTTATTTTTTTTCCATGTGGTTACCCCAATGGGCACAAAATTTTGTGAGTGTTACACTTCGGTGTTCAAAGCGTCACTGGTTTCGTTTACTTTCAACAAGTTCCAGTGTGAAAATGGCAGGGTTTCCTCCCCGCAACAGTTCGGGAACCGTTGTGGTCCCTTCTGGTTTTTTCGGCCCGCCCGGCACATTTTTGAACGGGACCAATTCTTGATCGTCCACACCCTCCATTCTGTTCCTTACAAACCAGCTACCATTTAGACCCCAAAACCACATCAATCACGCGTCGAAGGTTGGGGATGTGGAACGCACAGTCTTAAGCAAGCATGTCCTAAGCAAGCATGTTGCTACCATTTTTCACAATTCTACGCTTATTATATTTTTTCCCGCTGCCAAGGCACGAGCAAGGAATACGCACTTCGCGTTACGTTAAATGTCACGACACATTTCCATGGACAAGTGCCCGTTTGGCACCTCCAAAAAAAATCAAACACTAGGCAAAGTGAAACAAGGGGGAAGCAATCAAGAAAAAAACGTAAACAGACACGCAACAACTGGTGAAACGGAACGGGGTAACAGAATGTGTTCGGTCAATTTATTTTGTTTGTCACGTATTTTTTTTTGAATACACCACGTCAATTGAGGGAACAAATTATGTGCGTCATTAAGTTGTTTTTCATTGGCTCTGCGGTAAATTTTATCATTTGTATTCCTCCGGTTGGTGATAATGCTGTTTATGCTAAGAATTTTCCTTCGGTTTATTGCATTGTTGTTGAAAAATGTATATATGTTTCACGCGTTCCATCTCTCGTAGACAAATATGCACAAACAAAAACTCACAAGGTTTTCGGCCGAGATGGCAAAACAGAGGAAATTGGTTGAAACAATGAAGACACTTGGAGGTGAAAGAAGCAAGCGAGAAAACAGGTATGGTGCAATTCACCCCTGCTGACTGCATGGCTGGCAGAACAAGAAACGTGAGGTCCATATTACGAGGTAGCCGGGACGGATGCATACTACACTGTGCCGGCGACAGGGCCAAAGGCTCAACTATACATTGGGTCGCGACAAAAAAACGGCCAAACGTCCAGAAAAACGCGAATGGTATCACAGCAGCACAGCGACTTTCCCGGATTGTAAATGTGAGGAAAAATTATATGGACAATCACAGCGCCGGCAGAAGGTTGTCCGAGCAAAACACACACTCAACTCCTGGTAAGGGTAGGGGAGGTTGAGGGTGGCAGCCGGGCTGCCGCCGACCCAGGTGGCAGATGCGTGGACAATGCGTTTCAAAACGTTCATTCCCGCTGGGTCTTTGGTTCCGCATTGTATACTGTACGTGCAAAATGTGGGCGCATTGTACGTCCAGGTTGCACTATGTTGCGTTTGTAAAACGCATACGTACACACAGAGACAGCACATACTGCACACATATGGGCGCACCAACTGCACACATATGGATGCAAAGCAGACACTGCACGCATGTGTATGCGCACACTCCACATATATGTATGCACCGAAAGAATACATGTGTATGCACACATACACCCCACATTGCATGTATGCCTTACAAGTTTTGTAATAACATTAGTTGACACCGATTTTTATGCAAGAGCCTTTCTGTGGACACTAGACCCTGCCCAGTGTTCACCACAAAAATCGTTTAGCACACATTCTTGTGTAATGCGATGTTGCGGACACTGGTCCATACAGCGCGTACAATGTCTGCGCATACACTGAATAATATGTGGGCGATACCAAAAATATGTGTGTGTGTGTGTACACACAGTGCCCGCATACATGGCGTGCACTGTGCATTTTGTGCGCGACGTCTGTGCTCACAGCATGCATATAGCATATACATATATTGTGTCTGACATAAATGTATATCCAAGCAATATATGCGATGAGTTTGCATGAGCCAGACAATTCAATCTCCGGACGTATACTAAGTTAGATTTGCAGCTGGTGGGCATATCGCCTCGGCGATCCTTAATGATGAGCGAAATGATGGCGTTTTAAAACACTCCTGATCTATGAACTGTCGACACGTCATTCACTGGTTTGAAGTTTGTTCTTCTCAGTGACATAGCATTATCATATTGCGAAAGCTAAAAATTATGCCAAATGATTCTTAAATTGGTATCATTGGAACGCTATTTGGCCCAAATTGATTCTTGATTTGAGGTCGTTGAGAAAAATATGTACGACAACGAGGTTGTCGACACCAGTAAAGCAATCGTGTTTGCCCGCCTGGGCCGTATTTGCCAAATATTTCGCCAGATTGGTTGTGATACCAAAAGTAAATCCAATGGTCAAAGTTTCGTGCAAAGCATCCCGTTTGACTTGATCAAACGCCTGCCATGAATCCAAAATTAATTGATTTAAAAAAAAAAATGATTCAATTGCCCGCCGTGCGGTGAAAAAATCGCTCGCCCAAATTCCAGCCCACTGTTGTTAATTGTAGTTCCTAGTTTTTTTTGGTGTGTTTTTGTTCCTTGCATGGTTCGGGTTTCAAGAGTTTCCGCCACTGTGAGTTGGTCAGCGTTTGCAAATAGTTCATTTGGCACAATGTGATGTTTAGCATGGAACCAGGGAGACTGTGGTTTGGGACCCGTAAATTGCAACCAGCATTTTATAAACACAATAAGCGTTGGGCAAGGACGGAAGTTAACCCTAAAAATAAATATGTACTAGTATCGTACCTTACATCCTTTCAAAACCCTTCCAACTATAATTAAAACCGGGCGAATTATACATCGCACAGCCCACGCTGAACTACGAATTAGCTACTCTTCGACCCTCGCAAGTATATTTTTTCAAAAACGTCAATCATATATAAACATATCATGTATCAAAAATAAAAACCCCAACTGAAACACAAATGTAAACATGCAGCACACAACAATGGGAGTTTCATTTCATCTTGAATGCAACGGAGATGGTTTCTAAATGTTTGATCCCTTTCCTTATGATTATTATCAACAATCGGTGTTCCCAAGATCATTTTAAAATCGTGCGCTCACGTCAATTTTCCGGTGTGATTTTCCGGGTTTGGGTGGGTTGGACATTTTGGTCTCCAACCCTCTTGATCCACTTCCAAGCATACAACAAAGAATTGAATCCCGCGGTTCCCTCTTGGAATAAAAATTATAAAATTGTTACCAAAAGATTCGCAAAACATTTGCAGATGTTTACACACATTTGCATTAACCCTCAAACCGAGAAAGCAACTGAGAATAGCTGACGGCAAATGTTTGTTTTGGATTCATTTTTTCCCAATCCGAGTTTAGGGTACAACTTTGAGTTTGGAACAACTTCCAAGTGTGCTGACAATAAAAATTAAACAGAAACCCAATAACTAAGAAGACCGGTCGCGTAAGACTACCAAGACGACGCCAGACAGCACACAACCCAAAAGGAGAAACACCGCGTGATTTGACCGCCGGCATGACAACTGGCCTATAGATTCACGGTGGGAGAACGGTTGTTTTCACGCATGAAGCGACAACCCCTTGCACTTGCTTACCACAAACAATGGTATGCTGACAGTGAAACATTGCTACTGGCCACGGGAAGTTGGGATGCGTCTCGGTTGTCGGTTCAAGTCGTCGACTTCCCTTGAAGCCAAACCTGATTTGCACACAAGTTGCGTGGTAACAAAGAAAGTTTACGTTGTTTTTACATTGTTGTAATTTCAGTTCAAATATTTGGTCCGGGTGGCACCCTGCTACTCACCAGCGGTACGTTTTTCACAAATTATTTCCAGCTGTGATCTGGCCACCTGCTGCTGTTGATTTAGGTTCGTCCGAGGCATGATATGTGCGTTCCGGGCCTGAAGTTAAATTAGCAAAAAAAATGATTTAATGGACATTGGGATTCTAAGTCGTGAAGTTGTCCAATTCAACACATGCCGGTCCCCATTCGGTGGAAAATTGCATCCGATACTATGATTGCAATGAGCAAATGTTTCAAAGACTTCGAGGCGTCCCTGTCATGTTATGCTGTTGGACGCGCAAAAATATTTCAAACAGATCCGCAGCGCCTGGACAACGATTTCCAAACGTTTTTTCACCTGGGTTTGATTGGAACGCACGGTGGCCAACAGTTGCATGCATGTGATCAACCAGCAACGTCACATGTTCACTAGCGATGTATACTATGCATTTTCATTTGACACAACAGGGGAACGTGCCAAGCAAAATGAGCAATCCCTTTTGAGCCGCAGGGCCTCAGAGATTGAGGATAGATTCACATGACATTTCCATGTGCAAGCAAGTGAAATGCTATGGATGAGCGCTGAGGTTTCTGATTCGCACTCCTCCTAAAATGCGAAAACTTTAGTTTGGTTATTTTCCTCTCTGACCAACCCATAGCACAAGTGGCTGTAAGTCCATGGAAGTTTGCGTTTCACGCTGAAATTTTTCTCCAAATTCTTTCAAGATTCACCTTTGGTGTCCAGTCTTCCATGCATTTGTCATAAGTTTTAGTTTCGAATTCTGCCACGTATCGATTGAAAACTACAGCCATGCGGGGACGGGAATGTTGGTTCGCTCCTCGGAAGCGCATCAAGTCCCTTGTGAAATTCCGAATCATCTAAGGGCTGTCCTGGAATGCCGCGGTCCAAGACCATGAGCAATATTCACGTTTCACAACCCTGCGTTTTTAGTTCGGAAAAAACACAAAGGTGCAAAAGTTTAAAACTAAACAAATTACATGCGTATGGTACTACGCGTTGAAACTCGCACAAACAATGCTGGTGCAATCATCATTAAAACCCAGTCAGCTTATCGCCGACCCTGGACATGAATGAACAAGGGTGTAAAAAGGTTGGAATATACACCCATCAAAACCCAGATGCCCAATTTGAAGCATCAATCAAACATTGTGGAGATCTGAAAATACAAAACGAAGCGCAGCGTTCGGCAACGAAATTCGCGACACCACCAACAGCTGTCAGCATGTAGTAATATTTTTTTCGTCCTTGGCTTAATTGGTCCAAATGAGCTCGAAGTTCACAGCTCCATCCAACTTTTGTTCCACACAAATCGTGGGGGCAGATTCTAAAGGATTGTCAAAAAGTTCGTCCAACAAAAAGTTAAGTTGGTTCGTTTCCCCCCATGGAAGGGTTGTTAAGGTGGGTGAACGAATCACCACAGGTCAAAACAAAATTGGGCAAATTGATACGAAAAAAATCCGTCACAACACAAAATGATATGCAGCACACTCAGCCCAATTTGTTTGAAAACATCACAAACTAAACAAGGGTATTTCCCCTTCTCTTTTTTGGAATTGCATCGAATGGGAAAATCGCCGTGTGCAAAATCAAGGTTTGTGAAAAATTTGGTTTGAGACGTTCAAACTGTTTGAACAAAGTATATCACAACACATTCAAAGTTAGATTTGAAAACCTGGTTGTTTTCCAATGCGGGAAAAGAAGACTTATTTCCGCTTAAACAAGTTAACCCCAAATGTTTCAGAACTCACTGCGCAGCACACGAATATCTGGACATATATTCCTACACTACACATATAGTTTTGGTAAGATGACGATCTCCAGATCAAACGCGTCGACGCCAAACACGCGAAACATCTCAAACGAAAATTGTGGACTCCAATACTGAAAACATCTCAAACATCAAAACGACGCCAAAAATCAACTCACATGGAAATCTGAATCTGAATGTGCAAACCGAATCACGGCTGAAGCTGAACTCACACATGGCATCTCTTTTGCAACCAGGTTGGTGGATCTCTGCGCATATCCACTACGTGGGCAGCTGCAGCCGCTGGGTTGAGCTGTGCCGCAACCAAAAGTTCATTCTCCAGAAAACTTTGGAGTATGCGTAGTTTGCACGCCCACAGGTTCGTAGCGCGATTGTTCCAACAAGCTGCCCATCCAACATGTTGTAAGCAACATCTCAAGCTGTTTTGTCACATTGACCTCAAAGGAAACGTCCCTATGCACAGTATTGCACCCTCACCACGCCCATTCATAGGGTGGGCAAGGGTGGGTGCCTGTGAAAAGGCAAAGCTTCAACGAAGCAAGACTTGATTCCCACGCCCGAACGTTCCAACTGTGTTGAGTGCGCAATTCAGTGGCATTCTGCCAGCAAGAAAGTTGAAAATCCAAATTGTTTCGGAGTGAAATTGAAACGGAAATTGACGACAGAAAGCAACTGTGAACATCACCTCATTGAACCTGTTGTGACATCTGGCTTCCTGGACAGCTGCTTGAATGGCAACGAGTTCTGCCTCACATGGATTCAAGGTAACAGATGCCTGATGTCGAGAAAAACATTTCAAAACGACACGTCGAAAAACAATCACACAACCAGTAGTGCTTCTCCTCTGAGTAGCTTGCGCAGGGGCAAATCCAGCATCACTATACACTTCCAGGCCGATGTCCTTTTCAGAAAGGTCCTCAAGTCCAGGTGAAGGAAATTTCTGGGACATCTTCATGTGCAACAACATAAATCGAAGCACAGCACGCAGGGCTTTCTCATGGCCTGGCTTTGGACAAGATTGTCCAGTTGACAGCATAGCAATCAGGATCAAGATATCCTGCCTGGTTTGAGCCAGCCATGACAAACGTCCAAGAACTCTCCTGGACTTGGAATGCGCCTCAGCGCTGATGGGCTCTTCTGACAGTGTCTGCCCCAGAAATGGACCAAGATCAGGAAATGCAGTGGAACCTTTGGAGATTCCATATTCTTGGAACGCACTGTTCAAGCAATCCTGATCGACAAACAACTGCAAACCAGAGCTTCCCTTCTCTCGAAGGATGGTGCGGCCTAGAATTAGAAACTTCAATGAACCAACAGACATGGTCACTCTGCCAGTCTCTCGGATCTTGACCTGCTTTTCAAGAGCTTCAAACAGAACACGATACGCAGCCTCGCTGGGTGTGGCAACCAAAAGATCGTCAACCTAACAGATGACGAGGATGGGTGCACCTTTCACAATCCCACCGTACAAGCATGGCTCCACAACTCCAGGTCGGATGCCAACTCTTTTGACAATTCCATCAAACAACAGAACCCAAGTCAGGCTTGCGATACGAAGTCCATTCAAACCCTTGTAGGTTCATTGTCAAGGGTGCTGATTGCTGATTGATGATGGAAGCCAGACACAAACCTTCAACGCCTGACTCACATCAATTGCATAGTGGTTGAAGCCTCTTCCACCAGTCCACATACCCGTCGCTGCTCCCAGCAGAAGTCGCAACGACTCAATCGAGGGTGTGGGGGAAGATATTCCTTCCTGTCTGGCAGTTTTCTGACCTCGTGGAAAATCTTTCACGACGATTCGAGCTCGAAATCCTTCGTCGGCTTCAGGCTTACTGTTCGTAACCCATCTGCAGGAAATGACCTTGATGTTGTGCTTCTTGCAAAACTGCAAAGCTTCCTTCTCCTTCATGATACGACCTGCTTTCACGTGAGTCAGTCCCTTGAGCTCTTTGACCATTGCAAGAAAAGTTCCTTGTGGGTCCAATTCTTCAAGTGTGGTGTCCGAAACAGCTCCTGTTGGCTTCCACAAACGAACTTTGGATCCACACATCTCAACAACTTCAGAGTCATGAGCTCCACTTGAAAAACTGATAGACTCGACAGAGAAACGCTCCTCAGAGAGCAGATCTGAAGAAGTCAAACAGCCAATCCTGAATCGCTCAGAGCAAAGACAGACATCGATCATGGGTATCGTCTGTGGTGTTTCAACTTCCATTTCCACATCTTCCTGAACGAATTCTGGAGCACTCCGCTCCGAAAAGGACGCAGCCTCAGCTGGTGCAGAACTCACCTCTGGTGGCAATTCCATGTCAACGTCGGCAAGATCAACAGGTTCAGGACCCAAAGATGGTGAGTATAGGGGACGTCTCCACCTCCACCTCCAGAGTCAAGAGCTTGCTCCATATCCTCAAGCGACGGATTGATAGGATCAGGCCAGGCAAGAACTCAGCTTGCCTTTTGCAGGACTCAGCCGAATGTCGGGTGCCTGGAGCATTCATACCTGATTCGCAACTTGGACAATGCCTCGCAGGCAACATTCCGGCAGGTAAGCCTGGAATTCTTGGCAATGGCTGTGACGGCACAACCACCGCAGGATCATTGGGCTCAGCAACTGGAAGCTGCTTGTCAGGCACAGCTTCTCCTGTTCTCTGGCTTCGAATCCAATTCCAATAGCGCTCACCTTGTCGGGCAGACGCGCAAAGTCCTCTGGAACGATCTCAACAGCTTCCTGATCCATCACGGCAAGTGCAGGCCCAGCAGAGTCCACTGCACGAATGAACCTTCCAACCAATTCCAGAGGATACACAATTGGAAAAACGAGCTTCAGGCTCTTCGCTTGGAAGAACTTCAACTCACCTTCAATCATCGCAACGACAAAATGTGCAAACGAGTTCCTCACAGGATACAGGTATCCAGCAGTCACGAACCTTCCGATGCTGTTCACACTGTCAGGTGTCTCCGCAAGAAGCCTAGAACAGAACATCGCAGTGACAGCATTCTTCTGATCAACGTGGTTTCTCAAGCCCTCTCGTCCACTCAATCCTGTTCCATCCAACTTCGAATGCAAGTTGTGCATCGCAACAACATACCTTGAACTTTCTTCCCAGCCAACCAAACTGTTGACCACGTCAACACCTTCTTTCTCCAATTCAAGACGCAATACCGCAAGAGCTTCTTTCACCTCACGGACTCCACGCTCCACTGAACCAACAGTATCATGGTTCTGGGGACCTGCTTTGTTGACGGTGAATCCATCGGAAATTCCAGCTCTCCTCAAAGTCGTACCGAGCTCAGCGGACGCATCTGACCTGAAATCAATCGGCGTTGGATCTCCAGACAGCAGTCCAAACGCTGCCAAGATCTGGCGGACATGCTGACCGGTGGTGTCAACGTTCTCGCTCACAGCGGCGACACCCAGTAAACCACTTCACTAAAGCAGCGGTGAAACAAGAGAAACTTGTACTGCGAACCAACCGTTCCCAGGAACATGAAATCAACCTGGACTTCGAGAAGCCGTTCCTTGAGGCTTCTACGCGGTGCCCGAGAGACACCACGTCCCTGCTGACATTCCAAACAGTGAGGGTCATACGGTTTATGACCTCGCAGAACATGTTGGCGCAGTCTCTCTTGGGTTGACAACTCAACCGCACCTACCATACCAACAGTCAAGCCTTGTCTGGTCACACTTGACTCCATCGGCAAATAACTTCCATCGGCATGTAGGCATCCTTCAAAGCAGGAACCTGAGATGTTGTCTTCTTGGCTCTCAGCCAGGGGCATCCTCCCCACAACACCACATCAGTAATCACGGTATTTGTTCAAGGTGGACATTCATTGCATTAGGTTATATCTCATACAAGTACGTATAACAAGCAAACAGTATAACGCAAATAAGTATACATATACACATATATATATATATACATCCAAACCAAAAACCAAACACGCATCAACAGCTGAAGGTTTCCAAAATTTATAGCTACAGGGTGACCCTCCTACACAACGTGCGCGGCCTACGCATATGTATCATAAACATATACGCCAAACATAAACATGGTATATGGGAGTACACGTCCACATAATAAAACCTATGTAAACCAAAACATAAACACGACGACCGACACGACACTCCTCTCTCCCTCACGGTTCACAAATCTCAAAAATAAAATTGCACATGCCGTCATGAGTTCTCAGCTGTTCTTTTTCCGCTTGGCAGTCAAGGGGGATATCAAACGCAACATACATCGCATACACACCACCACATGTGAATGTGTTCCACAGTCACTTTGTGACATGTTGCATAGCTCCAACATTTGGATTCTTTCACATTTCCCCCCTACGTTGTGTTGTACATTGTTTGCAAAGGGTTGGGAAAAGCGTGCACGCCACGATTGGGAGGGGCAAACACAATGAAATCAAAAGGGCACACCCGCCCACCCTCCTCACTTGAGGCGACGCGGTCATATATAAAATTCATAAGTGATCACCTACCAGATAATGCAAGAAGAATCACTCAAAAGTGGGGTTCGGGCCAATCCCCGTTCAAGAAGAATCACTCAACAGTGGGGTTCGGGCCAATCCCCGTTCAAAAGGAATCACTCAACAACGGGGTTCGGCACTGAACAGTGGGGTTCGGCCAATCCGCGTTCAAGAAGAATCACTCAACAGTGGGGTTCGGGCCAATCCCCGTTCAAGAAGAATCACTCAACAGTGGGGTTCGGGCCAATCTCCATTCAAGAAGAACCAGTAAACAATGGGGTTCGGCCATCCCCGTTCAAGAAGAATCACTCAACAGTGGGGTTTGGGCCAATCCCTGTTCTAGAAGAATCACTCAACAATGGGGTTCGCGCCGTTCCGCCTTCAAGAAGAACTGCGCAACAAGAACAAGACAATAGTTTAGGCTGGTACCAAATGACTTTGAACTTGATATGGTGAATTATGCGTTCCGGAGCGCGTCATTTATTTCAATATGTTTGTTGAATAAAGTAGGCTTCATGTCCACAATGGTTTAGGCTGGTACTGTACTAAATGGCTTTGAACTTTATTTGAATGAATTGCGCGCTGTGGAGCGCGTGATTTAGTTTAACTGTTGTTTAACAAATCGAAAGATACAGGAAATTTCATGGATTCCATGAGGATTCCATGAGGTGTAATATATTTGAGTTGATAGCGTGGCCTGGTATTCAATGGTTTTGACTATTGTTTAAAATAAATTGCACGCTCCGGAGCGCATAATTTATTTGATTTCAATAAGGCCCAAAACAAATGAAAACCAGGCTAAACTATTCTCTTTGATATCAATCGGATGCAAATAAAACATAATTTACTCAACAAGAATACTACAGCAAATAGAATTTTATCTCGAGGAAATCCAGTTAACTTGTCACTCCAGCCAAACCTTCATCTTTATAAAGCACCCTTTGGTGATCGAACTAACAAAAACTCAATAGTTAATACGGGGAGTCCGATCTGTGTGCGAAAAAGAAATCCAGCTGATTGCCATCATTTATTTGTTTGATTTTGTTTGTGGGACTCAGAATTTGGTTTCATCATTTGATTTTCAAGAAGGTCATTTGGACAACCCTGTTCAGGGAACCCCCCGCATTCTGAAAGGATGTGTGTTCTGGATGACCCCATGGTTTTGTAATAGTGGACGGACCAGTTTACAAATGAATTTTGTTTTGGCAATCGTTGTTATTCAGAAGCGGCAGCAAATCCAGAGGAAAAAACAGAAGCACCACTTCTTTCATATTACAACGCCGATGAGAAACAAATGGGTACGAAACTGTTCGCAGTTTTCACGTCATACTTGCGGGCCAGATGTGCACACATGGCGCGCGTTGACTCCAGCAACCAGGATAGGTTTCGGCTATCACACCGCCTCAATCAGGTGTTCTTGCCAAGCACCAGGCAACGTTCACTGGCCTTGGCCCAGCCATTAGGCTCATTTCCAGCCTTGAACAAAGACAAGCCTGCATTGGAATGCATTCTGAACTTCGAGCAGCTGGTGATGCAGCACGAGGAGGCCAGTGGCAGTACCTATGACCCATCCCAAACATCTCCTGGCGGCGACTTTCATCGGTTGGTGCCAACCAAAGGGAAAGCAACAACTGCAATTTTGAATCGCTGACCGTGTTGCAAGGGCTTGCATTAGCGATCAGGTGTTGAAGCGCCCTGTTACACCATTGGATTTCAGAATGATGGCCCAATTCCCATGGAAGGTGACAGAGTTCAGAAAGGAAAAGGTAAATCGAACGGCAACAGGAAAAGGATCTTCTGGTGGTAAGTGTGCGGGACGAGGCCGTGGTAAAGCAAATAAAAGTAAGGGCAAAGGCAAGACCAAAGGAAATTCGAAAGGGAAGAAAGGAGGATCAAACAAACGCGAGGCCAAAGGCAAGAAGGGAGGGATACAAAGGTCACATATGGCCAGTGTTCAAATTGCTATGAATATGGTCGCTGGGGTAGAGATTGCTCAAATTTGGCCAAGCAGGTGGCAGGACCCAATCCCTCCTAGCACTCTAGCTTCGTCCGCCATTCAACCTGCAGCAACGGCATCGAGCAGTACAGTGGCGAGACGTATTTTTCAGCTTGGGAGTGCGCCATCAAACCCTTCTTTACTAATTTTTCTTGTAACTTCCCACTTGCGTATGGTATTGGTTCATGATTTGGAACATGAATGGACTACAGTGGCCCAAGAACCTGGTGAAGAGGAATAGGTTATCGTGGATTGCGGTTCAGATGTCAGTTATTTACCTGCGAGGTTTCAAGCAGACAGTGGTTCAGATTTTGCCCTTGCTGCGTTGCAGAACTGCCACGGCAAAAAATTGAATTGGTTGCTACAACTCTGGATGGCGAAGAGGTTTGTTACAGCACGAGTTCATTGTTGGCCATGTCACTTCATGCTGGGTTTGGTTGGGTCAGCTGTGTCAAGGTGGTTGGCTTGTCCACAAGGAGGACTGCAATGGTGATTTCAGTTTGATGTCCCGAAGAAAAAAATCATTTGCCATTGGAGCACATGTGGTGATTGACGATTATGATTCTATGGTTGGTGGCCTTCGAGAAGAGTTTGCCGTGGAAAAACGCGTCCCAGATGTTCTTCCGCCTGCCCAACCTCAACCTCCAGCCCCGAAGATTGAAACTGGTTCCAGAAATGCAACATGAAGAAGTGTTTGAGTATGTCACGATACATGATGATTTGGTTGTGACGCCGTCAAACTCTTGCGTGATGGATGCAGGTGGCTTGGGATTTCTCAAGCCGGTTCAGGGAGAAGGATGTTTGACAGGATTGTGAAAGCCAGAGATTTGGCTATCAAACGTAACGTTGTGGAGGTAACCCAGGAGCAATTTCGCTCACGACAGCCTGAAGTGGTCTCAGTTCCTGTTCCCCCTCAACCTTGACATGACTCATATTCCATTTCAGCCATGGTGCAAATTTTGTGTCACGAGCCGGTCACGGGCAAATCGACATCCTCATGTTGCAGATCCTGCTCAGGATGCACCGCGTGAACATCCCACAGTGCAGGTTGATATCTTTTCCTGGAAACTGGACAGGAAGATGCAATTATAGCGCTGTTGATGGTTGCTGTTTGGTCACGGTACGTATCAGTGGTTCCTTTCAAAAGCTCGCAACACCCAAACAATGGGAAATGCAGTTGTGAATTTATTTTCCCAACGGGGTCGATCGTGCATAAAGAGTTGAACTTGCAGGTGACAAGGAACCTGTCCTTGCGGCAGGCATGAGGTCTTGGACTGGAAACAATCCTCGCCTGGAATCGCGCGTTGGAGAAGTCACGTACGAGCGTGGCCGAGCGGTTTGTCCAACATGTCAAGGGGCTTCAGAAAACACTGATATGCCACCCTCAGTCAATTCAGGCTTTATGCTCAACTGGACATGCGGTGATTCAATGGCTTGCGAGGGACGCAGTCTGGATCTACAGTCGTTTCCACGTGCAAGCCTCCTTAAAGGCAACACCGTTTCAATCTTTGTTTGGACGCCTTTGCAGGGGAAAGGTGGTATCTTTTGGACAGAGCGTTTGCGGACTTGATCCTGGAGCTGGCAAATAACGCCTAGCATAGAGCAGAAGATCTTAGTCAGGGAAAGATTCAGCAGACATTCATGGATTTTTTTTACAAGTGACGGTCAGGGTGTGGTTCGAACAAAGGCAGTGAGGAGAATTGGTGAAGAGTGGGATGCAGCTTTAGTCCTTGGAGTTGAAATCATGCCCAGTCAGGTTTTTGTGGCAGCGACAAATAAAGCGCAAGCAGAAAGTGATTCCACTTGATGCTCCAATCCCTCAAGCCATTGATGAGGAAATTGAAGCAGTGCGTGACTATGTATCTGAAGGTTACTCAGCTTCGTGAAAGTCAGAAAGCAGTTCAAGGAGATGCACAAACTTGGGAAGATGCTGGACGTGAGAACCCTATGAATCCAGCAGCAGTTCCAGCGTCGCCAACAAACATTGAATTTGATCAAGGTGGGGGCGTTCCTGTGACCCTACTAGACAACATGGCAAGTGATGATGATGAGGACGCTGATATTCTTTCAAGGTTTACAAAGCACCGTGCAAGCACATCTCTTCCAGGTGAACCTGGAAAAATGGACAGCATGGATGATGATCCAACACCTGTGCCGAAGATCAAAGCGGCAGGCGCAAACACCAACGTGAATCAAGTAGCTGAAATTGAGCGGCTATGTCACAATGACGAGGATATGTTTCCAGCAGGTTGGGAAGACGACGCAGTGAATCGTGAGTCCGAAGATGAATGCATTGCAGAACAAGGGGAAGGGGAAGGTCCATCCAATGTTGGTGCTGTCAAGTTGCAACAATTGGATGAGAGAGCAGCATTTGATGAAGTGGAGAAGCTGTTCAATATGGATGTTATCCAGCTCGTGGTCCTCACAGACAGTGAGGCAGCGACAGAAAATGTGGTTGAGACCACATTGGTGTCCGACTGGCGGTATAAAAACGATCAATGGGTGAGACGCTGCAGGATAGTGGCAAAGGAATTTAAGACAAACTCTACAGATGAGAGCAATTTCCCCCCAACGTCCTCATTTGCTTTTGTGCGTATGTTGCTAGTGTTCGCCGCCAGCTATGGTTTGGCAATCACAGCTCTGGATGTGAAGGATGCTCTTCTTACAGTGCTACAGGTGGAGGCCATTCACGGGCGTATCGCCAACTGGATTCGCGAGTGGGCAGGCAACCGAAGCACCCATTGGTTGCTGAAGCGCTGCCTCCCAGGACAGCGCAACGCAGCTCTACGGTGGCACCAACACATAGGCCAATTGTGTGAGCAATCAAAGATTGAGGCTTTCCCAGGTGCTCCCACGGTTTTCAGACGCAAAGATGTTAACCGCAAACTGTATGCCAACATACATGTTGATGATATCTTTTCTGGTGTGCAAGCCCGAGGATGTGCAGTGGTTTCAGACTACGGTGGGAGCAACGTTGACTATGAAGGTTGATGGTCCTCACGTGCCTGGAGATGGGGACACCATATGATTTACTTCAAGAAACGTTTGACAATGAGGCCAGAAGGTGCAGCCCAACCTCACGTACATTCCGAAACTTGTGGGGTTGATGAAGGTCAGTGGGAGGAGAAAGAAAGGTTGTATCATGTTACATTGGAAGCTTTCAGTGCAGATTTGGTGATTGAAAACGAAATGCTGGATGGAGAACAATCACCATTTTTCAGATCAGGCCTTGGTCTTGCATTTTATCTGGCAATGGATGGCCCAGATTTTCAATTTGCTGTGAAGATTCTTTCCTCCCACATGGCACGACCCAGTGTCAAGGCACTGTCTGCGTTGAAAGATTTGGCTTCATACTTAGATGGTACAGCAGAGCATGGCTTGATGTTGCAATGCGCAGAGGAAGATCGTTGCGTGTTTGATGTTTGGAGAGATGATGAGATGATCGCAGACGAGGTTCAACTTGGAGTCCTTCCGTGGCTCTTAATGGGCAGATTGCAAAGCAACTCGACGCAGCACGAGCCCAGGTTTGGTGTTTCTGAATGGAGCAATGGTGCTGAGTGTTTGCCGCACTCAGGCCAGTGCGGCTTTGTCAAGCTGTGAAACCGAACTTTTTGCTGCGAATGGGCTGATGGTGGTAGCAATGTACGGGTACCGCTTGTCCAAATTTCTTTCCCAAGATGATGTTGAAGGACTGTTCAGCAAAGTGAAATGGTCCAGCAAAGACTGTTCACAGACGCCTCGTCAGCACTCGCTCTTGTCCAGCGCGCTGGGACAGGAAGACTCAAACATGTCCACATCAAACAATTTTACCTGCAAGGTTTGCTGAGAGCTACAATTTTCACAATCCACAGGATGAAAACACATCTGAATCCAGGTGATTTGAACACAAGTGGAGAACGAACAAATTTTTTGGGAAGGTTGATTGGTCTTTTCATGGCCAATACTGATCGAAGAGAATGATGACCGTGAAATCAGACATCAGAAGAGTGAGAAGGTGAGTCAAGTCACACGCCAACAACGTGTTCCAACTGAGAGGATGTGATGTTCAATCTGAGCCTGGTGCAGGTGATGTGCAGTCCGAGCCCTACGATGGTTTTGCATGGGTGATGGTGACTGGCACAGTCTATGAGTTTGTGGCCGCGTGGTGCCATGGATTGGTTGTGATGCTTTTCATGGTGTTCAACTATGCGGTGTGCGCCTGTGGATTGGCAATTCTTGTGACAGTGATGGCATTCCTGATTTTTGGCCCAGTCACATGGGGAAACAGCAGATGGATCCGCTGGTTCGCTCAGTGATTTGCTGTTGAGTTGATGGGCTGGCGGTATCGGCTTCTCCTGAAGCCATCTATGCAGGTGGCACATTGGTTGCTTGGATGTGACATCAGGTATCTGCATGCCAGATTCAGGGCAGCAGGTCAAACTGGAGACATATGGTGGACATCGAATCTATTCACAATGATTTGGAGGAGTTTCTCACTGGACACAGAACTGGTGGCATTCCTGAACCAGAAGGTGAAGAAGCTCCGATGCATGATGGAAATCCTTCGCCATCACTCCATCATGAAGGTGAAGGAGAGAAGAAGAACTAAGAGCAGATGATCCACAAGATCCTCCAGGTGATGATGATGATGATGATGATGATGATGGCATGGACATCGTCAATCGAGCGTTGAGAAATGGCAGGATCATTGACGCCACGATGACCGAGCCAGCTGTTGATGCTCAATATGACAGTGATGATGATGATATGGGTGTTGAGCCTCCGAACACCCGAAGGCTGAGGTGTCGAAACAGCAGCCAAGATGAAGTCAGTGATCCCGATGAACGGGCTGATTTGCACTATGATGGTCATTTGGATGCATTTGACAATGAAAGGATGATAGGGTTTTCCAGAGCCAACAGAGTCCGCCTTGAACGTGCAAGGGTTACTTTGATGGCGAGGCATGATGACGCTGCCAACCAGATGGAGATGCTGTGGTGCGCAACCAATGAAACAATGCAATGGATGTGACCGTCCTTCTGAACCAGTAGTACAAGCAGTTGAGAGTGGCCAACCAGATAATGGAAACCAAAATTTAGTACGTACAGAAGGTTTGGAAAATGACTTAAAATGCATGGCAATGATGGTGGCAAACCAAAGGGTTTCCCCCAGGGTGGGGTGTCACATTTTAGTAACTCCACTAATGTGCAGGCAGTAGGTTTCCAGGGAGCTGTGCAGTTCAGTGAAACGATACAGAGAAGATTCTGGCATGGCTTGCCAGGTGGCAGTGTGGATGACACGCACAAATTCAAGAAGTCCTCCGTGTGGCCTACAAGCGGCTCAAACTCGCGTGAGAAAACAGTGCTTGAGTGGTGCCCTGTATTTTGACAGTTTGTGAATCCACACCTTCTCTCACAACATTTTCGTTAAAAGGCGGTAAAAATTGTCACCAAGTTTTTCCATGCCACACCGCCACATGTGTCTAGATCTTCACAAAGCGTGGAAGGCACATCCCTAGTAAAGTGCAACCTTTATGTCGCCAGCAACAATGCAAATCATAGGGTGTGACCCTGTCGTCACCAGAAGCCAAAAAAAACATTAGGAGTTGCGGAAACTAAATGCACATTCGTTTCCTTCTCATGGTAAAAGAGAGCCAGCACGGCCTGGCGCTTGAAGGAACCGCTATGGCAATTTGTGCGCGTCAAACATGTATCCCCGTTGGGCGTCCCTGGATAGGATTCGGGGGGTCTGGCCCAAAAAATATCCAGGGCCACTAGGCCCTATCAGTTATACCAATGGCGTTCCAACCTCACCACGGGAATTTTATCCAAAAAACCCCTTTCAAAACATCGTATATTCACTTACCTGGCCTCTATGAATTTTATCCGCCAGCACTTGCTCCAAAGATTCTATATTCACTTACCTAGTCTCCATGAATTTTATCTACCAGCACTTGCCTCAAAGATTCTATATTCACTTACCTGGTGTCTATGAATTTTATCTACGGGCACTTGTCCAAAGATTCTATATTCACTTAAATACCCTAGCACTATGAATTTTATTCCCAAGAAATCTTTTCATTCCCCCCTGGGGGCCAAGGCCATGAAATCTACGAACATGAAAAACCGGGTTTGTGCTGGCAGGATTTTTTCCTGACCCTGTGCCCGAAAATATTATCCCTCTAGGACATTTATTCAGCCCCAACTTTGGCATTTTCAAAGTTCAGCAGTTTTGTCCCATGGAAAAATATTCAGCGACACCGGGGTTGCAACCAAAGAAAAGTGTGGAACTTCTCGGAGCAAAGTTTGTTGGAGACTGCAAAAGGATAAACAGGACTTTGGCCACTTGAACTTTATCCAGATATGTTTTGCGCCAGAACCATTGTAACCAATGTCCCAAGACACACCACAAAACCTCAGACCCCAAGATTTTCATCTCACAGATCCCTGTTTTTAACTTTTCCGGACCAGCTCTCCATGTTACACCACGCATGTGAGTCAACCCATCCTGAACCAATGTCCCAAGACAGACCACAAAACCTCAGACCCCAAGATTTTCATCTCACACATCCCTGTTTTGAACTTTGCCGGAGCAGCTCTCCATATTATACCCCACATGTGTGGCAACCCATCCTGAACCAATGTCCCAAGACACACCACAAAACCTCAGACCCCAAGATTTTCATCTCACACATCCCTGTTTTGAACTTTGCCGGAGCAGATCTCCATATTATACCCCACATGTGTGGCAACCCATCCTGAACCAATGTCCCAAGACAGACCACAAAACCTCAGACCCCAAGATTTTCATCTCACACATCCCTGTTTTGAACTTTGCCGGAGCAGATCTCCATATTATACCCCACATGTGTGGCAACCCATCCTGAACCAATGTCCCAAGACACACCACAAAACCTCAGACCCCAAGATTTTCATCTCACACATCCCTGTTTTGAACTTTGCCGGAGCAGATCTCCATATTATACCCCACATGTGTGGCAACCCATCCTGAACCAATGTCCCAAGACACACCACAAAACCTCAGACCCCAAGATTTTCATCTCACACATCCCTGTTTTGAACTTTGCCGGAGCAGATCTCCATATTATACCCCACATGTGTGGCAACCCATCCTGAACCAATGTCCCAAGACAGACCACAAAACCTCAGACCCCAAGATTTTCATCTCACACATCCCTGTTTTGAACTTTGCCGGAGCAGATCTCCATATTATACCCCACATGTGTGGCAACCCATCCTGAACCAATGTCCCAAGACACACCACAAAACCTCAGACCCCAAGATTTTCATCTCACAGATCCCTGTTTTGAACTTTGCCGGATCTCCACCCCACATCCCTCAGACCCCAAGATTTTCATCTCACACATCCCTGTTTTGAACTTTGCCGGAACAGATCTCCATATTATACCCCACATGTGTGGCAACCCATCCTGAACCAATGTCCCAAGACACACCACAAAACCTCAGACCCCAGGATTTTCATCTCACAGATCCCTGTTTTGAACTTTGCCGGAGCAGATCTCCATATTATACCCCACATGTGTGCCAACCTTGAACCAATGTCCCAAGACAGACCACAAAACCTCAGACCCCAAGATTTTCATCTCACACATCCCTGTTTTGAACTTTGCCGGAACAGATCTCCATATTATACCCCACATGTGTGGCAACCCATCCTGAACCAATGTCCCAAGACACACCACAAAACCTCAGACCCCAAGATTTTCATCTCACACATCCCTGTTTTGAACTTTGCCGGAGCAGATCTCCATATTATACCCCACATGTGTGCCAACCCATCCTGAACCAATGTCCCAAGACAGACCACAAAACCTCAGACCCCAAGATTTTCATCTCACACATCCCTGTTTTGAACTTTGCCGGAACAGATCTCCATATTATACCCCACATGTGTGCCAACCCATCCTGAACCAATGTCCCAAGACAGACCACAAAACCTCAGACCCCAAGATTTTCATCTCACACATCCCTGTTTTGAACTTTGCCGGAACAGATCTCCATATTATACCCCACATGTGTGCCAACCCATCCTGAACCAATGTCCCAAGACAGACCACAAAACCTCAGACCCCAAGATTTTCATCTCACACATCCCTGTTTTGAACTTTGCCCGGAGCAGATCTCCATATTATACCCCACATGTGTGCCAACCCATCCTGAACCAATGTCCCAAGACACACCACAAAACCTCAGACCCCAAAATTTTCATCTCACACATCCCTGTTTTGAACTTAGCCAGAACAGATGTAGGGTTTGAGCTCCGAGGAGCTCCAAATTGATCCCGTGACTCTTCGTGGACATGATCGCTCGGGTGAAAAATGTGAAAAGGAAACAAGGGTCATGCGTACCTCAACGCATCGAATTTAACCCAAGGGATCTTTTTTTCCTCATATGTTTGATTAGAACAACCTCAATGCCTCGATGTTTCCACTGGATCAGCATAACCTAATTTCTTGGAGTTTTATCTCAGGTCGTGTTGCACAAGCCATTGTATCAAAGCGACCTAAGCGCACTGAATTGTAGTTAGGGAACATTCAGTTGGACCTGGATTTTTTTTCGGGCTTTACTCCCAAAAAATATCCCTTTGAAACCTCAGCGCGAAAATTTTAGCATGCATTGTTTGGGGTTGGACCAAGAATTTCAGCTGGCTAAGATTCCTGTCCAGACCCTAGGGGGCACACCAGACGGGGATAACATGTGGAAATGTGGAGCTAGCAACGCCAACGCCACAGTGGTGACCTGCCAGCCAGAAACAGCCAAAATGTGCTTGGAAATTTTCGCGATTCTATTTTGTTTGGATTCCACCTAAACATAGCAGAAATTCAAGATCGGTTATGGAATCGTCAGATTGTTCCTTTGCGTTAATGTTTGCAGGGCCCTTGAAAATATTCAGCCGCAATGTTCGTTTCATGGGCTTGTTACATCGGTGTGTGTCAAGCGTTGGCAGGCGCACGGTCTTTTTTAAATGAGTTACATTTAAAATGGTTGAAGGCCACTGTAGTATTGCAGAAACACTTTTGTCAGAGATGTGCACGAAACACTGTCAAGCGATAGAACCATCCCCAAAAGCGATAATGGCACATACTGGCAAGCGATATCGCCCCCAAAAAAGCGTTAACGGACAATGATATTTCATGAGATGTAGAGGAATTTGACGGAAAATCCTATATTGGCGTCAAGGCTCGTAAGGGGCCATGCGCGTGTTGATATTTTTGTGGGGGGTGGGGTGGGGTAGTCTAAAGACGTTTCATGTGCACTTCCACACATACGCCATGCTACGCTGCTATGCGTTCTGGTGCATTTCACATCCGTCATGCTATGCTACTATGGGTTCTCTTGCGCTTTTACACATACGACATGCTACGCCATTTTCCATTTTCACACATGCGTCATGCAACGCTACTGTGCGTTTTCCCGCATGCGTCATGCAGCGCGAATGGGTGCCCTCTTGCACTTTCACACATACGTCATGCTATGCTACTGTGCGTTCTCTTGCACTTCCACGCGTGCGTCATGCTATGCTACTGTGCGTTCTTTTGCACCTCCGCACATACGTCATGCTACCCTATTGTGCGTTCTGGTGCGCTTCCATGCATATGTCAAGCTACTGTGCTGTTTCTTGCATTTACAAAATGTGTCCAATTGATCCAATTCCAAAATGTTCCCGATTGATCCAAGTCGGAGGCAGTTCCACACACACAGACACACCAAGACTGGCAGACAAAATTTTCCAACGCTCCGGAAGTAATTGTATGCTGGTGTGGGGCGAAGCACCCTCACAGGCAACGTTGCCAATAAACTTGGAGAATTTAGCGGTTTAAAAAAAAAGGCGCAAACCCGTGCAAGAAGACCAGGATCAAGAAATGACAGTTCCGTTTGTGGTAAAACAATCGAGTTTCCAATTTTGATCCTTTTTCCACAGCAAATGGACCACAAATTTGATGAAGGCAATTGGAAATATGCAAGTCACAACACGTTTTAACATTTGAAACATCATAATTGAAACATCATAAAGTCGCTCGCGGAAGTCATCACTGACAAGGCCTCTTACAGACGTTGATGCCATGTTTGTCATTGACCAAATTTTGAAACGCATGTTTTCTGCCAGTTTATCCTTGTAAGCATCCCGATCGTGTTTGTTTACGACGTTGTGTTTCCACCAGTTTCATGATGCATTTTTTGGGCCACTTCGCGTGTGCAACATGCAAGTGCCACGAAAACGTGTAGCGTCCAACAATGTTCTTCGGCACAAAACCGCCCAGTGGCATTTCTGAAATCAAAACATTTTTTTGAACAATGCGGTTTGCGTTTGGGAACGGGCGGCCCCGGCAGTTCATGCATCATATTGGATTGTGTGTGTGAGTGTGCCAAAAGATGATTGTTGCTTTGTTGTTTTGTTTTTATAAATAAGTTGGGCGGAAACATGCTTATAAATCAACGGTTCAAAGCGGTTCAAAACGGTTCAACCGGGTTCCCGAACTATCTCACGACGGGGTTTTGTGATGATTTTTTTTCACAAATACGCATTGTTTTTTGATGTGTTCAAGACAATGTTTTGGCGCCAACACATCCATATATTAGTAGAACAACACCAGCAAATGTGGTGCATTGATATAAATGTACAGGTTTTATTTTGGAAACTGGCGGCTACGCTTCAAGAAATATTTAAGGAACCCTGAAATTTGCACAGTACCAGTCGGTGTTTGGGCAGTATAAACAACTCAACTGTTTGAGTGTCATGCCGGGAAAAATTGCAAACAAAAATGTGCATCATCAACATACGAAATGTTTAGATGTGCGATGCCAGATAGAACCTCCAAAAACTGTTTTTTGACACGGGGTTCGTGCTTGACGATGTTGCTGCACCAGCATTGTTTGGAATTGGGAGGTCATTGCAGCTCGAAGGGTCGCGACATGCGGGCATAGATAATCAACTAAACATTTTCCTGGACAATCAGCTCAAAGGGAGGAGAATGGATTTACTAGCAACCACCACATCAACATGCAATCAATTTTTTCTTGCTGCCCAATCACGAGCCGGGCAGACGGGCACACGCAGGGCCGCCGATCATGACAACAGGACAATTTTTTAGATTTTTACTTTGTTTGGTTCGCATGTTACAAAATCATTTGCCATCGCGATGTGTGGGTTTCCTTTTCGCATGGAATTTGAACGGGTCTGGTTGTGAACATCTTGCTGTGCAACCCATGCCCAGGATTGGCGTTGCCTTTGCGACACAAGCCTTCTGCTTTAGATCCAGATGCATGGAATCTTGGCAGCATTGCAAATTTGGGCAAATAGATTTAGTGGCGGAGATTGTTGCCGGGTGAATGTGGGTGAGCATAAGTGATCACCCCGTGTATCTTCATTGGGACACTTACTGGACCTAACCCCCCTACTGTTTTGATCGCCGCCATCAAGGAGATCCCCCCGAAGTCAAATGGAATCATCGGCGACTCCTCTACATTCTCAGGCTGCCGGTAGGGTGGACTCTGGAGCTCCAACGGGTGACATGTCTTGGGTGTTTGAAGAATAGGACTCCTACAGGTCGAATTACCAAACCAGACATAGCCTGGCGCAAACCCAAACGAGATTGACTAGATCTCTTTACACCTGCCAGTTACCCAATTCGCCTTGGTTTTCCTTTCACCTTGTTGAGTTTATTTGCCCTGCCTGGTGCTACAGGCATTGTTGGGCCGGGGTGGGCACTCTCGTTCCCCATCGCCCCGGCCTTCGGTGGACTTTTCCATTGATCCTTCGCCGGTGGCAAGGGAAAATGCACCATGGCAGACATATGCACTTATGTTTGGGGAAAATAATTGGAGCTTGGAGGCTTGGAGCGGAGTTGTAGCATGATGATGGATGGTGCAAGTCTGGCAACCAAACCGGGCATATCTGTCAAGGCTTGCCAACAATTGCCTACGCATTTTCCAGTTCATACATGCAATCAGTCCGCTTCGAAGCATTATATAACATTAACAAAACGCATGTAAAGCAAAACAATGCAGTTTTGCATTTCCACGCGCTCCGTGAATGAACCTGTGCTGATTCAGGTTTACGGATCAGGCACGGTCACCAGTGCTGACAGTTGGGGATTGTGTTGGGCATGCCATGCGGAGGACAATTGTTTGGGATCAGATTTGAGGCAGAAAATTCTTGCCGGGTGCCACTGTCAGGTGCGCCAAAGTCGCACTCAGATGCTTTGTGTTCCCGCAGGGAGGCCCAGACCCTGAGGCCGAGAGTCTGAGGTGCAGTTGTATCAGTATCAAATCGGTGGCTAAGGACGGCACAGCACATCCCCAGGAAATATGGCAGCTGAGCACCTTGGACACTGGGTATGGCAGCTGTGAGTTGTATTTCCACAGGTTAGTTTGTGCGTGTTGGCTCACATGCAGAGGTTCTCAAAAACATGAGCAAACGATTTTCTTGGTTATTTTGATGGTAAGTGATGTTCATTTTACTATTGGACCCGGACCCTTATGGACCCATGGGTGGCTCACTATAGTGACCATGGGCCCACTACCAGGCCTTCACCGTACACTTCGGTCGTCACGGCAACACCCCATTCCAAGGTGGGTTTGGGCGGGGGGGCGTGACAAACCATATTTTTGCTACAAATATTCCAATAATATACTGTAAATGAATAAACATGCACCCCGGGCACCCCTATATATATATATTACTTAAATTGCATTGTATACATAAAATGATCCCAGGTAATAGCAAAAGAAGTGCTCAATGGTCTTTGCTGCAGGGCATGTCATTTGGTGTTGTTACTGTTGTTGTGTTGTTTCTTTTCCTTGTCCCTTTCATTGTTCAAGTCTAGAAATGAGGAACGCAGAGGACTTGAATTGTCTTGGGATTTCGAAGACAAATCAGATGAATCAGTGCGTATGAAAACGCAACAGTTAGGGGTCCACCCCTTGAACCGATGAGCGTCACATATTTCTCAAACATGTTTCCTGACAAAGTGGGTTGTCTGAAAATAGGGCACCCCCAATTCCAAGGATTATCGGATTATCATCATTTTCCCCATTAAATTTGCCATTTGGGCGTATACCGTATAGCCTTTTTTTCAGACAAATTCACACTTCTCCCCAAAGTCACCCGTTGCTGGGGAAGGCCTGATCAATTCTGCGCCATGTGGGGAGAAAGTAGCAGGGATTTATTAAATACCGACAGAAATGTACGTATGGATGAAGTTTCATTGAAAAGAAAATCAAGACATCAATTTTGATGAAGAAGGATGTGGAGGGTTATATATCTCTTCGAAACTTTCTTTCTGAGGGGATGCTACTTCAAGATTTGTAGGACAAGAAGGTGGACAAAAATACAGGTACCGCAGTACCGCAAGAGGGAACATAGGAATCTTCTGCATTAGCTGAATCTTTGCAAGCTAGGAATTTGCTGAAAAGATGGATATGCTGGAATCGACTGATTTGCAGGGTGGCCAGACATCGGTGTGCACATTGTGGTAGTTCTGTAGGCAGTAAGGCTACCTAAGGCTACCACCCAACTATGAAACAAACACCTACAGTGCTACAGTTCACTTTTTGCCAAACATGGGAACCAAGAAGACGACCTGCGGGAATGCTGAAAGCAACCCGTAGCCCGGGACAAGGGTGGAAAACTAGGGAAGAGGTATTTTTTTTCAGAGGTCATGATTGAAGAATTTCCAACCCCGCAAAGAGCCAGTGGATAGAAATCACGTGGGTGTGCATCCCTGTTGTTAGTGATTCGTAACCATATAAACCCAAATCAAAAATAGGACGAACATTGATAAACCCTAAACCCGAGTTGATATGCATTATCAATATACTTATCAATCACTTACAGCCCGCAGGCCACGCCTTTGGATGCGAGTGTATCCATGCGCTCGGACCTGTTGCATGCATCGCCCAGGCGGAACCCTGTTAGCTTGACACGGACCGTACATTTTTGGGTACCCCAAGGTGGACCCATCCATGCAGATGTCTATACTACTGTGGCAAATTTGTGAAGCCATGGGCTCTACAAACCACAAATAACCGACGAGAAACGGAGATGATTGGGTTGCTACATGTTGAACACATTGCCTCAAGCTGTGGGCCCGCTGTGAGGCACTCGAGTTCTCTCTCACCAAGATGCTTGATCTCATGAGCTGAAGGGGGGCACAGACATTTGGAAATACGCCATGCCAATCTCCCAAGCAGAGACATCCACCTGTCAGATTCTGAAGATGTCACGTTCTCCAAGGACATAGCCTCCAGCACCGTTCATCTCCCAACACACCGGTGACGCAAGAACAGATGGGAAGTGAAACTTGGCTCTTATGGCCCACAGTCTTGCAATAGGCAATTTTGTTCTCATGGGAATTTATGGGCAGGCAAATGCAGGCAATGCAGTAAAGATATGTAAAGATCATAGTGCTGATTTCAACTGGTGGAAGAAGCCACGCGACATGTCTCGACTCCGGTGAGATGCAGCAATTCGTGCTTTCGTGAGGAACTTGCTGCATCCTCCAAGCATTCAGAACGCCACTGGCATGCAGAGGGCGAAAAGCCAATGAGGTTTTCACAACATTTTCCCAAACAATATGAACAATTATATCCACAGCCATTTTTGCACAGCCAAAAATACCGGAGGATTAAAAATGCTGATTTTGCTCCCAGGATTCACGGGGTCTTTTGGAGCTTTTGGCTGATGTGACTGGGTAACGGCATAAAACTCCGGTAACTTTCTACAAATCTGCACCTAGCTGGTCAAGTTGATAGATAGTTTTTTTTTTGGTTTTATTCATGCTCGCATTCTTGTCTTTCATGTCAGTGGTTTCCCAAAATACGTCGGGTTGCTCCAAGGTGCCGGGCATAGCTCTCCTATGCACTCGCAGGCTGTTGCCGGACGGGAGATGCCACGACTTTGAGCCACCAGTTCTCCCCTAATGTTCCCCCAAAAGCATCTAAGAGCAGGATAAGTGCTTAACCTATATATGGTTAACCTATGGTTAACCTATGGTTAACACTCATGTTAGCTTAGCATGCCGCAGAAGGTCAACTTAGTATGCGAGCAGGCGATCCTCGGTGTGGCCCCCCATTTGTGCTCCATTTCTCTGTTCCTTCATGCTGCAGGTATTGTTGAGCCTCACCAAGTTGTTGGGTATATGGGCATAGGTCCAATGCACTTAACCATGTGGTCCAGCTCTTGGTCAGGTTTTAATGGATTTACAGCGGCACAGAACCTTGGAGAAGTTTCAGTGGAAAACTACACATATCATTTTCATATAGTTGAAAGAAACTCCTATCTTCCAAGGTCAATCTTATCTACTCCGATCGGAATGCAACCGAATCAAATCCAAGATCCAAGTCCAACATCCTACAACCCTTTGGATGGACGGACGGACGGATGGATGGATACAGAGAGAGAGAGAGAGATAGAGATTATATAATTATATTGATAATATTGATATATAACATACATACACACACACACATATATATCATATTTATACCGGCTTTGGCTGACATGTGACCCAGTCGCCGTCAGAGAACTTGAGTTTATCCGTTCTGTTTGACAAAAGCAACAGTGCCAGCAAAGGCAACGACAAGCCTTGCAGCAGATTAACAATTCTTGAATTTTCCACGACTAACAGAACGATTAGCAGCGGCACCCACTCCATGTAGATGTGCGTTAGCATTTCCTGCAGGTTTTAGCTTTCAAAGATAAAAGATAAAATGTAGGGTTTCAGACTATTTCCATAAGTCATATTTTTTTAAATTCAAATATTAAGCGGCATACATGGAATTGTGATTTATCAACCAAACCAGACAAAGATATTTTGACAAACCGTCATATATATAGATATGCATACTGTATATATGTATATTCATACTCTCTCTCTCTATATATATATATATATGTATATTCATACTATATATATATATATAAATATAAATATATATATAGATCATATTTTTTTCCTCCCACCAGCGTTTGCCAAGGCACCTCCCCTCGTCGCTCACCTGTGGCCATGGATGTGGAGTTATCGCCTTCGCCCAGCACGGTAAGACATCGCCTGTGGGGATCCCAGCAGCAGGTACCATTGAAATATTTGAAAACGGGACCACCATCATTCTAATGTATAATATATATATAATGTATATATATATAATGTATAAAATGTATATATAATATATATATATATATTACTGTTACTTACTTTCACTTACTCCAAGAACCATTTTTTGTCCTGGAAACTTGTGCGGAGCCGCCGAGGACAATTCCAGATCTACCTCATCGAGGCTCATGCGGCTTGTGTCAAGACCATGGGGATCATAGGTCATAGGGACTTCTGGAAAGTGGACTGTCCAATGACTGTCTGATTTCAAGAATTTGAGGAGGGAGAGAAGACAGGTTCAGGTGGATTTTGGTCAACGTTTTGCTCAATTCCCAGAGGCAAGGGATAAGCATGTAAAGGCTCTGCCCGACAGTTTTTTTCTTTCAGGCAGTAATGCTGGTTGAGCTAAAAATAATCACCAGAGAGCTCAGCAAGCAGTGAACAGACAGCAGGGAGCCACCACAGCAAGTGCCAGCAGCTTACAGCAATGGATGGTCTGGACATGTCGTTGAATGATTCTTTTTTCTCCCTCCTCCATGGGACACACTATCTTGGTGCGATGTTTGTCCACTGGAATGTATCGATTTGTTCATGATATACTCCTGAGATCTCTCAGGTTTTTTTGAGAAAAGCATAGATCACAGGCCTTTCAACTATCCAATTGCATGTCATGTTCGCAGGCGAAGATTCACCTGGACATCGCCTCAGCGCATGCATGAGCGAGGAGTATCGACCGTTGAACCTGCAGGCCGGAACCTGAACGTAACGAAGGATGTAGCGTGATCACCTGCCAGCTGTGCAACTTTTTGACGCCTGCCTAGCTAAGGCATCACCGGAAGCCTCGAGGTGCAGCTTGACATAGCTTGACCATCCCGGATTTTTTGCTAGGATCATTCTTGGGGATGATTGCCATCCCCAATCATCCCCATTGGTATGTTCCAATACCTTGAAACCATTGAAAGACATGATATCTAACACAGGTATGTTCAAATATTAGCATCGTCATGCCCTCTACATGGGGGTCCAATCTCAAGTCTCTGTCAATGCCCCAGCTGCGATGGGTCCTGGTGAAGGAGTCCTTACGACAGGGAGCTCGACAAGTTCAGGCCTTTATCACCGCAGTCCAGTCAACGCCAACAGGACGGTCAATCTTGCAATGCCTGCCGTTGAAGACCATGCTTACTCATGTTTACTTGTAAGATTAGAAGATTTGGTACTAGACCAGCCGTGTGGGGTGGTCTACTAAAGACTATCCAAACCCAATGATTTATGATCACTCTCATCATCCTCCCAATAAAATAGGATTTCCTTTAAAACAGTATACATGAATATATGTATATATATATTAATATATAGAGAGAGTATACCCCATTGGGACAAACCATGAAAGGACGACGAGTTGGAACGCTTCCGGCCCCTGTCGCCGGCCTCCAAGCACCGGGACCTCGAGTCAACGCTGGAGAATGTTCCATGGCAGTTGCTGTGGGATGAGCCCCGATGGGCCCGGATCCCATGGTTGGCCAATGATCTCAAATGGGCCAAATGGGCCAAATGGGTAAATACTAGTAGCAGGATATATTTGCACCAGTGGTTCTAGCTTAGAGAAGAGCATTCGAAGTTCGAAGCCGCCTCTTCACCTGTTCATAACTTTAGCACTTTTGGCATCAGCCATATCTAAATAGATGGACCATTGGGCTTCTTGAAGGGCCGTGCTGTGCAGTTGCCTAAGGAGTTGGACAAGTTCAGGCCCCTGTCGCCTGAGTCCAAGAGATCCACTATGGATGCAGAAGAGTTGGGTAAGTTGAGGATGGGGGCTGGTGCTGAAGGCCTTTTTTTGGCACGGGGGCACATGGTCCAGAGCATTGAATTTTAATTTGACACATCACCCTACGAAACATGACAAATTTCAGGCCACGGCCACGCGGCGTTGGAATTCAAAGCTTCTTCCGAATCACCCTAAGATGGTTGCATCCAAACAGCGATGGCGGTGTTGTGTGAGACAAACATGGAACCTAAAAGTGAGACATTTTTACCATCTGGAGGGATTTAAAACGAGTCCAAACCATTGCCACATGCACATCTAGGCAAGATACTTGCAATACGTATCAACAAGCCATTTGCTTGTGATTTCTGGACCAAAGGCGGGGTGAATCACACCGTTTGCTTCCCAGTCTTGATCTAAGTTAGGTTTAAAGTTTAAAGCACAACTTGTAGTCGGAAATCCATGTGTTTGAGATGGGATGGTTGAATCCACCCGAGGTTCCTCTACCATTTTCCCTTTCAATTATATCCCAACGCAGTTAGCTTTTAAACAGGGACCAACTTCTATTTTTTGGATGGGTGAAAAGACAACTCCCGGATTTCCCATCAGATGCACTCCTGATTCCGAAATTCCAAAGAACTTAGAGTTCACCTAAATTTCTTAACTTTGTTAACTTTGTTAACCTCCCGAGTTTCAAAAGTTAGGACCACCTCGCAGATCGCAGGATGCTGTCCCCCGAGTCGGAGTCGAAACGCTTGCGTTTCAGCGAGGAGGCCTCGCGGCCTCGGAGCTCCACCAAGGACGGGGCCACGGGGCCACGGGGCCACGGCACCAGGTCCCAAGTCTGGTGGCAACATGGGTCCCATGGGTCCCATGGGTCACTGAAAACCAACTTATTGAATCTTAGTACTTCTTATTGAGGTTAGTGATGATGCACGTTTTGGATGCACTTGCAGCACCATTGCAAAAATCTTTCCAATGCCGCAACATGTGAGTACTTATGGGCATCCTGATTTTTTCAAACGACTCAGTCAACCACAGCCCAACGATCCGCCGGGCACTGTTGAGACGTAGGACTCGCTGGCAACTTCAGCCCTGGAGGAGGAGGAAGCAAGGCAAGTGAACCCGCGAACCCGCGCACATGGGTCTGAAATTTGATATCTGAGCTATTCTTAGCTCTCAGTTTTTTTTTTTTGGTGGTGTGGATTTTGCCTGAATCTGCTGTCAGGCAAGAGGAGCTCACTCAACGGCTTGCGATGCTTCTTGGATGCCTTGACAATGGGGAGAACCATAGGGCCACCACCATCGTTGGCAGCATTTTCATGCCAAAGCAGGTACCCCAAATCCAACATCCTGATACAATCTCATCCAATCCTTGCCATGCTGCGCCTATGGGTTTTCCCAAAATGGGGGACCGCCGAAATCATCGCAGTATGCAATTTTACAGAGAGAAAGCACTGATATTTGGTTTTGAGAAACATCCGCAAGGCATCATATTGTTATCATATTCTCATATGGTCATCATATTGTTGTCATATTGCAGCGGTCAACACATCAAAATATGGCTCATTTGCCAGCAGAGGGGATGGTCATTGGCCACATGATCAGGGTCAACATAACAATTTTAAGGTATCTGATTCTAACTTCTAACCCATTGATAGTGGGATGTGACAATTGTTATGTACCCAATAACATGAATTATATAAACAACTGGTTATTGTAAATGGGTACACAACATTGATAGTGGGATGACAACCGCCCATTTTTGTTTCCCATATCAAGCGGCCTCTTCGGTCAAGGCAGATCCGCAATCGCTCCCGTTCCTCCTCCAGAGCCTCCTCAGTAGCAGCTTCACCACAGCAGATGACGCGCCAAGTCATGGGCTCAAGGATGTCTTCCAGGGCGCAGCTGACGCAGATGTCCCTTCCAGGAGTGGGAGCTATTTTCAGACGCGTATCTTGCATATATAACGCACACACACACAGATATATATATATATGTATACATAAATATATAAATACATATATGCACCGGCGATGGAAAGAGAGAGAGAGAGAGAGACACACACACATATATATATATGTATATGTATAGACTGGGGATACAGTGGAGATATAATATGAGTACAGCTTGGGGCGTGCAACCAACAATATCTGACTTGGGTGTGTTTGGAAATTGTGGATTGGCTCCCCAAATGGCAATTTTAATTGGGACAATTATGATTAACCAGTGGATTTACGCATGCCCAATGTTCAGACAAACTGATTCATAACACAATCCCAGCCCCAATTGTTGATAAATCAACCCTATGGTAACATCAGTTGTTTAGTATTGGGTAATATTGGGCATATATTCATTTTGCATGCCCATATGGGAGAATTTGATATTAGGGGGGATGGGATTTTACAGAGAAAAGATGGTGTTGATGAATTACCCAACCAGTTACAACGTGCACCTGCTATCCTTCAGGGTTCCATCCACACAATGTCCGAAGGGATCGGCAAATCTCCTCAGGAGTGCCGGATTTTCCGAGAGCTCAAGTCATTTCCTCCCAGCAGCAGTTGCAAATACAACAGCAGCTGATGCAGCAACAGCAGCTTCAGCAGCAGCAACTCATGCAGCAGCAGATGCTGCAGCAAATGCCTTTGCAAACGCAGCAATCACTGCAGCAATTCCCCACCCAACGATCAATACCTCAAGTGCAGCCAAGCAGCTTGGACTTCATAGTGCCCCGTGGTGTGAAGCTGAAGGGTGGGGGCGCGATGTTTTTGCCAACCCAAAAGGTCATCGTAAACCCCGGAGCCAAGGCGAGATCCGGCACCCGCAGTCCTTGGAGAACTCCCCGATGTGCCTTGGCTGCACCCAGTGGTCCATCCGTAGCTGTCCATTTCCCAATGGTTGAGTCACGACCTGATGGGCTATGATGGAGTGATGAACTGGACCATTCTCGAGGGACCCCAAAAACCCCTTCGCAGCTGCATTGCAACAGTCGTTGAGTAATTTATTTGGGCAGAATCTTGCGCAGTTTTCACGTTTCATCCGTGAATCTCGAGGACACGAGCTACGATGCCAGCGCAGGAGGAAAACATGGCCGGGATGTGTAGCAGGGTGGGTGGAATCTGAAGATAGTTGCTGGTGTCAATTTGCTTTCCAACCGTTCTTGGCACTGAGATTCCTATACCACGTTAAGCTACTGGCTGACTCATAGAAAAGCATGCTGCACCAAGGGTGGCAAGAGAAGCTTCACTATCTCTTTTTCATTACTGGCCTATGCTTTGAGGATGCTGGAGGGACAATTCGTAGTCAGACATCACAAATCAACGGGTCGTTTGCGAGACCTACTCTCTGACAGTTTGCTGCCGAAGGATGCAGCAGTGGTTCGCCGTGCTCAGAAGTATCTTTGGCCATAACGTTGATGTGTCTGAAAATTGTGGCGCCCCAAATGGCAATTTTCATGGGGATAATTATGAAGCATGATGAAGCAATGGAACAATTAGGATACCGGGACACCGGGATACCCAATTTCCAGACAATTAGAACATGTTGTGACTCATGTCCATCAAATACAGTTCGGACCGTGTTGGAATGATGCGCACGTGTAGTCTAACTGAAGCCCCAAAGATGGTCATTTGGTCATTTGCTCCTTATCCGCCAGTCTACCAAGCTTTATCATGGATTTATTATGAAGCCTTATTCCGTTCCCACCATTCCGGTAATAAAATCTCCAGAACTTCATCAATCGAGAACCTCTTGGATACTCTAGGGCTCGATTCCCCTCCAGTAATCACAAGGCTATGCCGGTCCTCAACCCTTGTGGTTTTGTCATGGTCGTTGTGAGAGGAATGGTCGGTCATATTGAAACATTTTTGCCTAATGGATGTCTTGGGTGGTACACACTTCAGACTTAGCTGGCCGGATTGTGCGCTTAGATTTTCGGATCCTTAACCAATTTGCACATCAATTCCACAGCTGGGATTTGGGATCATGCAGAAGAGATGACCTGGCGGGCCTCGCCAGGTCAAACCTTCAGACTGCCCCAACCATTCCACTTCCGTCTCATGATGGTGCATCCTTGGCACCATACAGCACTGGAATCCTGGCAGAGTCTGTTCCATTTGGAGACCGACAGGGGGCATATGGGAAGGAGATGGGATTGTATAGGGCAGTATTTGACTGTGCCTGGCCCACAAGTGGTCTGGCTCTAAGGAGAACTAGAGTTGGAGGAACGATTGTGGCAAGGTCAGCAGCGAGCTTCTGCAGCTTGGACCAGCGGGGTAGGGCGGTTAGGACCTCTAAAGAAGTATAATTTTTTGTTGAAGTTTGCAAGTTTGCCTTGCTGGAAGTGTTGGAGCCAACAAGCAGGTTTGGTGAAGATTTTCTCATCCTTGCCGGGCCACCAATCCGAGGTCTGCTCCGAGGCATCCCAGGCGACTCTGGCGGCCATGGCGACACAGGTGGTGCGACCACAAACATCACCAGTCCTCCAGCCACAGGTGCAACCACAGGTCCAGCCGCAGGTGCAACAGGTTCAACAGATTCAACCGCAGATCCAACAACCACTGGTACAGCCACAGGTGCAACAGCCAATGATACAGCCACAGGCACAGCCAGTAGTGCAGCAACCGGTGGTACAACCCCAGGTTCAGCAGCCAGTGGCTCAGCAGCCGGTGGTTCAGCAGCCAGAGGTTCAGCCCGTGGTTCAACCGCAGCGGACCCAACCACCAGTGGTGGAGATGCAGTCGCGGCAGGAAAGACGATGGGTGGCTGAAGAAGTACGACATCAGATCCTCGCTTGAGCTGATGAAGTTAAGAATTTTGCAAAGCTTGACTGCAGCAGTACGGTGGTTTTAGAACATGGCCATGAAGCTTTTCACGGCGTGCTGTTGCAGCCAGAAGGCTCAGCTCCATCTGCATTCAACAAAATTGAGGGCATGCTCCTAGCGACTCCAGCTAGAACATGTTTCAGCGAGTTGCCCAGAACTTCTGATGTTTTGCAACACTGACACATCAAGCTTCCTTAGTGCATGTCCGCTTGGCATTGGTCATGGGTCAGTCGTCAATTGTCCTAAGGCAAGAAGAAAACCATCCTCCACAGCCGCAGTATCCGCTCCAGTACCCCGCTTCGCCTCCGCAGCGGCAGTACAATGCCTTTCTCCAACAGTTTGAAGAAGAACTTATTCCCAGCCGAGCACAACATTTCAGTTGCTTGGGTCTGTAGATTGTCTTGGTCGCTTGTATCATGTGTGATGTTGTGATTGGACTTAGACATCTAACACGACTAATGGCAAACATACAGGCAAGACAGATGCTGCAGCAGGGCTTTTTTATTTGAGATTGCTGCATGGATCAAGCAGCGAGCAGTGCTGTACTTTGTGATCCGAGATCCTAGCCACTGCAATTCCAAGATGTACGGGTGAACAGTAGCATGGGTGAATTGGTCATGTTTACCTAGTATAAGCAAATCAACTGTCATGCTCTTGCTCGGGTGCAGCTGATAATAACCAAAGCATCAACCCCACCTTCCAGCACAAAGACGGGCGAAAGAACACATCGCCCCAAACTATGAACATCCAACTTGGAGATCAGGGTTCTTTGATTTTTTTCTCCTCCTCCGGACTGAAAAAGAAATAAAAGGGACCTGACCCATTTCTTCATTTTACAATTGGCTGTGTTTTTGCTCATTTTTGGGCGGAATAGTTCAGTACTACAGGACAGTGCCCAAAAAGATTCTCCATGGCTAGAAAGGTAGAAGCGCATCGAAGTGCAAAGGGGATAGTGTCTGTGAGGCTATCCGCAACCTTTGCCTCAAGAGGAGTTTGAAGTTCCGCCGCCGCCACCTCCACCAGTGGCAGCACCAATACCAGAGCAGGTGGCACCGGTGGCACCGGTGGCACCGGTCGCACCTGTTGCTGTGCCCACGCAGCAAACGACCCCCTTGCAGACCCTTGCTGCATTAGAATCCTTTTCGTTGAGCCAAGTGTGTTACTTTTGTGTGAGTTTATGTTGAAAGGATCAATGATCCACCATCCAGCACGTTGGCACACAACCCTTGAAGGATGATGCTCTCGTTCACTCCCGTGTCACCAGGGCTTCCAAAAATCTTCTGTCTTTAGTCGCTTGATCTACTGGTTGGTTTCGCAGTTGAAACAGGTAGAACTGGATCAACCTGTCAGTATAACGTAGTACAAGCCCAGATTCAACCACTATTCGTGGTAAAAAATCCCCTATTTGTTGGTGAATGAATGTGAATCAACCCAATTCGGCATGACCTAAGGACCATGCATTCGACTTCGACCATCTCCAGGACGACGCCCAGTCCACACTCGGCTGGCCATGGCACTGGGGAAGCGCGGCAACGTGCACGTGCATCCTCAGAGCCCAGGCCTGTTGGATGTTTGGAAAGGGTGTAGTTATCAGATGTTAACAGATGCTATTAGACTACGTCCATGTCATGGGTGTCAATCCAAAAGGTCCGTGCAAAGAATTCTGATTGCGAAGACCGTGAAAGATCATTTGTCGAAACCTCGCACACATTATTTTCGCAAAAGTTCTGCGGAGCAGAAAAGGATGGATGGCCCAGTACGCCTTACAAACATAAGCCGGTAAGCCGATAAGCCGATAAGCAATATTCTGCCCCTAAGAAGGGATTCTGTCATGCTACCAGCATGTTTGCAGTGCTATCATATAATCTGGCAGGTAGTGACTGAGTCTTCATAAGAGGTATTGGTGCCCCACATTGGCCCGGCGAAAGATAAACATGGAGTTCAGAACAGTTTTGCGAACGCAACCTTTTATATCGGGAAGGATGGGTATTTCTGCACAAAAAAGGAGATCAACCGCCACATACATGCATGAATGCATACGTTCATACATACATAGATTAATACATTCATGCATGCATAGAATCATAGACATAGAAACATAGACACATACACAGTACATATGCATATTAATTGCATATACATGTACAGTATGTAGATTTCAGATGGTTTCAAACAATTTCGGAGAATTTGATGGAGGGCAGTTTCAGCTTCCTATGTTTTGCTTCAGGCCCTTCGAAAAGATGTGACTAATTCCTCTTTTCATCTTGGCATTGCTTGGCATAGATGGCCCATGAAAGCTTCCGCGTGTGACTCCTTCTCAGCCAACAATGCGCAGGCTGCAGCGGACGGCTTGTACTATGACTGAGGGTTGGATACTCAGATCACATGCACAGGAGCTTGGAGCGCCAAGGAGCGGTGTATGACCGTATGACTGTGTCGCTGCAAAGGTTCGACCACATCATCAAATTCCAAAGAAAGAATACGAGCACTGGAGTCAAGGCCCTCAGTCACCCCTTCGAAGAGTAGTAGACTCGTCCTGTTTGGACCACTGAAATCCTTTGGCTCATGGCTCTTGGCAATCTCCTAAGTGGCTAATTCTTGACTTCATGAAGGCAAGTAGCTCAGCTTCCATGAGTAGTAACTAACTAGTACAATCTAGCAGAAAGCTCGGAAGCTCCAAGTGGAGATTTCTTCCAAGGTCCGAACTTGCAAAGCAATCGAAATGGATTTCTGCGCTCGAGGGTGATTTGAAAACAGCCGAAAGCAGGGCGGAGCAGTTCCAAGCGACAGGCTTTTTTCGGGGTCTCACAGGGAGAGGTCCCCAATGGGCCAATATCCAAACATCTTACCACATCGACTTACCGTGCTTACACACAACAGTAAGATACAGTAAGTTTGTAAGTTAACAGTAAGTGTATAGTCGCGGCTAAGTTCTCTAGACTTCAGCGTTCTGCTTTCATAGGAGCCTTTAGCTTGCAGTGCATCGCTTAATGGGTCCAGGTTAGGATGCATTCCCGAACACTTCTTAGGTCATAGAAAAGGGGAATCTGGGATACGAAGCTCATCGAAGCTTCTTTATTCCCCTTTTTGCTATCAGACTTTCGCCTCTGAGATTGTACTCGTTCTTGTCGCTGTAGTTATCATCATCAACTTCCAGTGGATCAACCATCCTCGTTTCACGGAGGCTTGGCAGCTCAGAAGGAGATCGAGATGACGTTGTCCCAACTTCAAGCCTCCAGCTCCGTTCCTTGGTGGCTGACACCCGGGCAATTTGGGGAACTATTTGGGATGGTTTGAAGGTCCGTTACGCTGATCCTTGCCTGGTAGATCCTGGTAACTTGCGTTCACAAGCTTCAAATTCCAGACACTGCACCTTCTCGCCTGAGGAAGTGCTGACAAGGAACACACGCATCAAGCAGCTAGAAAGCAAGCTTCTAGCCCTTGAGAGCAAGACCGTGCAGCCAAAGAAGGCCCACAGCAGCACCAACTGACCACGTGCAGACTTGCATCAGTCTTTTGGGTTGATTGGAAGCTGTTGCCACTTGGCTTTCCGAATTTCCACTTCGAAGTGGAAATATATTTGGCATTTCCCTGAGCAGAATTGTAGGATATTCACGGTCGCTTCGCGACGAAAACCGCCCGCACCAAGTGTAATGGATAACACTCACATATGTTGGAGGATGTTTGGCCATATTGAACTTTTTTTAGCACTTATTGAGCACTTTTTAGCTCCGTATGAGGCTATCTTGGCCCCATATGAGGGTATGTTGGCCTCATTTGAGGCTATGTTGGCCCCATGCAAGCCTATCTTAGGCTCATGTTGGGCCTATGTTGGGCCTATGTTGGGCCTATCTTGACCCATTTTTGGCCTATATTGGCCCAGATCAAGAATTTTGACCCCTTTTGAAAAACATGCAAAAACACAGGATTCTAGAGCAAAAATGCACCCCCCAAGCTAAAGCTTATTAGCTATAATGCAATTGCTGACGGTTCTCGCAGGCACACAAAAAACGCCTCGGCACCTTCGGTGCGGGCGGATTTTTTGGAATGTAACATGGGACCTCCGGGCTCACCAACTCAACCCTCGTGTGCGCAGATGAAGCATTCCAGCTCAGAGGGAAGCATTCGCTCCAGCAAGCTTGCTGATCTGGAGCGGCAGGCATGGAGGGTTTAGATCGGGTAGACTGGACCTGACAGTGCTTTGAAAAAGCGACAGGCTTGAACCATCTGTTGTTCACGGGTCTTACAGGCGGACTCCTTTGTTTCGCCTGGCCTCTGTGTGCTTGCATGTGCTTGCTCATGCTGCTGCTTCACTGCTGGAAAGGTGATAGGTAACTGTTTACCAGGCAACCCTAGCTGCCAGCTGTATCCCTGTAGCTTTGTAGCTTCCACCCCTCAGGTCGAGACGCTGGTGAAGCACTTGAAGGCTTCCAAGAAGGATTCCTCCAAGGAGTTCCCCTGGTACTTCCCAATAGATTCATAGTGACAGTGCATGTCCTAGAGACTTTAAGGAAATGGCTCATAGGTCTAGTACCTGCATTCCCGATCTGTGAATGTAAGCTTTGAAGTGCTAGGTGGTGCAACATATTTTCTGCTGCTTCAATGAGCCTGAGACAACAATCCCATAACGACAACTCTGCTCTTGAAGGACTCTCAAAATAGCATCCGTTCCGACATGAGTGAGGACCGGGGCTTGCTTTGGGCTTGGGGAAGCACCACATATGGCGATCTTCATGCAAATTTGTCAACACTTTCTTTCTTCAACAGGTACTCGTAACTAGTAACTACGTAGTCATGACTTGACCGGAAATGATCGCTCGAAGCATTTCATGAACATTTCGCAACCAATTTCACGTGGAAACTCAAATTCTTGCGGGTAAGGTACTAATTCACATTGACTGGAATGTGGTTAACCAAACAATAAATCACCCCCAAGGTGACCATCAATGGGTTGCATAAACCACCCGTAAGTAGGTATTCATGAGTAGGTTTACACATGCGGGATAGCTGTTAAGACAGGTGTTTCCAAGCCACAAGTGGCGCAGGAGCTGCGGGTGACAGAGCGACATCGCACCAGGGAGTGGCAGGACCGATGTGAGATGCTGCGCAGATCTTTACCTGAGCGTGGCCTGGCTTATACCCCTTGGCATCCACTAGGACCCAGCCTCTTTATACCATGTAGCTTGGGGATGTGGCCGAGAGAGATGCCAAAAAAAACTTAGAGACTTAGAGTCATTGAGACACTCTCAGGCACACCCTTGATGCCCACACACACACACACATCACATATCTGAAGAGCTTTCACATCCATCCATCCATCCGTCCATCCGTCCGTCCATCCATCCATCCATCTGTCCATCTGTCCATCTGTCGATCTGTCTATCTGTCTATCTGTCTGTTTGTCTATCTGTCTATCAGTCAATCTATCAATCAATCAATCAATCTATCAATTAATCTATCAATCAATCTATCTATAATACCTATCTATATCTATGAATCTATATCTATGAATCTATATCTATGAATCTATATCTATGAATCTATACCTATGAATCTATATCTATGAATCTATACCTATCTTTATCTATCTATCCATCTATCCATCTATCCATCCATCGATCCATCTATCCATCTATCCATCCATCGATCCATCGATCCATCTATCCATCTATCCATCTATCTATATCATATCTAATCTAATCTAATCTAAATCTAATCTAAATCTAATCTAAATCTAATCTAATCTAATCTAATCTAAATCTAATCTAAATCTAATCTAATCTAAGCTAAGCTAATCTAATCTTATCTCATCTAATCCTATCCTATCCTATCCCATCCTATCCTATCCTATCTATCTACCTACAGTATCTATCTACCTACAGTATCTATCTATCTACAGGATCTATCTATCTACAGTATCTATCTATCTACAGTATCTATCTATCTACAGTATCTATCTATCTACAGTATCTATCTATCTACAGTATCTATCTATCTACAGTATCTATCTATCTACAGTATCTATCTATCTATCTATCTATCTAATTCTATCTATCTATCTATCTATCTATCTATCTATCTATCTATCTAATCCTATCTATCCTATCTATCTATCTCTAATCTAATCTAATCAAATCTAATCTAATCTAATCTAATCTGTCTAATCTGATCTAATCTCATCTGATCTGACCTGACCTGATCTAATCTAATCTAATCTTATCCAATCTAATCTAATCTTATCCAATCTTATCTAATCTTATCTTATCTTATCTTATCTAATCTTATCTAATCTTATCTAATCTTATCTAATCTTATCTAATCTTATCTAATCTTATCTAATCTTATCTAATCTTATCTAATCTTATCTAATCTTAATCTAATCTTAATCTAATCTAATCTAATCTTATCTAATCTTAATCTAATCTTAATCTTAATCTTAATCTAATCTAATCTATTCTAATCTAATCTAATCTATTCTAATCTAATCTAATCTATCTATCTATCCATCTATCTATCTATCTGGGGCACACATGAGCTCTCCGAGAGGTGTAGGCTGGTAGATACTTTGGCGTGTGAAGGTCCAGAAGTGCCCTATTGGCCTCACCAATGTAGATTCTGGAGACTCACTGGAGATCCAGGAGTGCCGCAAAGCAACGTGACATAATCCCAGCGTAGCAAGTGTTGGGAGCTACTGAGCAGCCACTGCGCTCCATCCTCAGGTGACTCACAAGATCTGCACGCAACACGTGGCCGGCTGCGAGATGCAGAGAACAAGGTGTGCATACGGAGGGTGAGTGAACTCCCAGCCTTTCAATTGCAATGCTTCAAGCCCTTCCACTCCGATGTGGGAATACGTCAAACTAGCATGAGTGAAACGGACGTCGAGGACAAATATTGAGAATTGACGATCCCTGATTGGCTGCACAATGGCCTGTTGCTTGAATCGATTTGTTTGTTTTGGTTGGGTGGCTAGGTGCAGCACCTCAACGCAGAGCTGGCGGGCATGCAGCAGGCCAAGATGCCTCTGAGATGTGCCAGCGTCTTACTAAAGTATCGAATGAATCTGCAATCCCCCACCCCTGCAGGCGCAAAACATCAAACAGGACGCCGAGGTGCAAAAATTGAAGCAGCAGCTGCAGCAACTTGAGGTTGGAAGGGTTGGTTCAGGGTTCAGGCTGACACTTATCCAAAGATGGGTGATGAGTGGACTCCATCCAAACCTCCTAAGTGGTATCAAGTGGTTGATTTGGATGTTCGATTGTAAATTGTATGGGAGAATTTTGACAGATTCATGTGATCGCACGCTCTTTTTCTTGGCCCCGCAAAGGCATACTGGGCGTGTACCTGCTTGTGTGGCTTCTCACCCCTAAGTTTCATGCAAGGCAGATAACATGAGAAGCACTGCCAAGCAGCAACATCACCCACTTCTGTTCCTGCTGCAACTGTTGGGTTTGTGATTGCAGGTGGAGCTGATGATACGCAAGGAACGCTGCTCTGCGGCGGAAGCACAATTGATTGATGTCACCGCTGAATTGAGCGTGCCTGGGCAATTGCCAGCGGATGAGGGTTGCTCGAGGGTTTTTTGATGGGTAGGCTGGTGGTGCCGATCCCACGAAATGTCTGAGAGAAGGGCATCCCTCCTTCTGGCAGCAGGGTTAAGATAGTCGACCAGTCCTCCGATTGTTTGAGGATGCCAAAGCTGCGAGAACACGAACACTCGACCAATACAAGGGGATTGATTCAGAGCTGGCGACTGGGCTATTTTTAGCGGTTCCTTCGGCTTGGTGTCATGGTCTACTCACAACAACGTTTGCACGCATTCGTGTCATTGCATGGCCGTGGGCGGCAGCCTATATGACTTCAGCCCATGGACAAGGCAGCCTTCTGACCTTGTTCTCCACGCAACCTGTCAGGAAGGGGCCCGGCGACGCATTGCCAATGCGGAGCGGGAGGTGGCGAGAGCCCAAGGTGTGGCAACAATTTTTGGCCTTTGTCAGTAGTTGGTAAACTTGGTGCAGGGGCCCCTGTGACCTGAAAACCCTTTGTGGGATGAGAACATCATGTACAGGTTTTGGATGGTTTTGGTTGGTTTTGGGAAACATGAGCCAAAAGCTTCAACAGCTCAACTCATACCATGCCGAAGCCGGCCTGATGCACTGCCAGGTGAGCGGATGGAGGTTGAGCTGAAGTGCCGAGCGCTGCAGGTGGAATGCGGAAACTTGAAGAAGGCCCGCAGGGCTTGCAATGTCATGAGTCACCTCGAATCAAGAAACCACGGGTCACGCTAGGTACATCTAGGTACTAATTTCTGAGCCTCGATAGACTTTCTAAGAAGTCTTTTGCCAGGTTTGGTTCCGACGCGTTCCGATGCAAAACTTTGGTTGTCCAAATGGGAACGGCCCATTGGCCCATCCGAATTCAGCCAGGAGCTGCGCGACACAAAGGCAGCTCTTCGTGGCCCAGTTGGAACCAGCTGTTTGACGTTTATTTGAGTGAACACGCACACATGATATTGTACATATTTAAATATAGGCTTATACAATCTGATGTGTATGCATACACAATCAATATATATATATACATAAAGAGTTATGTGTGTATGTGGTGTATATGTATGTATCATGCATACGCACATATACACGTATAATCTATGCACATGTCATCACATATCCAGCATTATACAAGATATATAAATATATATATATATATATACGTGTATATATATATGTGTAGATCCGTAAATAAATAAACAAACACACACACACACGCACACACACATACATACAATATAATGTGATGTCATGTCATATCATATCATATCATATGCACACATAATTATACATATTGGTGTATACAAAATAACCCCGCAAATCTGCTAATTAATGAACCATGACTATTGCGTGTGTAAATGTATATTTGCTATGCGAGCACATGCACAACTAGATCCACAAGCATATAGACAAATGACATAGATGTTCATACATGATATGCACTTATGCATGTTCACGTATTGAGCAAACCATAATATGATATAACATGAATCCCACGGTTCCACTAGAGATCTTAGATCTGTAGAACTTTTCCCTTTTTTGGAAACTCATCGTGAACATTTTTGAACAAAATCGGAGAGCTCACAGCCTATCCAAGGCGCTTTGGACTTGCCTCACCGGTCGGCCATTTGCGCCACTGCACGGACAGACGCCTTGATTGAGGCGGGCGCGGGTCAAAGCTCCTGTCGTCCGACATGCAGAACTGGAGAGACCTGTTCACTCTGAATTGAAATCCTCGGGTTGGAATTTCATGTGAAGTCACATTAATTCAATCGAACTCCGATTTTTGCTGTATATTATGTAATATTATTGCACATGGATTTACATAGATTCCCTCGATAGATGATTCCACGATGTTCCATGGCTGTGGCCCAGATCTTACAACCTGATGCTAAGGCAGGGTCCCAGTTTGCAAACCTTACTGACCTTAGCACCACCTCTTCAGTTCCTTGGATTTTGTGCACTTGGGGCAGGGTGGAATCCAGAGTGGAACTGGCAAACGAGCACTGATATCTTTGGCAGATCGAAGTGAGTTGACCGAGTTGACCGAGTTGACCGAGTTGACCAACTGGTCCTGTGGCTTGTGTGGCTCCGAGGTGGATACGACTCAGCGCCTGAAGGCCACTTTACTTCGCCCCGCTGGAGGGAACGGAGGGAACGTGGCATTGGCTGAAGCCAAAGCCGAGCGCACCGCAGGTGACCTGGGAAACTTGCCGAAAGTACGGCTGGGAAATTTTTGTTGGCAACTGTTGGCAGTTCTCAACTTGAGATGATATGATCATGTAGCCAGATGGATGCCTTTTTGTAGCACTGTCCCTTTTGGGGGATGGTGGTTCTCCTGATTGACAGCGTGGTCAAGGTGTGATAAAGGTCTGATCTTACCGCATTTACACAGACTCAACAGGTGTAGCCAAAACTTTCACCTGATTTTCTCCAAAATCACAGGAACTTTCGTTGAAGTGGTCATCCTTCTGGGCAGGTGCTTTAGATGAAGCTCGCCGTGAGCTAAAGCGCTCCCAGAAGGACGCGTTGGGGTCAGAGCTTGGGGTGTGCAGTGTTTGCTGATCCTTTCAAACACAAATAGCTTCAGCTGGAACCAAGCTGCTGAAGCTCGCCAAATCGGCCACTCATTGGTGGAGGAAGCGGGAAGCTTGCGGCGGGAGTTGGCGGTCGCAGTTGCCACTGCCATCGCAGCCAAGGTGGACTCGATCAAGGCGTTCATTTCTAGCCCATCGCAACCTGAAACAAGATTCACAACCCATTTGCATTTTGCCTACCCAACTCTTGATGTCCCCAGCAGCATTTGGGTTTGTCCAAACAATCGGGCATACCCCGATGTCGCAATTTCAACCGATCAGATCATGACTATATACGTATATATATATAATCATTTGTAATGATCTATAATCATCTATTATCATCTATATAGCGTATAAAGCACAGATGGAGCATATTGATAATCCATTGATATCCGATATCCATTGGAAGTGGGCTATTCTCCGCGGACGCAGTGCCATTCGCCAGGCGTCGGATTCACCGCCCTCCCGGCGACGGCAAGGCGTCCGTTTACGGATCGAGCAGGAGGCGGCTGAGCGGCTCGCCCTAGGCGTGGCCCGGGCTGGTGGAGGTTGGAGGTGTTTTGGGTCATGGTGAACCAGAAAAGCTCAGCCATGATGGGATGCAGGGTGAGCAACACTATGGCTATGATTTGGGTCTGTCTGAAAATAGGCAATTTAACCAACCAGACGATATCAGACGATGGCACATGTAAGCCAATAATGAGACGAACAACTTTTGTAGCCAAATTACAGTTGACTCCCCCAGTCCATCCCTGCTTGGACCTTTGCCAGCCATCTACCAGGGGTGGGGCCTACAATGGACGCGTGATGCCTCAAAATCTTCAAACGTGCCATGATACCTTTTTTCTGCCAAGAGAACGGCTTGAAGGTTCCAGGCTGCGCAAAACCTGAGCAATTGGTGGCTTTGTAGCTAGCAAGAGATACGGTGCCAAGTGCCATGGTATCGCAAGGAGCAGAAGAACCCACCATTGTAAGATATTGTAAGTGTTTGTGCTCTTGTATTCTACTTTATCCTGTCGTATTGTGCGTGTGAGAACTGTGCTCCTGGATTTGCGCAGTGTGGATTCTGGATTGGACAACTGAGCCACCCCAAAGAGAGTCGGCTTGGTGTAGCTACAGTACAGCGCCTGGCGCTAGGCCGGCTGCAGGCTATTTCACGCATAGTCGTCTCTGATGCACGCGACCGACTGGAGGGCTTTTTTGGGTGGAGTATCCTGGGGGTTTGGCCTCTTGCTATCAACGCATCAATTCCATCAGAGAATATGACCCTTGTCATGAGTCATGAGGAGCATATTACCCCGTTTAAGACCGATGTGAAGATGCCAAGTGGAATGCGTGTTCGTTGAATTGAATTATTGATACTGGAGCGCTTGTGGAGTACTTCAGGCACTGGACTGGAACGCTGGGCGAAAGCGCCTGGTGACCCGTCCGCAACTGGATCTCACATCCGGAAACGAGGGATAGCCACAGGATTGATTTTGGTATGGCTTTATTCAACCTACCCTGACATGACCACAGGAACGCTTCTTTGAAGTCTTGCCTTGCTGTTTTTGAAGCCTCAAGTGACCCACACCTTTTGTCTTTGGGCCAAACAGGCCAAGCATCGCATGCAGACGTCTAAGATGGCTGCAAAGGTGGTGTTGAAAAGAGGCAGAACAACCCCGCAGCGCAGGGAATCACAAATTGGCAGCAAACCAAAGCAGAGGCATCAACAAAGGCTGGGGATGATGATGGATGATGTATAGTACATTAGTATGCCGCTCATGGAATGAAATCAATGATATCCAATTGACATGTTTTGCGGGCCAAGTGATTCTGGCCAAGGGCGGGTTGCATGATGTTCAGGGCCTGTTTTTTCAGCGGTTTTCGAGCCGGATGATCTCCAGGTACAACACAACTTACCAGCTCTGTGCCACCCTTCTGCCCTTTTCAGGTATCATATCCATCATATATATAATATATATATAGTAGTGTTGAAAAAACAAAATATAAATCATTGTCCTTCTAAGATCGAATCATCTGTGTTGTATCCATTCTCAAGCTTTCATGGAACCATTCCTCGGGGTCCTTAAGATCCTTAACTGGAGTGTTTCGACCAATTGGTGGCGCTTGGGGTGTCCTCAACACTGTGGCTCTCCGTCCTGGGGTTCCCTTCTCGCTTGCTTCCTCGCTGGCTTGATTTTTGGATTTGTCACTTGTGCCTTGGGCTTTTGCTATCTCTTCGGCTCTGCCTTTGGATTCTGCCCTCCTCGGCCTGTGACCTCATCCAATACCCCCTCCAGGGCGGCTGCTCACCGGCTTTCCCGGCACTTGCATGAGCCAACCCTCTGAGGACCGGACACCGTGGATTTGACTTTGGACTTTGCTGGACTTTCCATGCTGCTTTTGTCCGTGGACTTGCCCATCACTCTCCGGCTCAGCCCTCTGCTGTCCCGTCTACACCTGTTCCTCGGCCATCTTTTTCCTATCGGGCATCCCCCGTTCGTTCCAAAGTCCGCTCCACTATCTCAGTGGAGACCAGAACCAGCATTCAAGATTCCTTCGAACCTTTGCCCCAGATTTGGCCTGCTTCAGAGGCCGTTGATTGAGCAAAGCGAGCTTGGAAAGTGGGTCAGTGGGCCAGAGCCGTCTTGGACGGAAGGGTGTCATCCCCCAAACCAGACACCCACCATTGTCCAGCAGAATCGGGCCTGGTGTGTTTTGCGAGCCCAGGGATTGGCTGTGCCTCAGGTCTTCACCACCTCAGCTGCTTTCCGTCAGGCAGTTGGGCCTTTGGAGGGCTCTGGAACCATTTGCCACGCCTTCCCTTCACAGATTGAAGCCAAGATCTATTTTGCTGGGGCAGCACTCCAATTTCCAGGATGATAGCAGCAGGACGAAATGCAGTGGGAGAGTTGGAGACGACCCATGAGATGGAGAAGCGGTTGCTGTATGCTTGATCGTTCTTCGTCGGATGGGTGGACTCCTCCTTGCTTTGCCACAGGGTTACTTCACAGCCGAGCAGCTTGCAGCAGGCATGGCTTCACCAGCCGAAGATGTGATGGGCCAACCTGCGTCTTTCATTCACTTTGCCGGCAGGTCAAGTTCTCAGTTTGTAAGATTCAGCGTCACCCGTTCCTGTACAGGACGCTGTGATCGAGGTCCTTTTGATCGACTTCAACTACGAGGTGACAAATTTAACTCAGCCTTTTGCCGAATCAGTTCACGCACTCGAGCTGGTTCATCTCCAGCTTCCGTTGTCTTTCCGCTGCCGCTGGCTGATTTTGGACTTGTTAGTGGCAGCCGCCCCAGGCTTTCCAGGCGCAGATGGATTTGCCTTTTGAGAAAGAGGACGCGCCACATCCTCATTGTTCCCCTCAATTTCATTCATGGTGGAGTTGATCGCCGCAAATGGGACTTGCTTGGGAGGCGCCCGAACCCTGTGCAACAACGAGTCCATCAACGACTCTGGGCGCTTTTGGCAACGTGTGATACTCCTGGGGGAGAGCCTTTCTCTGCTGTCCCAGGACGGTCTGGCTCAGAATTCGAGCATTTTGCTGAGCATTCACCTCTGCTGCAGCTTGACCAATATATTGAGGGCCCTGTGGACTTTGAGGCCAAGAAGGTTGGTGTTGCTCGCCCCTCTGAGGAGACCATGCCCTTTCAGCCATACACATCTCTTGACTTTAGCAGGCTGAAGTTGGTTGGTCAGGCAAATTGGAATTTGGCTGACTATTTGCATGATGAGCTTTGGATGCTCTTTCAGGAACCTCGCGCCCTGCACCATGATGGCCCCTTGGATTTTGCCGCCGGACCGGACTTGTCTCGTGAGTCCCGAGAAGAGAACCTTCGACTTGCGCTTCTTTGGGACACAAAAGGCCTTCTTTGTTTGATTGGTCAGCAGCTGCACAGATCCACCTTTTCTAGGGTTTTAAATGCCAGGAAGTCAGCTGAAGTTGACCGCCAGATTAGTGATCGTCGCCTTGCAAACCAAGCTGAGCGGCACTTGTCAGGGCCTTCAAAGTTTCTCCCTATAGGATGTATGATTACTGGCATTTTTGTCCCTAGGGGTTCCTTTGTTTGTGGGGCCATCACTGGCAGAAAAAATTTTTACCGTCAGGCAGCGGTGTCTTTTGAGCATGCCACCACCAATGTCCTGCCCTTCAAATATCCTTTGTCTGCGTTTGATGGCTCTTCGGCCTTGGTGACCTTTTTGGGTTCACCCAAACAGAAGCAGTCAAGAGATGAGGTTGGTGATCAATTTGGTAGTTCACGCCGTGGACTTTTAGCGTCAGAGGCTGGTGAAGTTTAGCCCTGTTTCAGAGCCTTTTCCAGGGTGATCATCTTGGAGTTGAGTTTGCGTTGTCTAGCCATGCAGCGCTGCTGGAAGAGGCTGACCTCCTGAAGCCTCGGAACAGGATTCTTGGGGGGCGGCCTTTCCCACAGGGTCCAGTTTATGAAGGACTTGTTATAGATGATTATTTTTCCCTATCGGTTTCCAAGGCCTCCAATCCTAAGAGGTCCACGTTGCCAGCTGTTGCGTGTTTCCACGCTGCCAGAAAGAAGTATGATCATGTCGGTGTCTTGGGTTCCCCTGAGAAGGATATTGTTGGGTCTCACCACTTCAAGGTTGCAGGAGCGGAGGTGAACTCCTCAGATGCAGCCCTGTCCAGAGGTATTGTCACTGTTTCAGCCCCTGTGCAGAAGTGGCTCAGCCTTGCAGTTTTGTCCTTGCGTAGTGTTGCTTTGCCTATTCTCTCTTCGGCCTTGGCCACCAGACTTGCGGGGAACTGGACTTCAGTTTTACTTTATCGGCGTTGCCTAACATGCTTACTTTCAAAGTTGTATGCGTATGGCTCCTCCGCTGGCACTGACCCAGGTGATGTTTTCCTTCTCCACAGGAAAGCTGCTGATGAGCTTGTTTTGGCTGCTGTGTTTTCCTTTGTTGCTGCCTCAGATGTTACCCGGCCTGTCCACAGCGAACTTTTTGCCACTGATGCATCCTGCGGGAAGGGGGCCATCGTTGCTAGGCAGATCACTCAGAGCACTGCAAAAACCCCGTGGCTTACGGGAGACTAGCGTGGGTCTCACACTTGCCTGGATGGACCCTACCGTCAGGCTCTGAAGATTGCAGGTGAAGATGCCGCAGAGGATGACCAGCCAGCTTTCACTCCTCAGCCCCCGTTGGATTTTTCCTTTGATTTTGTTGAAGTCTGTGGAGGAGCTGCAGGAACTTCTGCATGTCTTGCTGCTTGGGGTTACACAGTCATGCCTCCCATTGAGCTTTCCGACTCACCTCATTATGACCTGCGTGACCTGAAAGTTGTTGAATGGCTTTGCAATATGTTACAATCCAAGAGGCTTCGAGGTATCATGCTTGAGCCCGTTTGCACAACCTTTTCTCCAGCTGCCCATCCTTGCGTGCGGGCCTATGCTGAGCCGAAGGGATTTTGCATGACTGAAATTTCGCTGTCTGTTTCTTGCGTGGGTCGCCTCTCTTTGCGATGTTCCTTGCCTGTTGGAGCAGCCTAGACTTTCGAAAATTGCCTGGTTGTCAATTTGGAGGTTTTTGCGGGACGTCAAGAATTTTGGTGAGACAATTGTTGCGTCATGTCAATTTGGCAGCCCACATCGCAAGGAGTTCAGACTTCTTCTCTGGAAGATTGCGCCCGAGGCTTTGGAATGTAGGTGTCCAGGTGGTCATGCTCACGTTCCCATTCAAGGGGGCTACTAAGGCTTCAGCGGTTTATGTGCCTGAGCTTGCCAAGCACTTTGCCCGTGCTTTTGCATCAGCCCTTGACCGGGATTTTCGTGCAGACGCTGAGGGACCTCGGATTAGTGGTGTTGAAAGTGTCGTTGCCAATGATCTCTTGCTGTCTGGCTCTTGGAGGGAAGTATTGCAGTGGCACTAGCGACGACCGTCGCATATCAACATCTTGGAAAATCATTCCTTTTTGACTCTTCTCCGGTACCTTGCAGCGTCTGGACTAGGCTGACTAGGCTGCCGCTTCAATGCCCTTCTTGATTCTCGAGTTGCAAAATGTTCCATTGCAAAGGGTAGGTCGTCGGCAGCCGCCCTCGGTCCCTCCCTTCGGAAGTGTGCCGCTCTACAGGTTGCCTTTGGACTTTACCCGTCACTTGGCTTTACACCTGCTAAGCTCAATGTCGCTGATGGCCCAACCAGGGACGTTGAGATCCGTGCCACTCCAGCAGTTGCCTTTTCTGATCATGTTTCTGCTGAGGTCCTCGCTCACTTGCATTCCCTGGCCTTGTCCTGCGCTTGGGTGCGACTTGTGGTCCTCCTGTCCGTCACTTGCCCTGTCGATGCTCGGCCTATGTTTCCAGGTGTTTCTGGCTGGCCCTTCTGTGGATGTGTTGGATTTGAGTGTACCATTGGATTTGGACTTTGTGCTGCCCTTGCTCTCCTGGGATTTTTGCTAGCACATGGACTTTTCCGTGCCCTCAGTTTTCCATCCCTCCGTGCCTCCTTACCCCAGGACGGTGTTAGAGGCCCCCTTAGGTTATTATTCTGGGGATTTCTGTTCCTTAATAACTTTGGGGAGAGGAATGGTCTCCATGGATTGCAGCCATTGCCCCTCGTCGTCTTTCTCCCATCTTGCTATGCTGTGCCATTGGTCCCGCAAACTGCAGATGAGAGGACGCGTGCGGATCGACGCTCTGGCGTCAATCTGGCAGCAGACAGAGTACTAAGGCCGCAGGCCAGAAGCCGCCGAGATGCGCTCCTGAGCTGGGTAACAGGTGAACCTGGATCCCACCACCCGGCGATGCCGGCTTTCTCAGCCTTGGCTCTTCTCTGGGGCTGGGCCCAGGAGTCAGCCATTTTCCTTTTGGCATGGGCAGGTATTCTTCGAGTTGGAGAAGTTCTGAATGGCCTCAGATCTGACTTCGTCCTTCCTAGCGATTCCACAGCAGGTATCGGCTATGCCTTTTTCCAAATACGACATCCCAAAACCCGTGGCTCTGCAGCCAAGCATCAATCTGCCCGAATTGATCCAAAAGATGTGATCAGCTTACTAGCAGTTTTTGGTAACTGGCCAGGTGACAAAAAGCTTTGGTCGCTTTCAGGGTCAACGCCTCGGAAAAGATTCAATCAATTGCAGCATTCGCTTGGCGTCCTTATGATCTTGCTAGTTTGAGAGGCGGGGGGGCCACACATCTGCTGCAGCGCTTTGAAGATGGAGAGCTTGTTCGACATCGTGGCCGCTGGTTGTCATCCAGAGTCATGGAAATCTACCTTCAGGAGATATCAGTTGCCACTTGTCAGAGTCGCATCCCTCCACAGGCGCTTGACAGAATCAATAGGCTTGCTGCAGCTTTCCCGAAGATTTGTGACCGAGCGATCTTTTTGCTGAACTCAGCCTCAGCTGTTCCCACAACTACTTGGCCCTTCCTTTGGTAGCCGTTTTTCATACATAGCACAGCAAGCTAAACGCTTGAACCGAGAGAAACTGCCTGCTTTGGATGCAGCAAAAGGAGTTGAGATCTTGTCCTTCTAAGATCGAATCATCTGTGTTGTATCCATTCCCAAGCTTTCACCCATGTCCTCGCCCACCCTGTCACCAAGTCAGGGCCGTTTTTCATACATAGCACAGCAAGCTAAACGCTTGAAACGAGAGAAGCTGCCTGCTTTGGATGCAGCAAAAGGAGTTGAGATCTGAGATATAATGAAACAAATTAAGTAATTAAATGCAGATAAATAGTAAATATACATGTATATATATATATACACATACACACACACATATATATATATGTAGATATAAAAATATTTTTTCCATTTCACATTTTGGGGATAGTGTTGGCGTATTATTGGGGTATGACACATGACGTGCCTTGTTCTTCTTTTAGCCGGAGATGCTGCATGTCATTGATGACATTCGGAGATTTGTCAATGTCAGTCTTCAACCGACAGAGGGACCCCTTGAGGGACCGATACTTTGGGTCCAACACATTTTTGTTTTGTTCTCATCTTTGGGGCCAAGCCACAGCGAGTCTGAAGATCAAATTCTGGTTGTGAATCTCTGGCACGCACACAAACGAATAATAATAATAAAAACGTAATAAATTGAAGTAGTAATAATAACATTCATAATCATAATAATATATATATATATAAATATGTACAATGTAGTATTTTTTTTTCATAAAATCGGGTGGAGAGAATCATTGCTCAGCCAACATGAGTGGTGTGACCAGAGATTTCGCGGCAACTCTGCAGGAAAGAATTTTTGTTTGGGAGGTCTGGAAAAAAATATCTTGCCATATTCAGATGCCATTTGCAAGGGAGCAGGATGGTAACAACATGTTGATACATTTTGTGCATGTAGTTCTGTATTAACAGGTGTGCAGACTCACATCGGTTTGTCTAAAAATAGGCTACCCCAAAATGACACGGTGGCCTGCAGATTTGTCCGAAAAATCCCACGGGTGATTGTCAGTTGTTTTAGCAATATGATTAAACTGTATTATTTTTTTTTTTGGTGTGTGTATGTGTACTATGGTGTATTTCATTTTCAGACATATCCATCAGATCCGATCAGATTGTTATCCCCGTTTCTTTTAATGAAATCCATTTCTTTGTTAACATTTTGGATGTTAACTCCTCCTTATTCCCATGTTTCCCAAGTTTTTTTGCTTTCCTCTGTCTTGGCACGGCATATGGTGCCGAAAACCGCTAGAGACGGCCCCAATAACCCGTGCAGCTGCCTGCCGTGCCCCCAGGGTCCTGATTAATTGAGAGCCATTGAGAAAGCGCAACTCTGGAAGACCCAACCGTTAGTGGAAAATTTACAGGAAAACTCTACATTTGAGGTTTCTTGCAGTTTTGTCCACAACTCATTGAATCTAGGAAACGAGATTCAACTTTCCCTCCCTCTGTACAGACCTGTGCATATGTCAAAGACGATTGAAGAAGGAAGCTCCCGCGAATAATTCAAAGAACCCCACTGGTAGGCACGACTGGCGGCGGGGCTTGTAGACCATAGCTGACTTGATCGGGCGCTGGCAGCGTCTCGAAGTATTCGGCGATCGGCGTTCGGTGCCGTACGGGCCGTCAGAGCTTTGGTGGTCACATTCGAACGGAAGAAGGTTCTCCGGACAATGTGATTTCTGATTGCGTATGCTAAGTTGAGGTGTTTGGTGCATGTCCTATGCAAGTGTGATTGAATACAATCGCCGCTTGTGTTTGTCTGCTGCGAATTCTTCTCTGAGGATCATCGTTCCATGCGTAATTGTCTAGAACACAGATGCAGGATACCCATGCCTACACGTGTACATACATATATTACATTACATTACATTCCATTACATTCCATTACATTACATTCCATTACATTACATTCCATTACATTACATACACACATACAGACACACACACACACAGACAGACAGATATATGTGTATATATCTGCCACCCCACCCTCCCAAGACCCACCTTTTCAGATAAAAAATGCTACAAAGATAACACACACACACATTTCACACACACATATATAATTATATATATATAGATACATAGCTAGAGAGAGCCTTCCAAAAAAGTAGAGAAAGTAGACGAAAGTAAAGAACAAATTTAAAAGAGTCGAGCCCTTTTTAGAAGGAGTATCCGTACAAAATATAGAGCATTCCTCTAAACATGCGGTGTTCCTTTCTGGAGAAGAACAGTTTGCCTTTCAGAAAATGGTTCAGCCTTCTTTCATCATACAGTATTTCTTTCAAAACACCAGATTGCTACACAATATGCAATGTGTGATTAGCATTCAGTATTGGTGTGCATTCCTTGCAAAAGAAACACTGTTGTTGAAGGAAAGTGCTGCTTACAGGTTACAATCTGCCTTGAAGACAAGATATTCCCTTAAATAAGAAACAATATTCTTGCAAGAAAACTATCAGTGTGGAAAGATGAACTACATCCTCTACTGGAGCTCAGCCTTCCTATCATTTTTCTTGTATGACCATTGTTTAAGGAAAGACTTAACTTTTTCAAAATGCAGTAATTGCCTTGAAGACAAGGTATCCCCTTAAATAAGTAGCAGTATTCTTGCAGAAAAATACATTATGTGGACAGATGCAATACATCCTTTAAAGAAGTTCAGCCTCCCTCTCATTCTTTTTTTCTGCATGGCATTTATTTTTTACAGGAAAGACTTCACTTCTTCAAAATAGTGTCGCCTGTTTCTTTTTTCCTGATGTTTCACTCATATGGAAGCGCAAATTGTATATACATATGTATATATATATACGCATATATCCATGGCCCGTTTCTTTCAAAAAACACTACGTACACCCAAGGCTTCTACTTCATAGTAATGCTTCTTTGTGTTATTGCATGCTTTTCAATCAAATGATCCACTCCCTTGTGAAGGAAGCCTTGCACAGACTTGCACCAAAACTTTCTTTGAGGAATATTGCAATTAATATGTTAAAATGGTTACTCAAAGGATTCCACTCTGAAGCAATGCTATCCTCCTTCCTTAAATTCCTCTACTTCTTCAACAGAACTTTGCACAGCTGGAACTCTCTTTGAAAATAACTATGTCCCTTTCAAAGAAAGCTGCACTCCTTTGTAACTTTACACAGCCGTAAGTCTCCTTTCAAGAAATGCTGCGCTCCTTATAACTTTGCACAGCTGTAAGTCTCTTTGAAGATAACTCTATATTCCTTCCAAGAAATGCTGCGCTCCTTTATACTTTATGACTTTGCACAGCTGTAAATCTCTTTGAAAATAACTCTATCTTCCTTTCAAAGAAAGCCGTTACAACTTTGCGCAGCTGTAAGTCTTTTGGAGAATAGCTTTATTATTTATATATATTTATATTCCTTTCAAGAAATGCGGCAGGCATTCCTTTACAACTTTGCACAGCTGCGCGTCTCTTTGAAAATAACTATGTTCCTTTCAAAAATATGCTGCCCTCCTTCATATAAGGGGGCTCTACAAAATGATTTCACTGCATGCAAGGAATGATGCGACTTTATCCACGGAATGTGATATTCTTTGAAAACACTGCTGCGCAAGGCCTATATTGGAGGATTTTGCTTTGATAACAGACTTCAAAGTACATGCTGAAACTTGTTTACTTATTGTATTTTCAAGCCTTGGCTGTGTCGTATTTCTTCCAATGGTCTTAAGTAACTTTCTGGGAGGGCTCTCAAACCATGAGAACACCAACAAGGCACAACTAGATGATGTCCATGAGAGGTGGCTGAGTAGACATGGTGTTAGATTTTAATCTGCATACTTGCAAATGGATTAGTAAACGAAGCACACATTTGCAACTAGCAAAAGAAATGCTTGCAAATGTGTGCTTTGTTTACCAATCCATTTTGTAATTCTGCAATATCTTGCTGAATCTACTGCTGCTACTCTTAAAGGATAGGCATTACAACCAAAACCTCGGGAAACCGGAAAAACAGGTCGGATAATGTTTGGTCTCAAGCTCATGTTAGTTCTTTTGGTTTTACCTGAGTTTTTTTTGGTTTCTTTTGGTTTTGATATCTAAACAACCAACAAAACTCAAGGTTTTTTGTTTCTTTGGATCAAATGGTGGACCTGAAATGGTGAAAAAAACAAATGAAACTTAAGTTTTTTTGGTGTTTGGATGCTTTTTGCTCTGCATATATATATATATACAAAAAATATATATACATACACATAGATACACACATATACACATACATAAACATATACATATACATAAACATCCCGGCGCCTGGTTTACCGCGCGTGTGTTTTGGCATTTTCTTAAGAGTCTTTATGATGACCTTCATGTTTATCTCTTGGTATTTGCGGGACTTTTGAAGCAATCATCATCATGTTTGGTCAGAAAATGTGGCTAATTCCATTGTGTTTTATTTTTTCATCATTTTTCACTTGTATTTGCACGCTTTTGTGAACGCCAGGAGTAGAAAGAGGCTGTTTCAGGATGCCTTGTTTTTGATGGATTTGCATTTCGCCACAGGGAGAGAACAAAAAAATCGGACTTTTCGGTTTTTTTCTGGCGCAGCACTTTCACTGCATGTTCGCTCGAAGAGTCTCGGCTGTCAAACGGCTCAGATTGGCACAGGCACTGTTTTCCCAGCGCCATTGCCATTGGTATGTGTGCAAGTGCACGAGACGAGGTCGGTAGCGTAGCATCAGGTATGGGTGCAAGTGCAAGAGAAGAGACCGGTAGCGTAGCATCACGTATGTGTGCTAGTGCCATTGAACGTTCTTAGCCCACCCCACCCCACCCCACACAAACCCATCTGTAGCGTAGCATCAGGTATGTGTGCAAGTGCAAGAGACGAGGTCGGTAGCGTAGCATCAGGTATGTGTGCAAGTGCACGAGACGAGGTCGGTAGCGTAGCATCAGGTATGTGTGCAAGTGCAAGAGACGAGGTCGCTAGCGTAGCATCAAGTATGTGTGCTAGTGCCATTGAACGTTATTAGCCCACCCCACCCCACCCCACCCCAACCCACCCCACCCCATCGGCCAAAAAAAACACAAAAACGCACGTACGGTAAACCAGCCGCCAGCATAAACATATACGTATACATATACAGATATACATATACATATACATACACATATACATACATATACATACAAATACATACAAATACATACAAAGACATACATACATGCATGCATGCATGCATGCATGTATGTGCAAATCACACACATATACGTGGTGATATACACACACACATATATATATATATATACGTATACGTATATATATATATATGTATATATATACACGTATATGCATATATATATATAAATACATTTATATATTCATATATTCGTACATGTATATATTTACAACATACGCGCACATACACACACACAATGCAATCAATATAGATGTGCAGATACATGCATAGAGAGGTGTGTATACTTTGTAGTGTGTGGGCAAAGAGGAGGCCAAACGGTTTCAACTTCGGTTAAGCTCCAGGCTTTGGCCGAACGCGCACATTTCCGTGTCGGGATTCTTCGCCTGGGCGACTCCGTGGCCTTGGCTGATGGCAGGACTTTCGTCCTATACATACTATTCTTACAGAATGAGTAATCTGACCAATGACCGAGCCAATAATAAAATAAAATGGGTCGCAGAAACCACATTCAATTGGAGGTTCATTGTTGGGTTTGCAACATTGGTTGCGCCCAGTGTTTAGACCACGAGTGCAGGACCACACAGACATGGATCGCAGTGGACATTTCAAATGGTTTGCAGTGTCAGGGCCAGGCGAAGTCTCGAAGTCTCCAGAGAGGGCGACTGTAACAATGCCAAGGCGATCGGAAAACGGAGCTGGGTTGCGGGAGCTGGGGATGACCACAGCAACGTGAAGGAAGGATCCCTTGGCATATGATTCCTGCTTCTATAGAGTATGACATGTACCAAGGTAGGAAACTTGAATCTTCATTTTTTCTTGCGCCGGTCACCTTCTTGTGGCTCGAATACATTGCATTCACCGCTTTTGCGAGGTGGGAGTTTTCCCGTGGCTGGGGATACCAGGTTTCAGGTCCAAAAGGATTTTGAGAGAATCACAGAATTGGACCTGCTGCGGCCTTTGCAACACCCAGAGAAAGCATCCCGTATCTTGACAGTTTACTTGTATGCCGACTTTTGCATGCAATACTAAATGCAACCATTCATCCAGGACACATGTGTTCAAGACTCTTCATACGTTTGCATGTGTAGGCACGTGCTCACCAACTTCTAAACTCTACACGCCCATTCGACATCATGCTGATGTGGATGCCAGTTGGCATGTGATGAAGAAGTGAGTTAAAAATCCATTCATGAACGGTACAAACCCAGTTGTATAATACCACACACGTACAACTGTATACATACATATGCTGCAAATATAAATATATGCATATATACATATATACATATATGCACATATATATGCACATATATATATATATATATATATATCTATGTGTATATACATATATATATATTACATTTTTAAGTATCAATATGAATATCAACAAACATCTACACACTCGTTTTCATATTATGTCCTATCTATCTATCAATCTATCAATCTATCTATCTATCTACCTATCTACCTACCTACCTACCTATCTATCTATCTATCTATCTATTTATCTACCTATATATATATACACGGGCTAAAATGCACTTGCTTTCTTGAATGCACATCCAAGTGGTCTGAGCCTGGAGGTCTATGGTGACCCACCAATGTGGAGCGTCACCAAGGAGATGTATCCGCAGTCCCTAGCCGCTGCTGCCTGGGGGCCTGGATATGCTGTGACACTGTGACATGTTGGATTCATGATATTTTTTGATGATAATGATCTGATAATCTTGTTAGTCTTGTTATACATTTCATGATTTATATACGTTTATGATCGTTTATGTATATTTCTCTTGTTTTGGCATTTGAATCGGGATGGAACATAAGAGTGGCCAACCATCTTCAAGCTCCAGGAAGGCGATTCAGATCTCTCGTCCCCCGACTGGCCCACAGAGCTAGGCATGGTCTGCACAGACTGGAGCCACGCCAGTGCAGGCGAGACCGCTGCTGAGGTACAGGTACAGTAGCGACAGTAGCGCATCACACTGGCAATTCCTGACTTGCAATGTGCCCATGTGCGCTTTTGACCCCGAAGGAAGCCTCTGATTCTTAACAGCCCCAGCTTTCCTCCCGCCTGAAAGTTGCACAAACCAATTTCAGTTCTTCCGCACATCACCGTTGGTTTGCATAGGCTTTTCGAGCGTTCCATTGACAAAACCACGGCCGTTTGTTTCCATCATTTCTATCTATTTCTCCGCGCTTTCTCTTCTTGTCTTCCTCATCCCTCTCTTCCTTATCATTGAAACCAACATATGCGGATGGAAGTCATGCCTGCTGTCCTGCCGTGGTTTTCCAAGGCCGTTACCGGGCCGCAATTGGGGCCAGCCCAGCCACGGGTGGTTGCAGCGCCGCTGAAGCCAAACCAGCCGAATTGGGCAGACATCCGGGGCAAGTTACTGGTGAGCACCTCAGGGGCGATGACGCGGTGCAGTTGGGGTGAAAAAAACTGGAGATACAAATGGGATTTTCATCAAATCCCCAATAGGTTGGGATCACCCTTTGACTATGGTATACTATGGGTTAGTATGGTATAGTATGATTAGACGGTGTTAAGTGTTAGATATCCAATTCTAAGTGGAACTGCACCTCCCAGTAGGTGGAATGGATGTGGGTCCCGTTGCTTCACAGAATCGAGTGAGGAGGTGAAGTTGATGGCTGACACCAGGATTTGTAGCAGCCAAACTCTTGCCATGGCATTCTGTGGCGTTGGATTTCCGCGGGGAAAAAACATAACACACACACACACGCATACACACGCACAGACACATGTATATGTATATGTATATGTTTATGCATATGTATATATATATATTTTTATTTTTATATACAAACATATACATACACATTTTTATACACAGACGCACGCACATGTATTTATGATGTTATATGTATATATATATGTATATATCTCTCCGTGTGTGAGATGATGGCAGGAATGGGCAGCCTACCAGCCTTTCACTCCCTAACCACTTTACCAAGTCCACCTGGGATGATGTGGGCCCGGGTGAAGGAGCGAATGGACACCATTGGCTCCTCGTTCTCCACTGCACCTCCTTCGCCAGATAATTCCACCTCGACAGCAGCGTCTCTGGGCTTGGCGTTTTGGGATGTTTTGGGAGGATGGGAGCACGATCTTTTCGAACAAAAACATGGTTTGTGCTTTCAATTCGTGCTTTCAATCTCTGTGTTTTATCTGCCTCTTAGTTGGGGTCATGGTCCCAGGCGGCTGATATTGGTCAGGAAGGTTGAAAACACCTACAGATTTTCACTGCTTTCGGGAACCCTTGGTAGCATACCTTTGTGAACACCAAACTTCTTCAGTTTGATCTCGATTTCTGTGAGTTATGGCGTTTCAGGTGCTTTGGCACAATTTTGTCATGACTGTGACGCTGAGGTTCCGTCGAGATTCCGTCAGCTCAACTGCATCAATTGCACAAGCGCTCGCAGTGCGCAGCCCTAGGAGTTGGGGAAGAAACTGGTCTGGGTAGCGTTTTGAGGTGCCCAAAGATCATCTGAAACTGTAGTCTTCAAGATTCCTGTCAGTTTCCAATATTGCACAGGGGTTCCTAGACATACTTCCCTGAGTTTTGTTGGCCTTTTCCGATTGTTAATTACGTCCAGGGAGCGCAAATCCATCAAATCATGAAACTATCGCAGCTCTTTTGCTGCAATTAGGTCAGGGGTATCCAATGCTTTTGGATCAGGGGTAAAGATGGGTAAAGTAGATCCTGAGTAGCTCAGTCTTCAGAATCAACAGGTATTGTGAGATGGACGAGTTGGGTTTTTGACACCTAACTTAGTCTATTACTTCTGATCAAGATCTTCTTCGATATTGGTGTGTATATTGTGAATATGCTTACGCACACGTGTATACGTGCATATCTGAGGTTACGGACGTTTGTGCAAACGTATATGGATTGCACACGCGCATACAGTTACACACATTATAACACACACACATATATATATATATTGTAAGATACATACATTGTAACACACACACATATATATATATATATACATACATACATATATATATATATATACACACATATATATATATACATACGTATATATATACATACGTATATATATATACATACGTATATATATACATACGTATATATATATACATACGTATATATATACATATACATATATACATATATACATATATACATATATACATATATACATATATATATATACATATATATATTGTAAGATGCATACACTTTAAGACACATACATTGTAAGATACATAGTTTGTAAGATACTTACATTGTAAGATACATACATTATAAGACACATACATCGTAACATACATATACTGTAATATAGATACATTGTAAGACACATACATTGTGGGATACATACATTGCAAGATACATGCATTGTAAGATACATACGTTGTAAGATACATACATTGTAAGATAAAGATACGCACATTGTAAGATACATACATTGTTAGATACATACATGGTAAGATACATGCTGCATACATACATACATTGTAAGATACATCCATACATACATACATACATACATACATACATACATACATACATACATACATACATACATACATACATACATACATACATACATACATACATACATACATACATACATACATACATACATACATACATACATACATACATACATACATACATACATACAATGATACACACACACACACATACACAGATACACAGATACACACATATAAATACATATGTATTTACACATGCATACATTACATTGCATTGCATTGCATCGCATTCCCTTGGATACATACATTACAATACATTTCGTCCCGTTACGTCAGGTTACGTTACCCTACCTTACCTTACTAGTTACGTTACGTTACCTTACGTTACGTCACGTTACGTTACGTTAAGTTGCATACACACATACACACATAGACCCATACTTTTGAACACACAAACACAGTTTAATACCTTTACTTTCCTAGTGAATCGCCCATGGTCTTTGCAATTACAACATGCTCTGTATAACTGGATGTTTAGATCTGTTGGATTGTGTTTCGACCATCATGCCCCAGACATTGGACCCTGGCACCCTGGCACTAGTGGAGTATGCTGGAGGTGGATGGTCCGCCAGCATGGCTAAGACTGGAGTTTGCGGAGGTCGTTCGCGGAAATCTAATTCTCACTGAATGGAAGGGTATGCCCCCGAAATGGCCATTTGAATAGGGAATAATGATGACCCATCCAATTTGGCGGTATCCTATGTTTAGTGGCAACCCCCATATGGGCTATAGACTAGAAACAACTCACAAGATGGTCAAGATAGGACCTTCCAGTAGCCCCTGGGAGGCAGAGAAAGGCAAAGGCAGGCGTTGTGCATTACTGTGGCTGTCATGGTGGTGCGTGTTGGTGGTTGCTTTGCCTAAAAAAAGGTTGATTGGACTGAGCATATATGATGATTTTCCTAAGATTTGAAAACCAACTTCTTTCATCTTCTCTCATCTTTTTTTCACTGTTTTTCCAGCTCTCAGATTTCTGGTCTCACCAGTTCAATGCTGCAGGCACCAGTCCTTGCCCAACACCCGTGACACCCGAGACAACCTTGCTAAAAACAGTGCCAAAGACCAGTGAAGCCCCTGCCCAAGCCTCTTGCTGGCAAACCCTCGGGAAAAGGCAGTTGGGTGATCCTCCTGTGGTCATTACTTATTCTCATTGCTATGCGAAGACGGCGATGTTGTTGAGGATGGTGGTTGTGGGGATGATGATGACGACTATGCTGACGATGATGACGAACAGGAGGAATATGAATGACAATGATGACGATACTACTATTGTCTCAGTCACACCTTCGTCACACCTTCGCGCACATGGGTCTCGGTCCAGCTTGCTTCATGTGAAGTTGAGTGGTTGAGTGCGTGGTGCTTGTACTAGCTGCCGACCTCATATCACACATTGGCACTGTGAGATATCATGAGGACCGCGAATCAAGATTTCATAAGACAGCTTAACCGTTTAACCTCTGCCACCGAAACTGCTCAGCCAAGGGCAAGGTCTTCGTGGCTTGCCCAAAGCCCTCAGGTGAGATTGGGGCCTGGGCGGAAAGATCACCATCAAACTCCTCAGAACCAATCGTCAGGACAAAGTGGTTGTTTCATTAGTTGAAAAACATGTACTGCACTGGCGATCTTTTTCCTGAGTCAAACAGTTACCCCTCATTTCTTATTGCATTTACTCAGTCTCAATTTACCCTTTGGCCCTTTGGTCTCCAGCGGCCTTTCAAAAGCTTGCCAGGTCAGGCCCGAGCCAAATCGCCCGAGGGACGACTAGAGACCGGTGGAGGTGTGTGGACGTCGCCTGTGAGCTTCAGCGGTTTCAGCTGTTCAGCTCAGCACTCAGGTCGAAGTACCCCACAGCCACCACAGCCGAACCACAAAGTCCTGATCCGGTCGAAAACAGGTGCAGATGGTGAGGGTATGGCAATAGGATTGTGTCGAAGTGCCATCAAATCACAATTTGTGGGGGCCGGACCCTGGAGGCATTAGATAGCGTTTGAGAGGTGTTTTCAGCCGAGCTCTTGCAGCAGTAAGCCAAATGTCACAATGTCTATGAATGAAAGCTATTGAACCAAAGCCCAATCACAACATGGCAGAGCTGTGGTTTTTTGAAGCTGTAATCCTCTGTTCCATGCATAGAAATCATACCAGTCCTTTTTTGGCTCCGTCAACGAATTGTCTTGCCAGGTGTGGACATGGTGGGCAGAGGGAGAGATGCAGCAAAAGCTAAGACGCAGACCGGCCTTACAGCAAGGCGTTGGGGTGTGGATCTGAATGGTGTGGTTGTGCAATGAGGGAAACTCTGCTGGTGCGGATAGTCTGAAACTGGAATATCACATGACACACACACACACATGCGCACAGAAACACACACACACCATACTCTTCAACTCGTTCTAATACAATTTATGTGCACATAATAGCAAAAATCAAATACATTAGATAAATAGCAAACTAGATAGATAATGATAGATATTTTAAACAAGCAAATGCACACACACACACACATAAATAATATTTATATATCACCACCATATGTGCATGAAACCTTTGCGATTTACTTGTCATAGGACCATCGCTCATCGCCTGCCAGGCGCGGCCAGAGCCCCGTGTCGGTGCTCCGCCCCGCGCCACGGCTGGTGGTGCCTCCGGCCAGTGGAACAGGCCCAGCGACGCCCTGGAGATTGGAAGTGGTTAGTAACCCAATGTAACCCATATTAATATATATATATATATATGAATTGTTTTTTTGAATATTTTCACCAACGCACACACACACACACACGCACGGAGAGAGAGAGGGAGAGAGAGAGAGAGATATATATATATATATACACACATGTATGTACACACACGCACGCACACACGCATATATATATATACTGTATATATATATGTACGTATTTTAAACAAATACACGTACCTTCTTTTTCACACATGCAGGCAGGCGCACACACACACACACATCATTCACGACTGGGTTCTGTGAAGTTTTCAAAATTATGCTGACACACAAACTGCAATGCGCATGCAAGTGAGGGCCAGTGGCAACCGATGCCTGAAATCTCGAACCCAATATGGTGTGGTTTGGCTACCCTGGGCTCCAGGTGTCCGCTCCCCCGAGCGGAAGCTGATGACGCCACCGGTGCCCAAAGCCAATCTCCCCGGCCAAGTGAGTTCCACACCCCCGGCACCCAAGAGCCCCAAGAGCGTCCCGGGCACACCACAGAAGGGAGGATCCCCAGTGAAACGGCTGGGGAGCCTGGAGGGAACCTGGGTGAGGTGTGAGGAGTGAGCCAAGATTATTTGTTTGGCAATATCATATATCATATATCATATATCCCATCCAAGAAACACTAGTTGTTTGGCAACATGGCCATGGATCAATACCGATAAATGCCATTTTTAGGGGAATGAACATCCATTTACAAGCTATTTTGATGTTTACCAGGGGTACAAGGTTTTGACCCATCCCCGCATTGGTAAAAAGAAGTGATGATATTCTGCCAAGACCATCCAAAAGATATCCCGGAAGATTGAAAGTAGACCCGTGACGATGCTGTGGCGCCCCAGTCTTGTTGAGGATCAGCGCGCCGCCGTCACCAAAAGCATTGGCAAGGGCGGTTTCTGCCGTTCCAGCAGCGACTTGGCACCCTGGGAGAAATCGCCGGTCAATGGATGTAAATGGATGTAAGTGGATGTTCATCATGCCATGAATCATGCTTCTCATTTTCATGATCCCAAGCTACACATATTATAGGAATCATATGGAATCACAGGTTCTGATCCTATCATATCAATCCCCCATTTTTTGATCGGAGCCACACTGAGGCCACAGCTCGAGGCCCACGAAGTCCTGCAACGCGAGAGACGATGCGAATGGAGGAGTCGGTTGAAGCTGCTGAGTTCACCCTGGTTCATGGCTACATTGGCTACATCCCAATTCTGAATGATTATAATATATTATAATGATTGAGTATAATGATTGTAACGGCTTTGTAACGGCTTTGTAAACTATGGAAAACTCATGAAAGCTCTCCATCTTTACTGGCCAGTTCCCCCATTGCTACGACTTTCCTGAAGTGAACAAACTCTCTCCAAGGCAAGGTAAGGCAAGGGAATGACAATTTGGACCATCGGGTCTTGTGTGTTTTGCAATTCCTATCCCGCGCTGGAAGGAGCATAAGAACATTGCGCGAGACAAGAAGCTCCAAACCGCCAAAACAATGCCTCTGCGATCCAGCTTTGAAAGCGAGACATACGAGGCATTGCAGAAGCTTCACAGCCAGTAGCTCAATGATCTCCAGCTGGGAACACAAGCAGAATGACCAGCACTCTTCATAGATTGTTGCCTGGCCAAGGTGATGCCAATCTGATCAGGGAGGTCTTGGACGATAAGCACAAACTCCAGAAATATTCCAGGCCGTGCTTTGATGGGACCACTTGACAGTTCATTTGATTAGGCCCTGGTGCGACGTTGGAGTACTACAAAATATGTATATATACATAATAGCCAAATCAAATCGATCGATTTGAGGAACAGATTATGAAGACCCAGCTTGGAGGTTTCTGCAATGGTGGTGCAGGGCATTCTACCTTAAAGGAGTCTTTTTGAAGCTTGCTGATTTGTTCTCATGTACAACAGCGTTGTTGCACTCTATAGAGGTCTTGCTTCAGCAACGCAGATGTAAATGGAGACGGTGAACTCAGCTACTCGGCAGCTCGAAGCTTGAGGTTCACAGGAATGGGACAAGTTTTCCAAAGTGGTTCGAGTGGAACGCCTTGTCAGCTCTGACCCACAAGGGTAAATAGTGGTTTCATAGCGGTTTCCGTAGATGTATGTGTCGCCTGAATGTCGCATGAGTGATTAGGGCCAGTGCCACCAAAGAACGGCATGTCTTGACAGTGTTTCTTTGAGTCTGGTACTTTAGATTCTTGTACCGAAGGCCAGCGCACAATCCAGAAACGACAATTACGAACAAGTCTGCTAGCAGCTTACTAGTACATGTCGCATGAAATTACAAGGTTATTTCATGTTTGGGAAATCGCTGCATTGATATTTGCATAGAATTGCGTCACATACCCCTAAAACTTGAAAATCTCACCAAGAACACTGTGATCTTGAAGCACAAACATCATAACCAGGCTTTGAGGAGTTGCTGCAGTGCATGCAGAAGATGAACGCCGAGCTTGGCATTGGAAAGTTCACGGAGCGCCATGTAGAGCACTACCTGCAGCGTTTCGACACGGATCAGGACAAGCTCCTGAGCCAAGAGGAGTGGCCTGGCAGCATCCGGCCCGGTGGCAACGGGGCAGATGGGAGGGTTTGGAGAAACGGAGGTGCTGGGCCAGTGGTGCTGGCAAATCTTTGCAAAGTTTCGCACTTTTTTTTTAAAAGGGATGTTCCCCGGAGAGACCGACACCAACGCACCTGGCAGGTTCCAAGAGCTTTATCGGGTCCTGCTCATGGTGAAGCTTGAAGAGGCGGCTGCTTTTTCAAAATGGGAGTTTCTATTGATGGGGATTTGATGGGGTATCCTTGCGTATCACTACTACGGCAGGTGAACTGAATCAGTTGACTCTCTGGGATGGCTAGTTGCCAGGGAGAAATGGCCCAACTTAAGGGAGAAAAGGTCTGGCGGCGTGCCCGAGTGTAGGTTGGGCCATGCCAGGTGGAACCTGTGGACTTCTCTCGCAACATGTTCATCAACCGACGCAAGGCGGGTTCAGATGTTTATTACGTACCATTTGTTTTGTTAAGAATGGGGGGATACCTCAATTTATGGCAATTTTCATGGGGAGCATGATGATAGTCCATGGGTTTTTGGGACAATTACATCATTCTCAGGCAAACTCGAAGGTTCTGATGCTAGCTTGATGCTAGCTTGATGCTAGCTTTCGCTGGGATGCCTGTGGGAGATTCGTTGGCGGTTGACGGCTCAGGGAAAGCCAGAAGATGATTACCGAGTTCAGGGCATTGTTGGCGTGGGATCTTTTGGCGTGGTCAGAAAGGTACAGCACGGACACCCAGGACTTGACCCAAAGAAGGATTCTTTCCTTGCCAGGATTGGATTGGATTGCTGGAGGGTACACAGTGCATGACCATACAGTAGCTCCTGTGTGTTCCCTGCAACATGTCCCTGCCCAGGTGTCGAAGCACGGGAGCCACGCGAGTCATGAAAGTAGTGGACAAGCAGAAAGCACTCAGTGGAGGTGTCTTGGAAGCCAAGGATGACCCGATGACCCCCAGCTTGCTGTGGGGGAAAGGGATTGCTGCCTGTTCCAGGGGACCATAGATGCCATAGCCATGCTACCGGATCTGCAATGTAGTGCTTGTGATTCTTTTCGACTGGGATGTCAAGATCGCACCTGGCCCTGTGAGCTGGTGCCCTCCCAGGCTACCCGCTGAAACTGATTATGGAGGCAGGGAAGCTGGGAGCGGATGATGGTTTTGGTAAGACAATTCTTCTTGATGTGTGCTCGGCAATGCCGTTCCGTTGGAAAACGGTAGATTGCATTTTTCCCGGATTTTAGGGACCCCCTGAAGAACAATCAACTCACCTCCAACTTTCCAAAATTTGCGAACTCTTCTTTCTTTTGGGACAGACCATCTGGTCCCACATCTTTCGGCCGCCTCCGTAGGAAATCGACAAGCTTCGAACCTTGGACCATCCTGCGGTGCTACGTCTCTTTGAGTACTGCGCGGATGAAAGGAATTTGTACCTCATCACCGATATGCTTCCAGGCTCGGTTGTGCGCCTGGCGAAGTGCTCATCTATCCGATACCATCCTCAAAATGCGACCCCAGACTGTAAACCTTCAAGTGGATGGGATGGGGATGGCTTAGTCATGTATTTAATTTATATAATTTATATATGATATGTTTTTATTAAATGTCACCACATACCACCCAGTACTATGTACTAAGGGACATGCCAACCCCTAGTCTGAGCTGCATCCGGATCCGGCGCAGGAGGAGACCTGCTTGATGCAGTGGAGGGCTCGCACAATAAGAAGAAGTACTTGGAGGAGCTGCGCAACTGCGCTGGTGGTCAGGAAGTGATAGGTATCTGATAGGTACAGATGGTCACAAGTTGATACAAGTTGTATACGTTGAGTTGAATTCAACCAAGAGATCCAAGAGCCTACAAGACAAGAGCGCTCAAAGAAGCTGATAGTTAGAATGATATAGACATAGATAAATTCTAGACCAAGAGGCATGTGACAGCATGTGGTATGAAATCTGGTGAAAAATGGACACTCCAAAGAACGAAAGAAGTGTTGGATTGGATCATGAAGGTCCACACGCTCACTGGCAATCATCGGGCGTTCAGGAGCCTTGGGTGAGGGATGTCTTCCGGCAAGTCTCTGAAGGTCCCTGGCTCAGTATCCAGCAGAAAGGCTGATGAAACATGATGGAACATCAGTGCTTAGATGCTACAATTTTGGAACAATTTTGATCAGCTTTTCCAACCTGCTTTTGCGGCATCACTTTAGGATTACTTGTTTATATAAATGTCAGTAACACTTGTGCACAGAAGCAAGGCCGAAAACCAACTGACAACTTACGCCAGCAGCATGTGAAATTTGTATTCGCGTCACAGGAGTTGCTTACTGCCATGCAAAGGGAATCATGCACAAGGACCACGTTCATTTTTTCTGGGCCTGGGAATGTTGATTGCCGTCAATCATTGGACCTTGGATTGTGGCATATTAAGCCACACTGAGAGATCGCTTTGGCTTTACCTCCAACACCTCACCAGATTGCCTCTTCAAAAATGGACAATCTTTCTGATTTCAGTGGACCCACACCATTTCCATAAATTCGGCTTTTCAGGGTCAGGGTGGGGTCAGTTGGGCCAGGACCTGAAGTTGGAGAACATCATGTTGGCCTCGGTGGATCCTCCGGAGGCGGTGGTCATCGACGTGGGCCTGGCCGAGCTCTTCCCCGTCTCTGAGGCCGATTCCTTCCGCTCGGCGGATCCGGCGGGGACGTTGGCCACCATGGCACCGGTGCCATGGCTGGGCAGATGGGAGACGGGGGGATGTCATCCTCCAAAGGCAGAACCTCAACAATAGGGGTTCAACATGGTTCAACCCCAACCACGGGGCTTGATGGCCGGCGAGAAGGCCTCAATTGTTTGGGTCACAAAAAGTATTTTGCCTGGAAGCAGCTGGACCGTCCTGGACCTGGATGTTCTGGGTTGAAATCTAGGAGTTTCGAGACTGTATATGAATGTGACTAGCCTGTTGCTTCCTCAAGCAGTTGGACAAACCTCGGTCGAGGTTGGTTTAGTTTGCCCGGTGCCTGATTTGAGCAGTGGATCATGTGCACAACCCACACTACAAATTGCCGTTGCACCTGATACGTCTTGGTACGCTCCGAGGAAGTGGTGCGTGGTAGCTTCAATGCGAAATGCGACGTTTGGTCCTTGGGCTGCTGTTTGTACGCGCTGCTCTGCCATCGGCCTCTGCGCCTAGAAGACCATCTCAAGGGAGAAGGCTCTTTGCTGTGGAGGATGTTGGTTTGTTCTGCGGACTGTTTGTAGATGGAAAAGGCGAATCTGTCTATGGTTGCATAATTTTGCATATGCTTTACTCATTGTGGATTTGGCAAGTGAGTGCTACTGTTCCATCTGTTGTACTGGACCGAGCTTGAATGGCAAAGGGGGTAAGTTTGACCGCAGGCGGAACTCAGACCGTGGAGCTGTATGACTACTTCTACCCCTTTACTCCGCCCCCAGACGAGTCACGTCAGGAGCTCCGTGAAATGATGTGAAATGTTGGTTTGGAGATGGTTGGAGTGGAGTGTTGCAGTGTTGCTCAGTTCCATGGAAGGAGCTGAAAGCATACTTGGTACGGCAGAAGGAAGGCCCGAACTTAAAGAGGCCTGAAATCATGGTGCAGCTGCCAGCAATTGGCAGAACATTTGTCGAGCTCTGATAGCTCAGACCTTCAAGAGTGTGGGCATGTGCCACAAATGTCAAATGCATTGGCCTTGGAATTTGTCGGAAGTGGTGGTACCATGTGGTACCAAGATCATGCCATCTACTGAATCTACTGGTCATTCTGATGAAACAAATTGGGACGAGAAAACTGCAAATGTTCTCTTGCAAGTTGATGGAGCCCCTGCAGCCCCGCACCGCATCATTCCTGTGTTGACCAGGTTGGAATGCTCGGACGAAGCCAAGGCCTGGAGTTTGGTTGGGAGGTTGGTGATGCAGACGACAGGTCAGGGGTGAAATGGATTTACCAAGGGAAAGGTGATTGGCCTGTGGCCATTGAGAGAATGTTTCGTTTGGGAGCAGCTATTGACTTTAAAACCTGCATACTACGTAGAGTGTAGAGAGTTCAGAGATGCCGCCCCTTCCTCCCCGCATCTCCCCGTCCAACATTGCCCTGCAATAGGACCTCATTGGAAAGTTGCTAACCTTTGACAAGGACCAAGCGCTGCGACCTGCACGGGCAGCAGCCATATTATTTCAGACAATTTCTTGGTTTCAGCTGACAAATCCAGCAAGCCTCAAGCAAATCACAGGTAGTGCCACGTTTTGTGCCTCAATAATGTTTGAACAGATCTATGCACTCAGATGCAACTTGTCCTGACGAGCCACCAAACTGACTAAACCGACCTCCGAAGATGTCAGGAGCAGCGGCCTTCCATGCGACAAGCGCTCAGCTCGAAGCTCAGGGCTAGGGGGCTGGATTTCCAACCCTTCATACAGATGAGCCCTTTCCACTTGCAGGTATAAGTGCGATTAAAACCAAGTATCTGCCGCTGGCATAAAGTTGGAATCAAGTGGAATTATATGTCCCGTCTGGAGATTTCAAACATCACTGGAAGAAGGTCGTTGGTAGTGATTGTCTTAGTGGCTGGGTGATGTTCAAATGGAGACTCTGCAACCCCTGGTTTAGTTTGGATGAATGGGATCTCCGGCTCAAGCCCTGAGATTTTTGGTCGGGAGTTTTGTGGCGTAGACATGTCCCCATGAATATGTGCTGATGCCACCAGCTGAACATTCATCTGTGGCCACCTCTGTCCTTTAGCCAACGTTTTTTTTGCCTGCACGAACATGCGCAGAGACACCAAGTGCATGAACATACGCAGGAATTGCAAAGTTCTACACATAGACGAGCGGATTAGCCAAATGACGTTGCAACTCCAAAATGCAAGAACCCCCTTGGCCATTAAATGGTATCTTCTATCATCTGTTTGCACCAGCGCTTTGCCTGGCCATGAGTGAGGAGCCTGGCCGAGCACTTTTTGAGTACAGCCGCAAAGGCGTCTTGGAGGAGGTCCAGTCAGAGCTGGCCAATGGTGAGTCTCCCAACACCTACCTGGCATATGATGGCAGTACTCCCCTGATGGTCGCAGCACGAGGTGGCCATGCCGCTGTGGTTCGCGCCTTGTTGGATGCCAGGGCCGACCTGACTGCGAGGTCGGAGGATGGAAGTGATGCCTTGTTGCACGCTGCGAGTGGGGGAAATGTGGGGGTAATCCAGGCCCTTTTGGAAGCAAAAGCTGATGTCGAAAGCGTTAATGAAGATGAGGTGTCGCCACTACTTCTTGCTGCTCACTATGGCCATGCCGTTGCTGCAAAGGTCTTGCTCGAAGCGGGGGCAAACTCTCAGTACAGGGTCCCAGGGTGGGAGGGCGTGGATTGCCAGAAGCTGCTGAACAGCCTGACGACGACGACCCCCTCCCGACCCAAGGCTAGTGAGCACTTTGGTTACGAATCATGGCTGCATTATGCCACTGTTTTATCATCATCATAGTGATGTGCCACCAGGTCTAAGGCATGTTTTCCTGAAGTGGCAATCCAAGGAATGTTTGGACAACGATCTTGCAGAGGCTGCCTTGAGGGATTACCACCCTGAGCCAAGTGAGAGTAATTGGCCCAGCTGGGCCAGTTGTGCACGGCGACGCCAGAAGCAATCCTGCTCCATCAGCTGACTGAAAAAGCAGCTTCAGCAGATTAAAAGCATGTGGGTCGAGGATGGTCGTGGCTCAAGATGGTGCCAGAGGATGTTTGGTGGGTTCGGGAAAGGGGCAACATTGATGGCATGCTTTTGTTGGGTCAGGAGTTGTGTCTCCCCAAGATAGACGTTATATACAAATATATATTAAATTATATGCATATAAAATTCAATATCATATCATGAATTATATAGGTGATCCTCAACTAGAAATGCACTTCCTCATGATTTTCCATTGATTTTTCCTAATGGCTTCCCAAAAAACCGAGCCACCAGTTGCTGATCGCCCGAGGTCATTGCTGGCTACACAGTTCCAAGGCTTCAGGACAGATCTCCACCGAACAGCTGGAGAGCCTCCTCCAGTTCCACCGGATCAATCCCTTAGCTCAGGCATGGGAGGATGGGAGGATGGGATGATGGGATGATTGGGTGGGATGGAAGATATTGTCCAAAAGATGGTGAGATGATTTTAACATATTTTAACTATATAATTTATATTATTATTGTTATTATAATTATTATTTATGATTTGGGCATGCTTTGGGCCATTTTGGGCCCCTTTGGTTTTGCTGGTTACTTTGATTTGGAGTGTGGGGCATTCAAAAAGCCACAGTTTGCACTCTGGGAAGTGATTCACTTCGCCGCCAGGCAGTTCTATTGGACCTCTCTTCTCAGCTGCCATTGAAACAACTCAGATCCTTTGCCGCAGAATTCTAGGCCTATTGGTCAGCTCTGAGATTTCTGAGATGTGTCCAGCATTAAACACGATACATACACAATACAGCAAGTACCAATGACAGTAATCATGATAACAATGACGCCACTAATGCTACCAATAACAATAATAACAACACTAGTAATGAGAACACATGACGATAATGATAAAGATGTATATATATAATATATAATGATAACGATAAAGACAATGATAATGATAAAGATAATGATACCAATAAATACAATGATACTGGTTGATGATGTTGTTGATGATGATGATGATGATGATGATGATCACCATCACCACCACCACCACCACCACCACCACCACCATCATCATCATCACCATCATCACCACTGCTATTTACATGACCATCTAAGGAGAGATGATCAGCCTCTTCGAGTCCGTAGACAAGGATGGCAATGGCATGTTAGACGAGGCCCATGAGGGTTGGTGTCAGACAGCGACGCCTGCGAATTTCATGGTTTCTCTCTTCAACTTTGCCTTGTTTCTCTCTTCATTGTTCTCCAATGATTTTTGGGTTCTCCATTCCTTTCAGAAATTCTTCCACAGACTCCACAGACTCCGTGGAGATGCGTTTTCCATCGACAGGCGGAGCTGTCGGAGGCCTTGAAGTTGGCTGGCCTTGGAGCTGAGATGGCGCTGGAGGCAGCCAAGCGCCTGGCCAAAGGTGCAGGCCGAAGTTCCCGTGGGAGCCGTGGAACGAAAGCGTTGGCTGAAGCGGAAGCTATTTGTGAAATATGGATAACAATGGATAATACATGTGAAAAAATATGACATATAACATAATATAACACGAATAATGAATGGGAATTATAGCCTTATACTTAATTCAGATGTTTTTTGTTTGGTTTGCCTGCTGTTAACTGAGTGGAGTTATGACCAGCTGGTTAATCAGTTAATCGAAGATAAGCTATATTATATGAGTGCTGATCCCAAAAGGGTTGAAGGTCCAGAAAACGATCCAACTTTGTGGGTCCGGCGCCCAAAGCTTGACACAATCCCAAATGATCAAGTTGTAACTGTAACGTGGCAAGCCGAAAGCCAGAACCATCTGTTTTTACTGTACCGGTTTCTAATACCTCCCAATTGGGGGATGGTTTATGGACAAGAACTTATCACATGGATAATCAGATAATGAGTGCTACCCTGGGAGCGAAGTCTCTGGCATTCAGCTGATGCCACTGAGTTGGGATCTACAGCTTCATCAGTGTCATGTCATCGACCATGGTAGGGACCCAGGACCATGATGGACCATAGGCCCATAGGCAAGTTTCACAATTTTTCCCCAATAGTCTAATAGTGTAAGCTAATGGGGTCTTCAGCCCAAAATAGCTCCGGTGTGCACTGGTGCAGGCGCCGGGTCAGGTTCAACGAGGTTCCGGAGAAGGTTCCGGAGAAGGTTCCGGAGAAGGTTCCGGAGAAGGTTCCGGAGAAGGTTCCAGGAAGCCTTGGTGTAAAGCCAAGTTAGGTTCAACAGGGTTCCGGAGAAGGTTCCAGAGTCTCCAGAGAAGGTCCCGGAGAAGGTTCCGAAGAAGGTCTGGGAGGCTTTGGTGCAGAGCCAGGTTCAACAGGGTTCCTTCCAGAGAAGGTTCCGGAGAAGGTTCCGGGAGGCTTTGGTGCAGAGCCAGGTCAGGTTCAACAAGGTTCCGGAGAAGGTTCTGGAGAAGGTCTGGGAGGCTTTGGTACAGAACCATATTAGGTTCAACAGGATTTGCGGCCATTTAATTCACGGGAACCCAGCTGAGGTGTTTCCAGCGCTTGGCTTCGCAGCACGCTTCAGAAGAATTTGTAACAATAAAACGTTGCGGCTGTTGTTGGGGATACCACCGAAGCTGATTTCTATCTTGAATACCAGGTATTTACTGTGTATTTACCAGGTATTCACCAGGTATAGGTCCTCTGATCCTCTCATGTTCGCTTCTTTCGCTTCTTTCGCCAGGCGGAGTGGTGGAATTCTCTCGCTTCGTGGCTGCCTTGGCCCCTGCCTCTGCCTTGGTGGATGTTGAGATGCTGCGCAGCAGCTTCAACCGGCTGGACGTGGGGGAGCCCATGCTGGAGGGGAGGATCCCCAGTCGTCGCCATAGGTTTCCATACTAAAATGGTCGTTCATGACTTGGATGATTGGTACCCCAATTTAAGGAAACTGCCATATAGTAATGGAGGGCCATTTATTTAGGTTTTTTTTTTTTTAGTTTAGGGATTTTTTTTTGGATTTCTTCCTGCTTACTCTATTGCCTCCTGCAGTGCTTCTCTGCTTCTTTGCTTCTATTCCTTTTTTTGCTTTTTTTGCTTTTCTTGCTTTTCTTTGCTTTTTTGCTTTTTTGCTTCCCTTGCTTTTCTTTGCTTTTTTGCTTTTTTGCTTTTTTGCTTTTCTCGCTTTTCTCGCTTTTCTGCTTTTCTTTGCTTTTTTGCTTTTCTTGCTTTTCTTTGCTTTTTTGCTTTTCTTGCTTTTCTTTGCTTTTTTGCTTTTTTGCTTTCCTTGCTTTTCTTTGCTTTTTTGCTTTTCTCGCTTTTCTGCTTTTCTTTGCTTTTTTGCTTTTCTTGCTTTTCTTTGCTTTTTTGCTTTTTTGCTTTTCTTTGCTTTTTTGCTTTTCCATGAGGTGTGGAGCAACATCTTCTATCCATCTATATCCATCTATATCTATCTATATCTATCTATATCTACGTATCTATATCTATCTATGTCTATCTATATCTGTATCTATATCTACATCTATGGCTGTATCTATATATCTATCTATCTATATATCTATATATATCATATATCTATATAATTATCTATATATCTATATATCTATATCTCTATATATATATATCTATATATATATCTATATATATATATATATCTATATATATATATATCTCTATATATCTCTATATATATCTATATATATATCTATATATTTCTATATATCTCTATATATATCTATATCTAGATATCTATATACATATATATCTATCTATCTATATATCTATCTACCTATCTATCTATCTATCTAATTATCTATCTATCTATCTATCTATCTATCTATCTATCTATCTATCTATACATATCTATCTATATATCTATATATCTATATCTCTCTATATATATATACACACTATATATCTATATATCTATATATATAAATATATCTCTATATATCCATATCTCTCTCTCTATATATATATTTATATACCACCATATATCTATATATCTGTATATATCTATCTATATTTCTATATGTATATATACATATATCTTTATATCTATATATCTTTAAATATATATATCTATTTATCTATATATCTATATCTATATCTATATATATCTGTATATATATATATCTACCTAAAAGGTTTGCATTATCATGCGGATGATATTCAAACCCCAAGCCAACCCTGAACCAAACCTTATATAAATAGATCTTAAACCAACTCGATGATAACATCAAATGAAACTATTGTGCATTGTTGTGCCTTAACCTACATTCCACATGTTTCCAAGGTGCATGTCGTGTAGTATATACACCTTGAGTATCACATTCAACCTAGCACCTTGCATGTGAAAATAGGTGTTTCCAATCTGCTTTGGGGGGGAGGCGCTGCGCCCTCCCCCCCAATCCACCCCTCCCGCTTTTTTTATTTAAATTCAAGCTTGCACACATTTCAATACACTACTTTGGTTAGAATATATATATATATGTACATTGTATATATATATATATTGTATATATATATATATATATCGTATATATATATATATTGTATATATATATTGTATATATATATATTGTATATATATATTGTATATATATATTGTATATATATATATTGTATATATATATATTGTATATATATATTGTATATATATATATATATTGTATATATATATATTGTATATATATATAACAACACTAACAACACTAACACTAGCAACACTAACAACACTAACAACACTAACGGTAACAACAACAACAACAACAACAACAACAACACCAACAACAACAACAACACCAACACCAACACCAACAACAGTAACAGTAACAACAAACAACTGTTGGAATGTCAGCCTTCAGCTCCAAAATCCTGCAAGTACTGTGAGGAATGTAGCTGTAAAATGTTGCACATACGGTGGAAATGCAGATTCCAGCTCAAAAATGCTGCAAAGAGCATGGAAAATGGACAGAACATGCTGCAAACTGTTGCAAATACCGTGGAAAATACAATGGAAAATGAGAGGTTCGAACTCAAAACCGTTGCACATACCGTGGAAATGGCAGTTTCCAGCTCCAAAATGCTGCAAATAGCATGGAAAATGGTGAGAACCGGAAATCCAAAAAAAATTCCCCAAACTAAAAAAAAAATAATCCCCAAACAATTTCCTACCCTATATGAAATGCATACATACATGTAATACATACATACATGTAATACATACATACATACATGCATGCATGCATGCATGCATGCATGCATGCATATACAAATACATAGATAAATGGATAGATAGATATATAGACAGAAATATAGATACAAAGGTCAGATAGATAGATTAGATAGATAGATAGATAGATAGACATAAATATAGATAAATAGGTTAGATAGATAGATTGGATAAATAGGTTAGATTAGATAGATAGATAGATAGATCGATAGATAGAAATATAGATAGGTAGATCAATAAATAGATAGATAAATAGATAGATAGATAAATAGATAGATAGGTAGATCGATCGATAGATAGATAGATAAATAGACAGACAGATAGATAGATAGATAGATATATAGATAGATAGATAAATAGATAGATAGATAGATAAATAAATAAATAGATAGATTAATAGATAGATAGATAAATAGATAGATAGATAAATAGATAGATAGATAGAGATAAAGAGATAGATAGATAGATCGATAAATAAATAGATAGAGAGAGAGATATAGATAGATAGATAGATAGATCGATCGATAGATAGATAGATAGATCGATAGATGGATAGATAGATAGATAAATGGATAGATAGATAGATAGATAGAAAGAAACATACATGGATTAAATGTCATTACATTTCATTACAATAAATTACGTTAAATTACGTTAAATTACGTTGAATTACATTAACTTGTGTTAAACTACATTATTTTACATTAAGTTACATTAAATTACATTACACACCATTACATGCATTACATGCACTACATAAATACATGCATGCATGCATGAATGCACGCATCCATGCATCCACGCAGGCATGCAATCCATGCATACGTGCATACTTGCAGACATGCAGATATACATGCACGCATGCTTACATACAGACAGACAGACATACAGACAGACCGACATACAGCCAAAAAGACACACACATACATACATACATACATACAAACAAACAAACAAACAAGAACGATGCGAACAAAGACACAAACAAAAACACAAACAAAGACACGACCAAAGACACAAAGACACAAACAAACGAACGTACGCATATCCATCCATCCATGCATGCATCCATCCATATGTACATAGGCATACTATACATACACATACATATACCTTTACATATACATATAGATATACATACACATATACATATGCATATATATATACACATACGTATACAGATACCATAAACCATATACCATATACCATGTACAATATATATATATATATGTAACAATATAAATATATACATATATATATGTGTATATAATTATATTTACATATATATATATATATATGTATATTTATATTATATTTGTTTATATATATATTGTACATGGTATATATATATATATATATTGTACATGGTATATATATATATATATTGTACATGGTATATGTATACATATACCATATACCATGTACCATATACCATGTACCATATGCATATGTATTCATGTACATATACATTCATGTTTTTTTTACAATCATAGTTTCCATGTGTAATGTTGGATTTCATTTACATCTACATATTATAGATGTATATACACAACATACACATTAGAAATGCATGATAGATATATATATATATATATATCCATGTATCATATAGCATAACCATATACCATATACATACACATATATATATATTTATTTATTTATAATTCCCCGGTGAGGTTGTTTCACTGGACCGCTGTTTTGTTGCCTTCAGGACCGTCATGGGATACTCTGAAGAAGAGGTCAAGTCCCTCCGAATCATCGACCTGAAGGTGGGGGGCCTTGATGACCAAACATGGCCATCGAAGATCCATGATGACCCATGAAGATCCACTTTAAAACAAAATGGTGAATTAACCATTGGTATTCAAGAACCTTTGGTAGTGTTATATACTTATAAATATATATATATAGATGCCCTCTGGTAAACGTTCACATAACTATGGAACATCACCATTGTTCATGGGTAAATCAACGAACTAAATGGGCAATGTTCAATAGCTATGTTAGTTTACTGGAAGATAATCAGAAATGGTCATCGAAGATCCTATAAAACAAATGGTTAATCATTGGTATTGACATGTACGTCATGGGGAAACGTCCGGGAGGAACAGGAAGTGTGATTTTTTTGGCATGGATAATTAATGAAGGCGTATTTAATGTGAGGGGCACTACACCAAAGTCATTGAGCATCCAGTTTTGAGGCGATTTTTTACAACAATTCCACACGTCGCTAGTTTGGAGATTGGTTTGCGCTGTGAAAAAAACGGTTGTTTGCGTCCCAACGAATCTGATTATGATCCCCATTATTTTCACAAAAATATTGGGGCAATCTATTGCCAATAGACAGGTGGTGCCTTCCTAGGTGACTGGTCAGCGTTTGTGGGTGTTCACTTGTTCACCCATAACTATTTTGTTAATTATGACCTCAGGTGTTGGTATTGTTTGGTTGGTTGGAGCATGTTGCACCAATATTTTGTTGGTCAAATGCCTGTAATTGTGTTATCCTATATTGTTTGTTAATGTTTGTTAAGTCCTTACATGTATACAATGAATGGGTCAAAATGTCAAATGAACCATTCTTGGTTGCTGGACTTCCCCAGGGATGTTTTCGGTTGGTCAAATTTGGCGCGTTCCTCCCGGGCAAACCCCATGTCCAGGCAGTGTTCGCTGAGTTTGTGGGCACGACGTTGCTGATCACCATAGGATGTGGTCCCTTGGATCCTAGGAATTCTGGGAAGCTGGGGATTTAGATGGATTTAGAATGATTAAATCTGGTTGGTGGTTTGGAGCATTTTTTATTTTATTGTTTCCATATATTGGGAATTATGATCCCAACTGACTTTCATATTTTTCAGAGGGGTTGAAACCACCAACCAGAAATTACATGTCCTTACATTTCATAGATTTATTTAGCTCTGGTGGTTTGATGAAAATTTGACGTTTTAAGAGATGATTTGTTTACAACACATCTTGGGACTTACATGTTCGTTACGTTTTTTTACATCAATAGCCTGGAGATGTTGGAATTTAAAACGTATAAGCAAAACTGTGATATATATATATATATATATGTTACCCTCCAAGACCTACATTTTGTGTATTGGATATGTCCTTGAACACCTTGTCTTCCTTCTTTTCTTCCTAAGTTTTAGATTCCAAAATGTTAAGATAATACACTGTAAATACGACTAAATTTGCTAGAAATGTAGGTCTTGGTGGGGTACCATATATATATATATATTGTGTCTGGCCCATTGTCTGTAACAGCTTTCACAAGCTAGAGCACGATTTTTGCACGGAGGAGAACACCAAAGAGCACGATCTAGAGCACGATTTGTGCACGGAGGGGAGCACCAAAACAGCACGATTTTGCACGGAGGGGAGAACAATTTTCACGGAGCCCACACCAAAAAGCACGATTTAGAGCACGGTTTTTGCACGGAGGAAAACACCAAAGAGCACGATCCAGAGCACGATTTTTGCACGGAGGGGAGCACCAAAACAGCACGATTTTTGCACGGAGGGGAGCACCAAAGAGCACGATCTAGAGCACGATTTTTGCACGAAAGAAAATGGGAAAAATGCCTGAAATTTCTTGTGCTCCTTTTGAAGAGGTTTTCATAGAAAAACCATTTTCCGACTGTTACAGAGGTTTGGCTACACCCAATATATATATATCAGTGATATTTAACGTGATTATTTTCTTAACACTTGATATAGCCAACGTCTTGAGTCTTTATGGATCAGTCTGGATAAGCCTCCGCGGGGATTGGATGCCCGGGGATGCCTCAAAATGACCATCGCTTGAAGTGGTAAAATAATGGCAGCGCCTGAAAAGGATCGAATCTTTGTAGACAAAATGTAAGACACCTATGTTTGGGATTGGAAGGACCAAGAATTCTAGACAGTTATTGTCAGGTTGCCATGTTAAACCTTGAATTAACATGTTTTGATCACATGATATCTGGTTGGTGCTTTGGAACATGAATTTTATGACTTTCCATATATTGGGAATAATGATCCCAACTGACGAAGTCATATTTTTAAGAGGGGGAGGTCAACCACCAACCAGATATGTTAAGATTTTTTCCGCCACCTGTGTGAGGGTCTCTGGATCCTCACCTCATGGCCGCGAGCTGAAGCTCCCAGCTGGTCGACACTGTGGGCACGCCCCCGATTATATGCCAAATGTCAGAATAGATGCCAGAAAGAAATAGAAATAATTACGGATAGAATGCCAGAGTATATTCCAGGAACACATATATATATATATGTGTTATTATATATACGTATATTTAATTATATATATATATATGCTTCCAGATTAGACGTCAAGAACTTTGTCAGAATAGTCTGCCAGGGTGGGGATCACTCGAAGTAAGGTAATTTGAAAGCAAATAGCAATGCTTTCAATATAGTTTTTTTTTGAAACAATCTTCAAACTTATCATCAGCATGAAGTAATCTTATTGGATGTTTTTGTTAGTGCTAAAATTCTCAAGAAGCATAACAGAAACAACTAAGCATTGTTTGTTTGCTCATCAAACAAGTTCCCATAATATGAAGCAAGAAGGTCTACACTTCGCCAGCCGTTCGTGATCATCCAATATAGTGGTCCTGGCAGGGTAAAAGAGGTATGTCTGAAACGATAGGGGTCCCCAATTCGATCGTCAATCAGTGTATTTCCACCTGAACTTGTTGTTTTGATGGGTATAGCCTAAGACAAACAAGGTTTGCATCCCAGCATCCTCTTTTTTTTGTGGGGGGTGGTAGTACCAGGATGAATTGCCTAGGGGGGTGGGATACCACGTGACCTACCTCAGAAATCACCCAAGAATGTTTGACACAAGAAGGGAATGTTCATCGGAGCCAGATCCCAGCAATTGATGCAGGGCTTAATTACCACTTTGCTGGGGTAATCCCATTTTCATGGTAAGAAACCAGGAGGTTTCATGCTTCCCTACATGTTTTTTCCCACCGGCATCGGAGCACTATCTATCGCCAGGGGTGGCATGCGCACACGGTCCCAGTGATGGACAGACCCGGCTTCTGGTGGCGATGGCTTTCGGAGTTGGCGTCATGGCCCTTTGGCGCAGGTCGTTGGTTGGATCTCATGGGGAAAGCTTGGCAGTTCAAACCAACAGTGGTTGGTGGTTTGGAACATTTTTACCCTCTGGTAATTTAACATAGCTATAGAAAATCACAATTTTTTTAATAGGTAAACAATCCATAAATGGGAAACATATCATAACTGGTTGGTGGTTTGGAACCATGGAATTGTATGACTTTCCATTCAGTTGGGAATGTCATCATCCCAACGGACGAACTCATATTTTTCAGAGGGGTAGGCATACCACCAACCAGAACAGTGTTGATAGCGTTGAGGATTTGATGAGGATAATTAATGATATGGGGTGATATGGGAATATATTAGTGATGTGTAATGAAAATGAATGAAGTATAATATGAGATGTGGGTCTGAAAAAATGGGAGAGACGTCAAAATGGCAATATGATTTTTGAAAATGAGGATTAACCATCAAGTTGCACTCCGGGAAACTATCATGGAGATTGAAACCCGTTCGAAATGTAGATCATTTTCTGAATGAGAAACTCATAGATTTCCATATCTATCTCAATTCCTGGGAGAAAAATGAGACTTGCTGGGATGAACTTGAAATATATCCTTCTTGTCCAGTGCAATCAGGAAGGGAGGGTGCTATGGACCGGGCACCAGGATCATATATTCATATGTATATAATTGTATATGTATATATACATATACATATACATTTACATATACATATACTTAACACATACATATACATATACATACACGTATACATATACATATACATATCCATATACAAAGTGTGTGTACGTAATAGTATAGCATTGTGGCCCGTTTTTGAGAGGTCTCTTTAGATGATACTTGTAATTGTGGAAATAATAAGGTAGGTATACACTCTACCCCTAGATTGTGCATGTTATACCCCTGAGTTTGGGACAATATCATTAATAGTTTGGGGCATTACCGCATTAAGTTTGGCACATTTTATTTACCCCCAATTTTCAGTCTAAATATATAAACTGATAACCATAAACTTGCTGCTAAATTCTATTGTATAGAACCAAATATTTTAGTAACGTACATTCGTCATATGTTGCATGAAATCCCCATGAACATCCATACATATTGTCATAGTGACAAGGAGACATAGTGGGGAACAAACAGTGTAATCTATAGAATATGTAACACTACTATGTGTTAGGTTGAGACATGGTGACAAACAGTGGCTAAATTAGCCAAGTCAATGCAATATTTATAGAATACTAGTCCCTATCGATCCAAGTAACTTCTAAGGATGTGTTTGGGGTATGATTCAGGCAGCGAAGTACCTTCTGAGAAAGTATGTAGGACATGGATACTGAAGTGGAGTTCCAACGGGATGTACAGTCGACTATGTATGGTATGGCATAAATACATATATGCAGATATGCACGTGTATATATATATATATAAATACAGGCGTGTATATGTATAATTATGTATATACATATACATATTATTATATATATATATATTCTGTATCTATATATATATATATATATGATGCATACAACATACAATAGGATCATACCCATATGATTGTATATACCCATGCAATCCTATTTGAATATCATGACATACAGTGCATACATATAACCTTACATAGATATAACTTGAACATAAATGTCTACAACAAATATCATGTGAAATTCTTATACTCGGGCCGAGGCCCCACATATGGATATCATATATATATGTATATATACATTGAAAAAACAAAAAACATTTAGAATCACACATATTGATCTACATTTATTCTTGATGTGGGGATAGGTCAAAACCTTTTCTTTCCATATTGGAGAGAATAAACATCCAAAAGCCAACTATTTGGGGGAATAACTTTATATCAAATCTATTTGGATGTTTCTTAAAATGGGGCATCACCAAGTCACCATAGGTCAGCCAATACTAGTCGTCATGGTCATCCATGACGACTGGATGAGGCAAGGGGGTATCCCCATGACTTCGGTTTCACCTCCATAACCAACATATCAACGGATTGGTTTAAGGGAAAGCTTACAGGACACCCCCATTAAATTAACAGGAAGGTTTGTTGCCCGCGCTGAAATCACCAATTGTTTGTATATATTATATATTCATTGTTTTTTGTCAATATATTACATGATCTGAAGTGTTTTTTGCTGTTCATGCGCAAGCCTTTTCTATTAAACAATACAGAAAGGTTTGTTGTGGGCGCGCAAAAGGTATTGCTTCCCCAAATACATTACATTATATGGTCTAAAACAATATTGGTCGTTTGCTGTCCATACACAAGCCTTTTCTAGTGGAAATAGAGCTTGGAGTGGTTAACCACAAAACAATAATCAAACGAAAAACAAAAAACAAAACAAGAAAATACAACATGTTTTGGGGACTACTTGGATCTAGGCATGTTCAGACTAGTCTGGAAAACATGTTTTGTTTGTATTGTTTTTTGGTTCTTTGGGCGTTTGATTCCTTAGGATTAATCCAGATTAATCCAAACCAAATCTGATTCATCTTGCCCCCAAAGCATTCTTGTCAAGTCATTATTAAACAAAACAACAAACAATGTATGCTAAACATGCGCAGTATTTCTTGGGGATGTGCAATTTTCCTTTTCAGGTGTGAAGCCTTTGGGTTTTAAAATTATGTTTTTGGTGAAGGAAACCTTTCCTTCAAATATATGGTGACGTTCCCGTCCCAGTAGAGTGCAGCTGGAGTTCTTTGAAAGGAGTGCTACATTTTTAAAGAATTGGGGCTACTTTCAAACATAAAGGCCAGTTGAGCTTCTTTGAGAGGAATGTTACATCTTTAAAGGACACACCGCTTATTTTGACACAATATTGTTTCTGTTGTTTAAACTAAACTGTTTAAATACGATTGCAACTTTAAGTTAAATATTCAACCTTTGAAGAAAACAGCATCTGCCTGAAGGAATGTTACCAGGATAAAGGAAGAAGACAGGAATACTGCACTTTAAAACACAATAATTACACATTGTAGATAACACATATTGTTTTTGAAAAGAATCCAACCTTCACACAAAGACTAGTTCAAAAGCAACCACTAGCTTATAAATGACAACAATTTGTTTGGTTGAAGTGGATGCTTTGTAAGGAAAACTGCACTTGTTTGGAGAACCTCGTTTCTTCAACGCATTGTTTGCTGGGAATGTAGCACACACAGGCACAGAACTTAATAGAGTATAGACATATTTCTCTTTGTGCAATGAAAGCAAGTGGAAAAAACTGCATTGCCTGATATTGTTTGCATTTTTGCCTTTAGCTCAATGTGTTGCATTTTCTTTGGTCAACTGCGGCGTTGCGCAGCTCAAACTCATCCAATATTATATGTACGTCCACTATTTATTAGAATTTATTTTCAATTGAACATAATATGCACTTCCACTATTAACTAGAATATAACTTCAACAGTGACAGACTTCACCATGGCAGGGCATTGGTGTGATACCACCTGGCTACACTGAAATTGTAGCATCAGGTTGCGCGATGGATTTGTGTTTGAATGTACTGGTGGCACTGCATCAAGGGTAACCAATCTATTGAACATATCCACAACCTGCTTGAAAACACCAGGGAGTTTCTTACTTTTCTAACTGAAATAGGCCTTGTAGATGAATTCAGGTTGTGTTTCAAAGACGACTCATTTCTTTCAAAAGAATGTGGTATCTTACCACGATCATATGGAAACATGACACTAGTGTATCCCCAGGTGTCAAAACAATGTATTTCCATTCTTTATGGTGTTTGCCAGCTTGCCAGACAAAAAGAAGGATATATAACTATTGTTTATGAGAAGTACATGACCTGAACTTATTTACTGTAATTTTGCATTTTATGTCACATACATATTCTGTTGTACCGAATGCTTCAAAGTGGAGATATATCCTGTTTTCTCTTCTAGGGTGGAAATTATTCTTGGATTTCGCCGCATTTTGAACCTAATGACTACCATTGTTCTAAAGGAGTGCATTTTACAGCTGAATCTTTGGGTCAGGCCTCATCCTTTTAAACATCCTATTTGACTATGACCATGTTCCAAAGGATACAAGAACATGAGGGAAGCCTACTTTCCAGCGCTGGCAACAAGCCCCTCTCTAAATTAATGGGAATTTCCGGTTAATATTTTCCAGCCAACCCAAAAGCAACATTAATGGGTCAGTTAATATTTTCCAGTTAATATTTTCCAGTTAATAGTTTCCAGTTAATATTTTCCAGTTTCATCTCCCAACCCGACCTTTTTTGGTCCGCGAAGCCGCTTAGGCCATTGCTTACGGCATGGCTCAGCACTCTGGAGGTCAACTCAACTGCGCTGTGACCTTTTCGTGGCTTAGACGCGTAGGTTTCCATGGAGGTTTCAATGGTAATACCCTTTTTTAGCTGAAGGATTTAAAGGAAATTCCTATGAAAAGATGATTCTTATAGATTGTTATTTAGATATATTTAGATGGCGTGATCGTTCCATAAATGGGGATACTTCACTGACGTATAGCTGGATTTCGGGCCAGATAAACCACTTATAAATTATGATGTGTTTGTTTTTGGAAATCAACATCATCAAAATTAGTTGAAAAGTCGTTCGAAAGTCATGACATTGGTCCTGATTGGGGGATATTCGCCCATTTTCATCCATTTTCCGGGCACTGGGAAGGTCTAGGCATCCACTATATATGGTTAAAGTGAAGTGTATACAACTCATTGAACATGTAGGTAATAACTTGGACTATGTTGGATCCCATGTGTTGATAGGGGTGCCTCAGGATTGCTTGGTCGCCCCGTTTCGCATGTCCATATATATATATAATTATATATATATATATATGCATGTATTTGGGTTCATTTCAAAACCATGGTCGAATGTTTTCAAAATGGTTGCTTCCTTGTGTGTCATCGTCGCCCGGCAATTTTTCATTGACTCCCCAGACATGATTCCCTCAACAAAGCACGCAGATACTACTGGGAACATCCTGGAACCCAAACGACCCGTATTACTTTGGGGATTTGACGCGCACATTGCTGGTTGAGCATGGCGGCTTTTTTGGCATCCAAATGTGAGGGTTCCACTCCAGGAATGTGGCCAGGTGTCATGTTTTACCTGGCAATATTGGTGAAAGATCAAACACGTTCAATGCGGGTATGTTTATCGTTGGACAGCTGGTTGATGATTTCATGTTTACATATGGGTTTGTCTGAAAATAGGGTATATTCCCAATGAAATAGCCATTTAATAGGGATAATGATCAGCAAAACCATTGTGTTTAGGGGTACACTATTTTCAGACACACCCATATATTTGCAGTCTGTTCAAACGTTCCTGCTTCGCAGTGCACAGAGAGTCGGAGCGGATCAAGCGCAACCGCGCCAGAGGTGCGGTTTTTGCATCGCAGCGCCCCAAGGTTGGTATTGGGCGGTGCGGTTCCATGGTATCAAGGCCTTTTCAACTGCATCGCCCAAATGCTTGGAACTTTGGACTTTAATGGCTTGGGGAGACTGGGGAGATGTTGATTTTTCTGGAACAGGAAAAGCCAATAAGTCAGGAGATTTGGAACATGCTTGGAAATAAATTGTTGTTTCTACCTACTCATATATTCATTCTGTGCGGAACTATCCAGAACCTTGGAAAAAGAAGGCCACGACGTGGATTTGATGACCCAATGCTTGTAAATTGTCTGTGAGGGTTAGACGTTCGGGAGTGTTTAAGGGTTTCATAGCGCAAAAGTATGCAAAAGTCATATTGCTATACATTCTTTGTTCATTAGGGTTAACTATACTCTTGCATATAGTGATTTGCAATCACAATAGTCATGTTGATGAGACGAGTTTTGCTGTCTCGAATGATTCGCTGAGATAGATTGCTTTTGGATGGATCGAAACCATTGGCCCCGACCCAACCCCAAAGATCCTGTGAGGGCTCCCCAAACTAGCCCCGCAACATGTGCGTAATCAACAAGCATGAGGATTAAGATCACTGAACCATCACATAATGAGATGTCATCATGTTTAGGCATCCAGATTCATCCACATATTATACGTAGTGTACATATATATTTTAAATATTATACATAGCATACAAATTGTGCATATTGTAATATCACACATGTGTTTCATACTATACATATTATACACATCATACATATAATACATATTATACTATATTGTAACTACATTACATACATACATATGCAGTATTATAATATACTTATATCGATATGCACTACCAGTAGCATTGCCATTGTCACTATATGGTGTTTTGATGTTGATTTATCAGCATTCTTGTTGTTGTTAGTTTGCTCATTCTCATTATCACTACATTCTCACTATCACTATGATTAGTAACATGTTCATATACCCATAGACATGGTCATTTAACCACTACCCAGAAAGTTGACATCACCGTGTTTTTCATCTCAGGGAGTATCCTGGGAGCCGTCATCCTTTGCGGCATCTTTCCCTGCGATGCACCTGGGCCCCTTTTGGGAAGTGGTGCCAGGTCGGCAGGAGCTGTTAACCATACTGGAAACAAGAATCGTAGCAAATGATGACCAATTATGTTTTTATTAACAATGGTAATACATATGGATAGATAGATAGACGGATAGAAAGATAGATGAATGGAAGGATGGATGGATGGATAAATAGATAGATGGATGGATGGATAAATAGGTAAATTGACAGACAGACAGACAGACAGATAGATAGATAGATAATTCGATAGATTTGGATATCATGATAATAAACAGATAGATATATTTCATATCATCACATATATATGTATACATACATAAATAAACACATATGTCAATGGGTTTGTCATTGTGTCACCACTATGCCTTCTGCCTTCTGCACACAACTGCTCAGTTGAGATCCCCTTGCCGCAGTGCCCATCCAATTCTTGGACCACCGGAATAGGAGTACCCCTATAGTTTCGGATTTATATAACTATGGAGGGTATTGAGACATCATTTTATACGTTCAAATAGGCGCACCACCCTTTACTGTACCACCCCAGTTAATATATAATCATATATATATGTACGTATATGTGCATGTACATAAATATATATATATATACATATCTAGTGACACACACACATAATATATATATATATATCGGTATTTACATATCCAAGATATCCTCAGTTCTGTGTACCTGACACAAGAGAAAACATTGGTTGGGGGTGCTAAACAGGTTGCGTACCTTTAAATCAAATGTTGTGGTTATATTACATGTCCTGCATGAATTCTGTTGGTGATATGTGTTTTAATAGTTATTGTCCTAGCAATTATTGTTTGATTATCCCATCAATAGGCCGAACATTCCAAGCATATCTTTTGTCTATCTAGTTGTACATATTATTGTATATATAATATATCGGTGTGTGTAAAGCTGTATACTTCTTGTATTCGGATGTATTGTACAGTAAGTGTATATATGTATAATACGTCCTAATAGTAGGTAAGTATACAAAATATACAGCTTTACACACACCGTATATATACATACATATATAAATTATATATACATATCTAAAGACATTATATATATATATTAAATATACATACATACATATATATATTTATACACATACATTATATATATACATTATATATACATTGATGCATTATAATATATATAAATACATTATATATATAAATACATTATATATATACATTATATTTACGTTATATATATATAAATACATTATATATACACATTATATATAAATACATTATATATATATTTACATTATATATACATTATATACATATATATATACATTATATATATACATTATATATACATTATATCTATACACATTGTATATATACATTAAATATACAATATATATATATAAATTTGTTTAAATACATTTTATGTATACATTATACATAAATACATTATATATAAATACATTATATATAAATACATTATATATATATACATTATATATATATACATTATTTATATACACATATACACACATTATATATATATATATACACACATTATATATATTTACATATATATATACATTACATGTATACATTATATACATATATATAAATACATTATATATGTACTTTATATATATACATTATATATATACACATATTTTATATACACTAAAATTAAATATATACATTTTTTATATACACATTATATATATGTATAAACATACATTATGTATATATTATATATATATATTTAAATACATTATATATATATACATTATATATATACATTATATATACACATAAATACACTTTATATATATACTTTATATATATTTCAATATATATATTTTACATGTATACATTACATACATATATATAAATACATTTTATATGTACATTATATGCATATATACATTATATATATATATACATTATATATACATTATATATATACATGTTATATATACATTATATTTATATATATTTAAATACATTATATATATACACATTATATATATGTATATAAATACACTATCTATACATTATATTTGTAAATACATTATATATACACATGTATACACATTTATATATATATATATATTATTTTATATATATACATTATATATGTATGCATATGTATATATACATTACATGTATACAATTTAAACATATATATAAATACATTATATTAATATATGTACATTATATATGTATACATATATATATATATATTATATATATACAATATATATCTATATATGTACATTATATATATACATTTTATATATACATTATAATTGTATATATATACACATTATATATATAAACATTATACATACACATATATACACATTATATATATATACACATTATTATACTACACATGTGATATATGCAGCTTAAATGGATCACCATGGATCACCTGTCATCCCGTGTTTCATGCACTGCCGAGGCCGATCTCACTGGATCCTTAGCCTCCAATATGCCAGGAGAAGGTACCCGGGATGAAGTGATGCCAGGAACCAGTGGGGATTGAAAAGCAGCGGGACTATACATATTATGATGGTTAATGATGGTTAATGATGCTTAATGATGGTTAATGATGGTTAATAATTGGATTCATAATGGGATTTTGATGTGTATATATATATATACATAAACTGGTGGTTGAATAATTTAACCATATTATAGTGGATATACTATTTTTAAAACCAGTAAATGATTTATGATATATATATATAACTGGTTGGTGGTTTGGAACATGAATTTTATGACTGTCCTTTCAGTTTGGGAATAATCATCATCCCAACTGACGAACTCATGTTGTTCAGAGGGGGTGGTATACCACCAACCAGATAATATAATATGATAGTTTATATCCTGATAATTCCTGATATGTAAGTATATAATATTAACTATACATATACTTGAATATATAACTATAAGGACCTGATAATCAAACTGTAAAATGGCGGGCCCCTGCAGGTTTCGTTCGGAAAATTCAACGAACTAAAGGGGGTCCAGCATCCCCGTCCTGTTTCAATTTCTACTTACTTCAACATGTATGTTTGGCTGTTTTGTATTCAGGCAACTCACCAGCCAGTTGCAGATGGCCAAACAAAAACCTCGTCAGTACAGCCCCCAATAGCCACCCGTGTTGGTGATAGGCTGGGAGTATCCAGTTTTGGGGTCCAACGGGGAGGTTTCGGGGGTCCCTGACATGTTTCTGATCTGACCGGCAGATCTCACTGTTGATGGATCTGGCTTGGACCAGCACTGGTGAGCCCTACAGCCCTAGGCGAAAGGACTAGTTTTTATTTTTAAGGTTGCAGAACAAATCATTGACAGTTTTCCATTTTCCGTGGTTTTGTAGATCTTGGTGGTATTCATGTCAGAACCCAATCAAGAAATCCGCAAAGCTGGGGAAAATGTGCGAAGCGACCAGGCTACGCAGAGTGGAGGGTTTTGATTGGCGCGCCTTGGATATTTGGGTTTTGGACAAGGTCGCGCAGAAAGCTGGCGATGATCATATCCCATTCTATCCACTGGTGAATGGTGAATTGTCAGTTTCTTTACTAAAATCACAGTAAAATGTATGATATCCACATGGAGGTATACCTATTTTTTAGACAAACCCATATACAAAGAGTTGTTTGCATCCAAGTGTGAATGTAATATGTAAACATGTTTGGAACTTTCCATGTATGACAAATTCTGCTTTTCCTGGCAAAAGCGGTTTTCATACCCAGTTCCACCTTTTTTTCTCAGCGGCGTCTTTGGGTCAATTGCAGGCAAACTCACTTTTTTATACTCGGCTTTGTGTGCGTGAGTTGTGTGCTAAAACACCTGCCTGAAACCAAAAAGTTTAGCGTTTTACATGAGATCGCAAAACGTTGTGGCTTAGTGCGATATTTTCCAGATGGAACAGTGGGCTGAGATCACAACATCAAAATCCAGAGGCGACAATTAGTGACCAGTGACCAAACAGCGCCATGTTGCACCGGGTGTTCACACAAGGCCTGAGTATGCGGTTCAAGTTTTGATAATGCCATTGTGGCCTGGAAAAGAGTCTGAGTCAGGTGACGATATGTTTTGATTTCCCAGCGGAGTTGCCTGCAGAAATAAGCGGCAAAACACCTCTTCAAACTCGGCAGTGTTTTTCCAAACAGTGTTTTGACCAACCAACGGTCCAACGGCGTTCATGTTTGTCCGCAGAAGATGCATGTTCTGCTGTGTGTTTACACCACATATATATCCCTGTGTACATCTCCACTATGAAATGGCTTGACCCATGTTCCATTCCAGGGGCATTTTTCTAACAAAGGGAGGCATTTTGTAAGGACATTTTTCTGGTCAACCATGCCATTTTGTAAAAAGCGTGTTTTTTGGTGGGCGAATCATTTTGTAAGAGCCAACTTTCTTTACAAAATGAACCCGGGGCCAATCATTTCATAACGCAATTTTGGGTTCATTTCAGGCAATGCAAAAAAGGGTATTGAAATCTTGGCCATGTCCAGGAACCGGGGTTTCTTCTCTATTTTTTTTGGGGTTCTACCATTGATGTGTGAAGAACCGGCAAGACACACTAAGTCAACCAACCAGAAAAGGTGATATCAAACTTTCTGTTTTTTTTCCAAACTTTGGGGACTGGGAAAAAAATGCGAGGTTCCGTGGGGGAAGTTGGACTTGTACAAGTAAGACATGTTTCCAAACAAACCATTTTTAAAACTTATATATAAGATGATTGGGTTTGGGGCCTGGAAATTAACTTGGGGCAACCATGTTGTAAAGGAGCCGAGTTTTGATTTTTTTTGGGGTTCACCGGTGTTTGCTGGGGAATTACACCACGCCTGGTGCCCAGCCCATTTTGTAAACCCCTAACCATGGATGTTTGTAAGGTTAACTCCTGGGTCCCTTACAAAATGGTTGCCTTGGATCAGGGGGGTAAATGTGCAGGGGGATACATATTTATATATATATATACCCTCTGGTTATTTAACATAGCCATGGAAAGATCCACCGTTTTTAAGTTCGGTAAACCATCTATTTCTATGGACCCTTGATACCATGGCTATGTTAGTCATAACCAGAGGGTATACAGAAAGCGCACCTGGATGATCCAAGATGAAGGGTTAAGTCAGCCATGCAACCTCTATGACTCTATGATTGGTTGGTGGTTTGGAACATGACTTTTATTTTTCCATATATTGGGAATAATGATCCCAACTGACTTTCATATTTTTCAGAGGGGTAGGTATACCACCGACCAGTTTATAATGTAATCCTTTCGTCCTTAATGACATTAATCGTTTCATGAACTGAATTCAAGTACAGCACTGCCCAAGTGAGGATAGAATATCTCCCAACAGTGCACAATGTCAGGTTGATTCACTCCGGTTTCTTTCATGGCATTGCCTCTGACATTTTTTTGACCAACCATCGCCGAATTTGTTGGGATACATCACCATAGCAATGCCTTGCAATGCCTGGGATTCAACCAGAAATGACCAATAGGAAATGACCAATGGGAAATGTACATGTTTATTGAAATAGCGCTAAGCTTTTGAGAGACGTATATAATTAATATATACATATATATATATATTCAGTTGTACATACTGGTGTGATACATATATATATATATACATATTTATTTGTTGGATTTGTTTTTACAAAAATCACCATATCTCTGTATTAATGTAGACGACATATTGTTTTATTGAACAAATTATTTGCTCATATTGCATGACCTTTTTGTTGAAACCAGAAACAAAACACACTTTGTATCACTGACTGTACCAATTCTATCGTAAGGAGACCTTTGGAACCTTCATGCTTTGCTTCACCGTGTGGGAGTGTGCTGTGACCCCAGTGGGCACCTGCGGCAAAAACGTTTGCTTGGCGATGCCTGGCCGCAGAATTGGAGGAAGGGACAAACTATAGAAAATCCGCATATGTTGAATAAGAACAATATAACAATTGATTCCTGTTCACGTTCACTTAACTCGATACATGTATTGAAATGGTTCGAACATCGTCAAAGCTTTCGCGCGACCGTCTCTATTGTTGCTTTTGTTTGTTGTATGAAAACGTTAAGAAACATGATTTTCACAGTCAAAGTACTTGTCCAGATATCACCAAGGATTCGAATTTGTGCTGTGTTTCTGCATGCGGGATTGGATTCCTCTATGTAAACTGTACACAATGTCAACCACGGATGGAAACACCCAGGGACATTTTTTTTGGAGTTCCCGAAAATAGTGATCATTTGCTAAGAATGGTACCCTCCCAATTACACAGACCAAGTATGAATCCAGGTTGATATTCTTCGAGTCGACAATCACGACTGGATGATTTCACCAAACAACTACATTTAAGGATTCATGTGGCGATGTTGCGTACACATATAATCACTAACAATCAATCATACTGTATCACCCTCCTGTAAACTACCATAGGATGTGGAAAGTTCGCTGTTTGTATTTTCCACATCGTTTTGTATGTTTACCCCGGTATATCATACGCAAAGGTCTCCATCATATTTGTGTCCCCATAGACCCATGTCTTCGCCCAGGATCGGAGCTGCGGTCTTTGTGAATGTGCTCATTCTGCTTCCAGCAGCTCATGTCGCACAATTTGGCAGCGGTTTTGAGGCTACTGTAGTGCTTGGTGATTTAGTGGTTATGCTGATTTAGTGGTTATAATACTGATAATAACCATTTTTGCATATTTTTGCTCGGTAATTTAGTGGTTATAATACTGATTTAACCAGCAAAAATGCTGATTCAACCAACCATTCAAGGGTGATTGAATGGGGGCAAGGGATGAAACCATCGAATCCTTCATTGCCCAATGTCCAGGCCTCGAAAAAACCAAACATGGCTGGACAATTCGCCGCGAAAAATGATGTTCCCAGCGAACGAAACCTGGATTTAGTGTGATTTAGTGGTATGTTCCATATATTTTCCATAGTTTTCCCTTGATTTGCCACACATGTCCAATGAGTGTTTAGCGGGATTTCATATATATTCCGATCATTTTTCCATGGTCTTTCCGTGGATTTTCACCGCCGAGGTCGATGGCTGCTCTCTGAATCCAAATCGCCTCCTGGACGATCTCAGATCTTTCGAAAAAAACATCGGTCCTGTGAAACGGATGAATTATCGATAATTAATATACTGGTATGTATGTTATGTCTTATATTATTTGAATTATCTATATAGAATATATATATATGTATATAACTATATTATCAATTAGCATATACAGACATTTTTATACATCATTTGTTTTATGATGTTATATAATATGATATTGTAACACATTCTGTTTGTACTGGTCATGTAAAGATGTCTCCCTTTTTGGGTGGTTGGTTGATGACCCTTGAATTCCCCGGCAGTTCCTGTCTCCTTGGTAAACCATGGAAAGATCCACCATTTTTAATAGGTAAACCATCTATTTCTATGGGCCGTCTATACCATGGCTATGTTAAATAACCAGATGGCATATATGTATGAAAAATCATAATCAAATCAACCACAGTTGTTGCAGGGTATCTAAGTGTCGTAGATTGGCCTTTTTTTCTCAAGCCTTCAAGCAGTTGCCCAAACATGCCTGATGACAAGTGTTTGTTGTGAGTTGCTGTGGTTTCCGCGGTCAAGTCTTTGATTCCCCGAATCCACAGAGATTTAAGGTTCTCATGCAATCGTAGACTCTCAAGCCTTCAACACTCAGAACTCCAAGAAACGGAGTCTGTTATGTTTCTTGGGTTCTCTCCAGATTTGCGGTTTCTAGACATGAGGGCCGCAAGACGATATTGTTGATGTGAACAGCCCGGAAACGCCAAGAAGGCTTCCATGGTCCAGTCCAAATGGACCAAACCATTTGGGAAGGGCTGGTTAAGTTATCACCCCAGCTATATTTGGCATCGGACCAGGGTAGCTGATATGCTCTTTGCTTTGAACTTGCAATATGTCCTCAGATTGGCTTCGGATCCGGTTTCTCGAAACAGCCTAAAGAGGTGCTCGCGCTCGCTGAGGTTCCTTTGGCCCGGCGGTTGTAAGTGCTTTGCGAGGTGCGGTTTCAGGTAGACCTGGGGATCACCGGCGGAATGGTGGGGAAACATGTTGGGTTGACCAAAAAAGATCTTGGGATATGACCATAACTATGGAAAATCACAATTTTCAATGGGTAAATCCACTATAATAGCTGGTTGGTGGATATATATATATATATTGGGAATGTCATCATCCCAACTGAATTTCATATTTTTCAGAGGAGTAGGTCAACCACCAACCAGAAACATGTTGATAAGTTGTTGCATATCTGTGAAGATTGTGCACTTGAAAGGCAGGTAAAACTGAGAATGGATAATTCAAAAAGTCAACATCCATTTATAGATTGCTTTCCCATGAAAATTGCGGATTTCGTGGGCCAGAATATATAGTTGATCGGAGGAAGCCGCAACGTGCGATGTGTTAATGGATGTGAATGAATGTGGGTAATTAATTATCGAGGACATGTTAATGTTAATAATGCTAATGTTAATGGATTTCTTTGTTCTCCAGACTGTATGAATCACCTACCTAGCTTGCTGCAACCAACCTACCATGTTTGTTCCAGCCCAAAGTGAAGTTAAGGCACTGAAAGCTGTCCAAGTCATGGATGGGCTTCAAGAGGTGTATTGATTGAGTACAAGCGTTTATTCTACCCATGATGTTATGTCACATGCCTCCTACATGGCAATAAATATATATATAAGTAGATATATGCATACTGTAGTTATATACATGTTTCCATGCCATGGCTTCTGGAGAGTCTACATGAATGCCTGGTTGTTGCGGTATTCCCATCAACGGGAGGATCGCCGGTCCATTGGTATGCACCGCGGTTGATGGCTCTCCCATTCAATTGTTCATCGTAATGATACCCCCAAGTACCTATATAGTATCTGGTTGGTGGTTTGAAACATGTGAATTTTCCCATATATTGGGAATGCCATCATCCCAACTGACTATCATATTTTTCAGAGGGGTAGGTCAACCACCAACCAGTAGTACAAGTGAATGCTAGCAGATCATAGCCAGTTTCACTGAGTTTCACTCAGCTTAGGTTGTGACAACTACGTAAGTGGAGGCTTGGAAGCTTTGTGGATGATGTCTCTTGTCCCATCGAAAAACCCAGAAAGAACCTTTGGAAACACAGCGACGTCCACATGTTGTGGTTTGTCCATCATTTCAAGTCACAAAAAGCTCCATGCTCTGAAGTAAGATCCCAAGAAATCCTAATTTTTGACAGGAAAATTGCAAGAACCCCCCCAGTTGTGTTTAGAAGATCCACAACTTGCTGACATTTTTTTGTTCATCATCTCAGGTTGATGGCACATGACATGTTGGCTACTCTATTTGAAACAGCCATAGAAGTGGATTGTCAACATTTCGGCACAATTCCTTACTCCCAAGTGGCCACTTCCATGCATACTGTATCATTGTTTTGGCTGGAGCTCTTTATGGTTTCAACAGGCTGGAAAGATTTGGCCAAATAACAATGTCTCTTTTGGACCAAGTCGGTTCAAGATGGTTCTACTAGATTGATGACTTCGGTTTCTGAAGCACAATCCCCGGGTATTGTATAATATATATATATATAGGTCCAGAAATCCACAGCTGAGCTGGCAAAAAACAAGTACAGCTGGCTCCACGGCTGAAGAATCCCAATTTTATTGTGGGCAGTTTACTGTCACTGTGAGTCTCTCTGAAAATCCATATGGAAAATGATTGATTCACTTATATTCTGTCTGGTGGTTTCATGTATTTGTTGAGAAACCATGTTTGATTGGTCGTTTCGAATGTGTAACTGCTATTGAATATTAGACCATCCGACTATCACTGGATTTGTTTGACAGATGTTGATGGAGAATCTACATACAGGAACCCTGTTTTGTCAATCAACTATGGGGGGTTCCCGTAAATGTCCCCATAAACCAATATCCAATTATACGACTCCTTCTATGTAGATATATCAAGCATCCGACAATATAGCCCATCAAAGAATATTAACGAACTAAATCCAAAAGACAACTCTTAACATATAGAAGTTGATGGCAACTCAAGTACTATAATTCAAGATCCTATACATAGAGGACAATAGAAATCAACTATACAACTCAACTACATGGGTGAAGCCCAATGAACTAAATGGATGTTTTAACATTATTTCTCCATAGTCATGGGGGTCCCATGTCCCAAGAATCCTCGGCCTGCACCCCCAAGCAGTTCGTTTATAAAATGATGATATTTGTAAGTACAACAGTAATGATGAATATTGATATCATATTAGTACATAAATACCATGCATACTATAGATTTTATACAATTACATATATCCAAATACCATATATATATATATATGTATCATATATATATATATATATATATCACACATATGTATATATATATATATTGCATATCCATTACATATTTCATGATGTTACGATGACATGATCATCCCTTAAGGTTCCTGGGTCCCCTGCTGGGAGCTGCTTGTGCCGCCGGACTTCAGTGGCCCTTGCAGCCCAACAAGGTGCCGCCCAGGCAGCGTGAAGAATATAGATATGATACACAATTATACACAATTATTATTTGATATATATATACGTTGTATACATTAATCTTCCCAGTGTCGGTAAGACACAAAGAGTGGTTGCAAAAAAAGGGAACAATAAAGTTTATCATGCATGTATACTCAACTACAACGTTTAGTTTTTGGGGCAGGGTACCCAAGAGTACGCGCAAGCACCGTCTTTTTCCCAAAGCTAGGAGTTTCCACTGGTTCCCTACTATTGCAAGTGCTACACTCTGGTAAATTAACAGTTCGACCCTGAAAATAGCACAGTTTCAATGGAAACGAATCTTGCAACCTCTATTTGCCAGGGTCCTACAAGCAACTGGATGCATTTCAACTCAAGTCCTAGTCAGTTCAATCTGTGTTGTCACCATACACCCACCTTATCTCTTGTGACTACAACCAATTCTCAATTGACGTAGTTCGTGGTCCCAGGCCACATGTGTCAATCTTGATTTTTGGATTCAAATCTTGGCCAGTCGGTGTTTTGAACCTCCATATTTCATCACTTCAAGTGTTCCCTGTCCCCCGCGTTGAACCAGCAACGGAGTCAGAGGTCGGAATCAGGGTATAGGTCAAACTTGAGGTGCATTTGTTTATTTCATATGGACCCGCAAAATGGGTCATGTTCAGAATATGTTTGATAAATGTGTGTGTATATATACATATATATATCATGTTGGAAGGATTCAGAATCTGTCTTCTTTTTGGGGGCTTGCCCATGGGAGATCATCCTGCAATTCTTGGTAGTTTTAGTTCGAATGGTCAAGCCCCTGCGAAGGAAGTCTTTGAGATGACGGCCGAGTGTGGCGGAGCATGCCCGAACTGAGGGATCCCATGATTTGCAGTGTTTCATAGGAATCCCAATAGCTACCCTGCCTGGTGCATGATTTCGCTGGCCCATCCACAGTATGTTGATATGTTCAGTATAATACAGTATAGCATGCATTTTTACCGTCTCAACACAACGCAAGCCCCTTTTGCCTGCACTTGAAACAAAATGCCTATTGGATGAACGTCCGTTGGTTCCATGTTGTGAGACTCCCCCAAATTGCTCCTGCAATTTCGCTGGAAAGAGTTGAAAGAAAAATAAATTGGCCTGTCAAAATGTGTGACCCTTTCGGTGTCCAGGCTCAAGGCATTTCATGTTGAATTGGAGCCTGTGCTTTGCTCGACCCTCTGTTGGCGATACAATCTGGAAAGAGAGGTCGAGTTGAGGCCCAAACCTTTATATGAATTTTGGAAGAGATTCCATGGATTTGTCCCTCTTGGACTCCTTTGAGAATTCCCATGTGAACCGCCTTCCCCAAAATTGCTATCTACGCTACGTGTAGCTACGGCGCCTTGCTCAGCAACAGGTTCTCCCGCTGCCTCTGCGCCACCAGAGCCCGATCGTCGCCTCAAAGTCAATGCCAAATCGAGTTCACCACTGCTGGAGCCCGACTGTTGCCTCAAAGTCAGCGAAGAACCAAGCTCGCCACTGCTAGAGCCCGACTGTCGCCGCAAAGGCAAAGAAGTAGGCGGTGCACCCGCATCCAAACGCTTCGCTCCAGATTTTGCAGAAGCCTTCTTCGAAGCGTCCACATTGACCTTTCTGGTAGCGGAGCATTTTGTTGTAGTGCTCCCGATGTTAGAGCCCGACTGTCGCCTCAATCTAGACGATGAAGCGCCACTTTTTGATCTTGAGGTTGAAGTCGCAAACTCATTCTCTGACTCCATCAGGATGTTCTCACCCTCACTGGATTCTTCAGAGTTTCCACCTCGATCCGTTCTACGGTCGCCACCACCCATAGACACCCTCAGTCGTCGCAAGCAGCAACTCGATGCGCTATGAATCACTTGACCTGCATAGACTGCCCCCAGCGCCATCAGGATCGTGCCAACCATCCAGATTGTGGAAAATTCTGAATCTTCATCACCTTCATAGTTTCCATCCATCCCAGAAAGTAACAAACTTCCTGTTGTCAAAGCCAGAATCGCGGCTCTCTTTCCATCTCCATTTGATTGCATCTCTTCTGATTCTTCCATGTTGACCTTTTCAAGATCACCTGGTTGATCACCTCGTTTGATGCCCAGGTCCTCCAAAAACTTGTAGAAGGCCTGACCACTCAGTGGCTTCGTCAAGCCATCCGCCACCAACTCCGTGCCCCTCAAATGGAGAAGCTTCCATACACCCCCATCCAAGGCCTCTTTGAGGAAGGATGCACGGACACGAAGATGTCTTGTCCGCCATGTTGAAGTTGCAGTGCCATGGGCCATGCTGATTGCGGCCGTGTTGTCGCCGTAGATCACTCGCTCCAGCACCTTGGTGTCTATGGCTTCGCCCAACATTGAGCAAATCAAAGCTTCCATGGACCTGCCAGCATTCAAAGCCTCTCCATACGAGACCAACTCCGCCTCGGCAGTGCTGTAGGTCACAAAAGGCTGTTGTGATACCAACCAAGCTATTGGCACGCCTCCCAAGCACACCACCAGTCCTTGTAGGCTTCGATGTCGGCTCCCCACGCCAAAGGCTATGTCAGAGAAAACCTCCAAAAGGTTCTCGTGCCTCTCAATCTTCAACTGGCCGCGTTTTCCCCAACTATCTTTCTGAACACCTTTGGGGTAGTGCAAGCCGCCAGGGACTCCACGGATGTATTGCATCACCGCATTGGAGATTTCTATCGATCGGCACGGATTCTTTGTGCATAGCCGGCAAGCCGTTGCCACACTCATAGCTATGTCCGGTCGGGTTCTCGTTGAGAGCCAAAGAAGTGCGCCCGCCATAGACTGAGCAGTTCGTACATCTTGCGGCTGAATGTCGCCCGTTGGCAGCTCATCATCTTCTGTCAAGCGCACATGCGGAAAGTCAGTTGACTTCTCCACTCCAAACCGCTGAATCATCTCCTGCTCATACTTTTTCTGACTCACAATGAACCCATTTGCCAGACCATTGTCATCCAAGACGCTCTCAATCTCAAAACCACAGTATTTGACAACTCTTCCCTCCCCCGTCTTCTCCACCTCAGAAATGGCCCAGACCTCTTCGATGGAAAGCACTGCTGCATCCAAAGATCCCTCCTCCGCAGTGAACAGCAAGTCGTCTACGTAGACTGACATCAAGCCCGTCCAGTAAACCTTTCCAGACTCCTGATCCACTTCCTCCATTCTCCATACATTTTCATCGGGCGTCTTTCTGAACATCCCTTCAACATCTCGGCCATCTCGCTGTCGATGCCATTTGATCTTGGGGATGATTTCATCACGGTGAAGTGACCAGTCCCGTGGGGATGTTGTCAAACCATAGAGCGCCTTGTCGATCAGCCAGATATGTTGGCTTGTCGCCAGCCCAAGCTTTCGAAAGACCACAGGGATCTCCATTGCGACCAGCTTCTGGCTGTCTCTTCGTGGGGCGTTCAAGAAGGCTGTTCGGATGTCTGTACATCCCACCGTCCACTGCTTGTTGGCTCCAACTCGTAGTTGAGTTCGCACCTGTTGGCTATCTACCCCACCAGCGTAGTGCTCGTTCTGGTCAGGCGTGGCGTAATTGCCACACACAACTGCCCTGCTTTTGAACGCTCCAGTTCCTGACTTCCTCGTGTGGACCATCTTGCCAGGAAGTATCTCTATGGGCAGCTTCTGCTCACTGGCCATCTTGTGGAGCTCCTCCTTTGTCACCTGCCGAACTGCACGTTTTCTGTGAACAAGTTGATCATATTCTTGGTGAATCGATGGGGCCCATGCTTGAAGATCAGACCACACCTCGTTGTTGCTGATGGTCTTGGTGACGAGGAATTCCATGTCGAGGCTCTTCTGAGTCTCTTCAAAGTGAGCAGCTTGAGCATCAATCAACTGGTCTTCAATCATGACCTTCATGTTGATCGCATCCGTCAACGTGCTCAACCACAAGGATTGGTCGATGGAAGTTCCATCCAACTTTTGAAGTTCTTCTCCAACATATGTAGCCACATTTGCATGGAGGACTCTCAGTGACGCTGGACTTGCATATGAGGCCACCGGGTATGAGCCACCAGCCCGGTTGTTTGGCGCCTCCTCCATATCCCCCACTCCAATCCACCAATCCTCCTCCATACACTGAAAAATCCTTGGTGAACTCTGCGTAGAGGTTTGAGTTTCCAGCGACCAGCTGTCACTTGAAGCACCATCATGTGGTACAACCTCGTTTTCAAACAAATTTGGATGTCGCGCCACAATCTTCTCCTCCCCCTCAATGTCCAACATTGACACAATTGGTTGCGGAGCTTTGTGGCGCATTCGATGTGCGGGTCGTACATTCTCCCTTTCTGGAAGGTACAGAACCTGATCCTCCACAGCTGGTTGTTGAGCCTCTGGAATGATGATGTCATCGGTGAAAAAGCATCTATTGGTAGTGACCGACTGAACATAATAGCCAGTGTTGGTCAAAGATGAGTACACATCTGGGCCCAAAACGATGACTTCTTCACGTACTTCACGCCATGGCGCATATCGTGATTGCCATGACTTCCTCAATGCAAAGGCTTTGGCCCCAAACCGCAGACTGGCCATCCCAAGATGCTTAACTGTCTTCTTAGGCGTCGTTCGCCAATGTGGCGTGCTGCAAGTGGCCATTGTTGCAACGTACAGGTGCCAGCTGTGATCAACGTTCTGATGGACTTCTTGATGACACCCATTTCTGCCTCCACCCTTCCATTTGCCTTGAATGATGATCCAGACGTCATCGTAGTCAGGATGTTGCGCTCCAAAGCCCAGGTTTGCATCTCCGTTGATGAGAACTCTCTTGCCCTGTCGGAGTGGATGCGGTACACTGGAAGACCTAAGGCTCTCAACCGTGCATATACTCGAGAAAGTGCTGGTAGTAGGTGCTTCACTGACCTGCTCTTGACGGGGCACACAAAGGTCAGCTGACGAACCGTCACATTCTTGGCTTCGTCGACCAACTTTACCCACGTCTCGTTCATGGATCTGGATCTTCTGACCGATGGAGAGTCTTCCACTTCTTCCTCCACATCCTCCTCCTCCAGCATGTCCGCTTCTGGAGCATCATGCTCGCCATCGCCCTCAGACATCATGTCATCATCGAGGCCTGGAAGTGGTTGATCTTGGTCAGGAAGTGGTTGATCTTGGTCAGGATCCGGTTGGCCAGGAACTGGAACAAGAGATCGACCGTCTCGAAGAACAGGATAAGTGTAGCACCCCACCATGATGTATTTGCATCCTGTTGCATGTTGATCTACACCTGGGGTCATCTTGCCAGACAAGTCCACGCTCAGCGTGTAGGCATCAGGATGTTGAATCTTTCGGTGAGGTTTGCTTCTGGCTTGGGCACGGACGCAATGAGAACAGTCTCGTCTCGCTGGCATATGGTCGTTGAGGAAATGACGTTTCCACTGCTCTAATGCGATCGCCCCCAAAGCCTTCAGCTTCATTGGATGTTGAATTCGGTTTGAAGTATGCCTTGAAGTTGTGTCACCTGTGGCATACCCTTGGCTTTCATGAGATCGCAATGACTGAGGTTCAAGTGATTGCACTGAAAATTGATCCATTGGTTGTCCTGGGCCTTCTGTTCGTGGTTGTACTGAAACATGTCTGGCCCTTTCTTCTTGGTCTAAAACTTGGATGTTTTGGCAAATTGCCGTGGCAATCGCAAGTTTGAGCCCTGGGGCCCATGCAGACCAAGTCTTGGAAGTTGCACATCTTTGCTCCATGGACATCGCTTTGTACATGTTGGCCATCTCAGCTTCATTTGGTGGAGCTCCTCTGACCTGATCCAATTGCATCATCTCCGGCACGTTGGTGGCCATAGATGTGGGTTTCCTCTTGGAGTGTCCCATTGGAAATTGGTCAAAGCTCAGCAGCTTCAGGTTGTAGGTCTCCGCCAATGCTTTCCACTCAGCTGTCCGAAACAGCGAGAAGTACTTGTGCTGCTGTACATCTTGCTGACTCCTGTAGTTGGCCGGATCCTCTGGCTGCTCCATGAAGAACTGAGTTGGGGGCAAAGAAACATCTCGCACCTCCTCCGCCACCATCAGCAAAGACCAAAATCTGAACACCAGGACTGAATCTCCAATCACCAGCTCCTTGTCGCCAGGTGCCAACGTTGGAAGTCCATAAGGGTGCTCTTCTGTTCTCAAAATTCCAGGTCCTTGATCTTCTTGATACCTCAGCGCTGACAGTGTCCTGCATGGAGGGCCACCAAGTATTGCACGAACTCGGCCGCTTGCGCACAACATCAAGAGGAACCCATACACATTGCGATCATGAAGATTTGCTGCCGTTGACAAAGTCGTGTCAATGCACAGGACCTCTGTTGATGCGCTTGCACACTGCTTGTCCCAAAACGCTTGATCTGGGCCAGAAAACAGATGTAGTATCACATGCTTGGCCTTCATCAGACGTCGGCGTTTGTGCCTATTCCATGGGAGTCGACTGCCAAAGTCCTCCGTTTTGATCATCTCCAAATCTGGGATCAACTTCATCATCACCTCATCAGGCAAGTTTGGAAACTGCTGTCGCATCATAGCAGTAAGTGCCATGTCCAGGTTGATGCGGCTCTTGTCGATGGCAGACTCATCAGTCAGCAAAGTTCGCACCATCATCAACTTGCGCTTCTGATACACATGGTATAGTTCCAACCATTGTAGAAGACGTCGTCCATCTTCCAACGACACCATGGGACATCCGTTTTGCACCTGGACATCAATGTGTCGGCCTTCATCATCCTGCAAGGAGCACTGATTGCCTGACCATCGAAGCACAAAGTCCAGCTCAGCCAAACCGCCCATAGGGATGATCCATGCTGGTCGTTGCCCAGGCTCTGACAAAAGCATCTTCGTCCCAGGTTTGAGTCGAAACCGGGTGGTGGATCCTTCAGCCAACATCACCGTAGTTCCCTCCGCCTTGTTCCACTCATCCCAGTCTTCCGCTGGCCGAAGTGCATGTGTGGCACCTGAGTCGATGAGCACCACCGCTTCATCAGCTTGATCTATCCCTGAGAGCTGCATGACCTTGAGCTTCGGGTTGTTGTCAGAGATTCGCAAAGTCTTCAGCAGTTGTGTCGCCTCATGAAGAAGCTCTGCTGTCTTGGTTCCACTTGCATTTTCATTGCTGCTCCCCCCACTACGGCCTCCATCTTTGTCTCCACTGGTAGTTGAGCTCGTCACTTCAGGAGGTACTGGAACATTCAATCCTCCTTCAGAGGTTGTTGCTGTTGCACCTTCTTCGGAAGACTTGGCCACTTTGACAGCTGCAGCTCCAGCTTTTCCTCCTGGTGCACTTGGTTTTGAAGTCGAAATAGAGGAAGTCAACGTTGAAGTGGCATTTGAAGCATTTGAAGCTCCAGCTCCAGTGGAACCACGTCCTCCCCCTGAGCCACCACTTGGCTCACCCTGCTTCTTGTTCACGGCCTTCAGGCGGCAGTCACTCTTGATGTGGTCTTTTCCTCCGCAAATCCAACAGCGAGATGACTTGTCCTCCACGCCGTCCCAAGAGTGCGACCACTTGCAAGTTTTTCCGGCACGACACCCTTGTCCTGACACAAAGTACTTGCAGGGTTTGTCAATGGTTGCTCCAGGCTTCGGTTTGTTGTCCGGAGTGGTACTTGATGAAGTCTTTTGATCACCTTGTAGTTGTTTCAGCTTCAAAGGAGACTGCACTGTAGTTGCCGGAGCTGTGGTCAAAAGGCAAAGAGTCTCAGCTTCCGCAAGAAGACATTGACTGAAGGCCCAGAGGTTCTCATGCACAGGCTTCTCATCCAACTGAAGTTGCATCCTCGATTGAGCTAAGCGAAATGCCGCTTGAGGATCCAATGAAGCCAAATGCTGAATGGGTCCATCCAATGCCTTCAACAGCAGGACTCCATCTGGCAACACTGCTTGAACTTCTTGAGCTCGTCCAAAGTGGCGTCTCCAGTTTCTGATCGCCGCTGCCAGGTCATGGATGCTCTTGGTGGCTGGGAGCGATGTCAGCTGGCTCAACAACAGCTGCTTTTCGCCAGCTCCACCAGGTTGAAATCGCACCAGCAACTTGTACAAAATCGCTGTAGTTGACAGCGCCCGCTCTGTGACTAGAGCTTGTTGTTCGGCTTCTGGAATTGCCTTCAAAAGCATTTGAATGCCTCTCTGCTCCGTTCTCTGGAACTTGTGCTCTTGCAGGGCATCAGGCAAGCGCGGCTCTATTTGGATCCGCTGAAGTGGTGTACTGTTTTTCCAACCTTCATAGTACACCTTGGCTTCCCTCAGTGTTGCTTCCCACCACCATCCAGCGATGCCACTGATGTCCTTCATCACAGGCGCTATCAGATGAAGCCAATCACCAAATTGAAGTGGTGTGGAATTGGCCGGTAGATCTGGCAGCTCGCCCTTGTTGTTCATGTGGCCGGCTTGAGAGTCCACTGGCCAGGACTGCACAGGGCTTCCAAATTTGGATCCATCTCCCACCCCTCCTCCCCCCACATCATGACCTGGAAGGAGACAAGGATGTGCTGGACCTTTGTCATGTAGATCCCACTCATTGCCCACACCATGCAAAGCCCGACCGCGTCCTGGATGTTCACCATGCAAATCAAAAGCCCGAGCTTGTCCTCCTTGTGCGCCATGCATGTGAAAAGCCCGATCGTGATCATGATGTTCACCGTGCAAGTACGCAGCCCGAACTCCGCCTGGTACACAAGGCACAGCTGCTGCAGCCCGAGCTTGATGAGATACATCACCATGCAAAGCCCGATGCTGAAGCTCAAGTTCACCACATCCGCCAAACACCATGCTCTGGCGAAGATCAGTTGCACCTCCATGCAAAGCCCGATGCGGAAGGTCTCCAGTGCCATGCTGAGCCCGATGCAGAAGGTCTCCAGTGCCACTTCCACCATGCAAACCGATCGAAGCACCATTGGCAGTGGCAGCTTGGTGGTGACCCATGGAATCTACTTTACCCCTGCTATCGAATCCAGCATTCCAAAACTCCGATTGTTGAAAGGCTAATGGAACTGAAACCCGATCCAGTGCTGTTTTCAAGGACTGAACTTCTCTTTCCAGCCAGACTTGCTTTGCCTCACTGGCCGTTAAGATATCAGTCCCCTCATTTCTCTCATTTCGGGGTTTCCAATTCACATCACCATTCCTGACCTTGACCTTTGACTCACAAGTATCATAAAGGTTGCTGACAAAACTGTTTTGAAGATCACGCCCATCAGAAAGCTCCCCATGACAAACAGGAAATGGTGGAACCGGTGGCATGTCCTCCAACTGGCTCGGTGGCGGTCCTGGTGGAACCTGAGTCCCGTTTGGAGTGAACCGCACATGCTCATGTCGTTTTTCAGGGCTCACCGCAACTTCTCTAACCTTGGACCTGGGAGTTCGACTTCCATTCCTACGTGGACGATCTTTTTGAGGGATCCCAGCATCATTGGAACTCCTACTTGATGGTACGCCCCCAATTGTAGACCATGGTGAAGTTTCCATCCCAGAGTCAGCCTTGCCAGCTGACAACAACTCCAGTTTGCCCTTCAAAAACTCTACATCACTCATGAGCTTCGAATTCTGTTCCCTCAAAAACGCTACTAGTTCGCCCTCAAGGGCTCTCTGCAACTCGCCACCATTTGATTTCCCGTCCATCTGAGTATTGCTAACAGGCCCCATTGTTCGCCTTCCATCATCAGGCGGCATCAACCCTTCAGTCCTGACTGTGCCACGGCCTTCTACTGTGGATCGCGACTCACCCAGCAAACCAGCCGATGATCCGCCACGACCTTTCCCAGTTTCCGTAGACACCTGTTCAAACTGAGCTGCACTTCCTGAAAGACTTGGCAACGGAGGACCTGCATCATCACTCATCTGATCCAGCGGCAAATCACTAGGTCGGAGGGATTGCAGAGCATGTTCGTTTTGTGCCCTTTGGGAATAGAAAGGGTTCCCAGTCCAGCTATCACGTTGCGAAGGCAAAGATTGGGCCCGTTCCATTGCTAAACCAAAAGTTGGAGTTAGAACAGGTCGGTTGGGCTCATAACCCTCAACACAACGCAAGCCCCTTTTGCCTGCACTTGAAACAAAATGCCTATTGGATGAACGTCCGTTGGTTCCATGTTGTGAGAACCGTAAAGAATTGACGCCAAGCCACAGATTTCAAGGGCAAAAACAATTCTTTGCCGGGACATAATTCCTGTCGTAGATCAATAGGACAACCCAAGAAACCCGGCGCTTTCAAATTCTCAACGCTAACCTAATTTACATTAATATACCGAATATACCTAATAACTAATAACCATTTCTGTCAGGTGTGTCACCTACCAGAACTTGCTTAGCAGATGCTTCCAACTTCAAAATTCTTGTTCAGAGACCTGCCTCCTGACCAGCCGAACTTCCTTTGGGGTCCCCTTGAAGGGTTCCACCAAACTCGTTTTGCTCCAGTGCCGTGTCGGCCACCATGGCAGCATCATGCAATGAAATGGTTGCAAGCAGTTTACGTCTACAAAGACCTGAAGAAGAGTACGGCAAAAAAAATGATATTGATGTATAGAGTATGTTAGCATGTGGGTTAAAAGATAATTTGTTTTGCAGGGACATGCTGAAATAATATCAATCAGACAATTGGACCCCACGAAGATCACAACTGGGCACTTTGCAAATATGCCGCGGAAAGTCAATTAGTTAAGGGCAACCAAGCGAGGTCAGTTTGTCGATCTATGTTTTCCTTTTTCATGCATTCCTTGATGGATTCTGTTTTTTTTTAATTTTTGACGAGCACAGGGGACAGGTTAAAGATGGTGAAAGTCTTGTTTGTTTTCCCCTGTTCCATAGTTGGTTTAAGTGTGTATATATCTACATATACTGCAAGTATATATAATATATATATATATATTATGAATATTGTGTGTAAGTATATATATATATGGTGTGTATAGATATTGATATGTATTTATTATATATACAGCGTGAATATATAATATTATAATATATATACATTAAACAAAAAACATGTTTGTACACAAATACATACGTATAGAAGATAGACAACAATATAATGATGTAAATAGTTATATCGGGCATACGTGTGTCAAGTCGTTGGGGTCATTCGGGTTCGTCATTCGGGGCGGTTGGGGCCCCAAAGTACGACCAAGATGCTGCTTGGAAGACAACTGTAACTGTAGTGGGTGACTTCACACGAATATCCAATATATATATATATATATATGTATATATATATATATATATCTATGTGCATGGATCTACACACACACATAAGCTAGAGAAGTATAAGCAGAATTAAATAAATATATATATATATATATGTATTATCTCGTCTTCAAGTACATTTCTTTGGAGTATTGGCCAGAATTTGTGGTATGCATGGAAAATGATAGTAATTCGACGTAGGTGGTCGATCATCGCAATCGTATAGCATATCAAAGCCTTGGCGGCACGGCATGTGACAAGTGGTCGGTCGTGGCATCCAGCTATGGCAGCCACCAGAGGTGGCGGCCAGAGATGGAACATGATGGAACGTTGGAGTTCAGGTGGATATGTATCATATAGAATTGTTTTTAAATAACTATATATTGTATATATATATATATTATGAATATGTATATATATATATTATGTATATATATATATACTGTTTATATATATATGGGTTTGTTTGAAAATAGGACACAGACAAATTTGATGGCTCATCATCTTCTGTGATGCTTATTTGAGGTAAACCACATTTTCAGGCAGATCCATCGTTTTATAAAACATATAAAGTGTCAGCATGTTTTTTTCTCGCATGGATTGTTGTTCCAATGTCCTGGAACAAACAAACTTCCCTTTTTATTTTTTCCGTGATTTTGAAAGTTTTCTATTGCTGTCAAACTTTGAATGGGTGTGTTCCCTTATGTGAAAGTTCAGATGGCCGAGTGTGTAACTGTGGGACTTCGCGTTCGTGCTGCAGCAATAATTGATATTTATATATATATATAGATATAATTATATACGAATGGAACATCATCACAATAGTATTTAACGTTATCCATTCATAAATGAGTCTCAATGATTTTGCAATGGCAAATTACATGATGTCCAAGCCAGCTGTTTCATTATCATACGGTATTCGATACCATATTCATATGGTAATGTGATCATAGCTGTTCATTTTAACCTGGATGCCGGGGAAATCCCAATTTTTTAATAGGCGATGTGTCTACAACATTTGTAAAAGCATGTACATAAATGCGGATTCTTGATGTGTAGGTTGAGTAGTCCCATCCCCAACAGCCCTAACTTTAATCCGCCTGGTGCGTGTAACTCATCAACAGAACAAAACTTTGTGGGGTCCAGGGTGGCCCAAGGACTCCTACATCACCTCAGTCATTCCACATAATGTGTAATATATATAAATACAGCATACATATATAGTGTATATATATATAATACATATTGTTATTATAGTTATATACAATATGTATAATATATATATGTATAAGAGATTTACTGTAATAATATATATATATATATATCTTTCATTCATTGTATACAAATAAATATATATATATATTATACACATTTGCAGCGAAGATCATTAAACTACCCCCCAGCCCAGCAACATTTCCAACTTCCAAATGCGTATTTGGCCACTACCTTCACCAGGACCGTGAACTTACACAAAACATGGAAGCCGAGAATGGCCATCTTGAAGAATCAGATCATTTTCCAAACCCGTTCCACTCATTCCGGTGGAAAAACATACAGCATTTCCAACATCGAAAAAAATGCGACCCTATATGATCCTATTCTCCTCCTTTTGTGGTAGTGGTGAAATTATGACTATCTCGTAGTCGTTTTTTTTCTTAATGGGAGTGTGCCTTGGTTTTCTGAGAGGTAGTTGGGGTCGCCGCCGCTGCGTCAGTGATCGTTTTGTCACGTCCATGAAGAATCCAAGAGCTTCTAGAAATACATAGAAATACACTAACCATCACTCAAGTATATATGCTATGTCTGTGTGAGGCCAGGATTTCTCTCCAATGTTCGTCACATCGTTTGCGAAGTGCGTAGCGTTTTCCACGTCGAGGGCCTCGAGGGGATCACAGCCATGGTCAGCCAAGGAGATACCAAGAATGTCCCAACCGCATAATAGTAATAATAATTAATAGTCATACTAACAAGGATAATTAATGATGATGATTATATATATATATACTGTATTATGATATGTATATCTATATAATATGATATGTATATATATATATGTATTATGGTGGAAACTATAGCATGGATTATAGTAATGTGCCAACAAACATGTTGTGACTGATAGCATATTATAGTGATATAATACAGACTATATATATATGTATAGATGACCAACACCAGCAGTGATTAAGAATCAACATGTCGTTTTTCTGTGTGGTTTCAATGAATGTTCCAACGTTGCCAAAATGAAGTTGTTTGTTCCCAACTCGATGGGGGGAGTCGCCTAAACATGGATCTTTTCTGCCTAAACATACAGCTTGATTCTGTTCAATCATTCAGATCTCCAAGGATGCAGACTTGTTTTTCCTTGGTACATGAGTCCCAGCTCGACTTTGAGATACTTTTGGTGCCATTATATCTCAATCCATCTCGATTCTAAAGCATTGAAGTCACTTTAATGCAGTTCAAGGCCTGTGAAAGATCTCTTGCTTAAGGTCCTCGACATCCAAATTTCTCGAAGGGCTTCACCAGAAAAGCTCCCTTTGAGTTTCTTAAGGACCTTTACTTGGCTGTTTGTCGAGCGTCCTCGAAAAAGTCGAATGATTTGTAATGTCATCCCGGACTAAGAAATCCTGGTTTATACATATTATATATGCATTAATCAGGTTTTTTTTCCTCCAAACGCTGATCATTTACACTATATTGTTTCTAAAACGGTGACTCCGCAATGAAACAACCCAAGGCTTTGTCAATCTGGGGTTGGCATTAAGTTGTTTGATGGTAGGAAAGATGTGGAGAAACTGGAAGTCTCCCCCCTCTCCATGCGATTTGGGGAATGGATCGAATTTGGGGCACCTTGATATAATCTGATATACATGGGACACGTACGGACACGTTACATCACTTTGCCTGGAAAAGAACGTGGGTCCTCTATGCCAGGCTTAGGTTGGAGATGGGTGTGGCTCCAATTTTTGGCGCCCAACTTGAATGGGTTTGTCTCAAATTTTGGGCAAAATAGCCATGGCTTCGTAGCGACGTGTATGACCTGGGGTCCAGGCATTGCCAGCAGTTTCTTCCAATATCCCATAGATTTATCATCGTTTCTACCAGTGCCGGGGGCGGGATGAGTCAAAAGTGGTCACGTTTAGTCGCGTCTAGTTTTGATAGACAGGTGTGATAAATTGCAAGGGTTTATTTCTTCAGTAGCAATCTTGAATAATCTTGACCCTCTTATTGTTGATGTATGGTGAATGAATCCATGTTGTGGATCCTCATTGTCAGAGTCTGTACCCTTTCCCGCCCTGAGAAAGACGATCCCAACTCTGGTTGGGACGGATGGGGTAACAAGTCGCAATGCCTTGTTTGAAGGGTACTGCTTCTCTTTCGCGGGGGGGCAACTTGTGGATCTCCATGATTAAACACTATTAACGAAACATATGCATGCGCTAAATCCTCATAATAAACCCAAAATCACCGTGAATCGGTTTATATAATAATCCCCAAATGGTAGGTTTATTGGAGTTGCATGAATTTACAATGATTTACCACGCAATTACCCAATCTTTGATTCTTGTCCAACGTTCTGGCCGTCACCGCGGGGGCCGTCACCCGCGGGGAGGCTTGGCGAGACAAGCAGATGGAGTTGGAGGTGGAGCTGGAGGTGAGAGATTTCGGAAACAACGTTTCGCAGGTCATTTTTTCAAGCGGTCATTGTCTACTGGTACTGAACATTGGTTGTTTCAGACGGAGTCTTTTACAACACAAACCCAGCAGCAGTTTGTTTGATTCATTTTGATTCACAGTCATACGGCGATGGGGCGGTACCAGCGGTACACCAACCACCAATTTGCCAAAAGCAGACTATCAATTCAGTTGGTAGCATTTGGTAGGCATTGGTGTTGTAGCTATGTTGTTTCTTCAAAACAAACATGTTTGAGTTTGAATATGATTGAGCCACAGGTGGCAGAATTGTTAAGCAGCTGGCTGCTTCAAACATGGTGTTACTTTCCATAGTTGTTTTCCAAAATTATTCCAGCTCAGGCAGGTGGGTATACCATCGTATCGAAGGGTTAAGTAGTTCAACCATATTCAGCCACCAATCACTTTGTTCCCCCATGACATACATCATACATCCCCCAGTTTCGGGTCACTTGTAGGGTCCACAGTCGCTTTTGACAGGATCATTCTCAAGTCAATTTGTCCATAGGGCACAGAAAGTCCAATGGTTTCTTATCAATCTCCAAAAGCATCCGTCATTTTGGGGAAAGCAGATCGCTTTGCATCTGAAACCAGAGCCCTTTTTGGCTCTTTGTGATTCTTGCCCCAAAAAGCCCAGCGAGCCTCTTGGCCCAGTTAAGGGGAGGGAAAGCCTTGGGGCATGAAGTTGTTGTTGGGAAGCCTCATGCTCAGGCTCAGGATATCAGACACTTGAATAGCTTCAACTTCCCAAGAGGCCTCCCAAAAGGTTTGTGGAAGATATCGCCAGTGACTCTCTCACTCCCTACGAACACTATCAACACTACGCACTGTCCACTCAGTCCCTCACAGAACATCCTTCAAGGAGAATCATGAAGCCTTTTACCAACACCTGCTATCCTGACTTGCACTGGACATAGTCACTTGCCAAAGATGCTCCAAAAAAAGTAGCGTGCTTATTGATCCTCAGTAGTCTTCATGGCAAGTTTGTGTTGTGCTGAGCTAGATGTATTTGGAGGATACCTGTCATTGATATTCACCAAACAGGGGTTTAGAAACATGTTTTAACCAGCAGTGAACAGGAGCCTCAATTCAGCGCAAGTAAGCCATACGTGCACAGAAACCCCATTTGTTGATCAATTATATACGTTTTTGTATACGTTCAGGGTCAAGGTAGTATGATATGTTTCCATCACTGGTGGGGATCAAAACAGTAACCCCGCTTGACATCGCTTGATGATGTTTGACTGATAGTGTTTGCATTGGTGGAAACCATACTGTATGAGTGACGGCTCTTATTTGGTGAAAGGACGAACAGCCTTGGGGCATATCCCGGTTTCTTGTAGAGGCCAGATGTAGATTATTTTGGTTGCAAAACGATGTCGTTCATAGTATTTAGCTATTATTTAGCTATAATTGTTGTAAACAAATGCGGTATTGGAGAACGAGGTCAAGCCCCAAAAAGCGGGAGCACCCTGTTGATTACCCGATGTATCAAATACTTTTTGCGGTGCATCTACCAGACGAGGCAGTATAAACTTAAGTGAAGAAATGCCTGGATCTTTGTGACTCAGGCCCATCATGGCCCATCAATCACGTACCCCGTTGTGTCCTGCACTCCCGCAGCAGTTTCGGTGTTAGGAACTGTCGAAGACAGATCTTTGACACTCGGCTTGATGGTCCCTGCATCGCCCTAGCATGTCAAACGGGGAATTTACTGTAGTATATAGTTATTTGAGATTATGTTACAACTACTGACTTTTTTTGGGTTGTCCAAAGCATTTCGAAAACTAGGTATTGTCTTGAAAAGGGAGAGAGATAGAATCTACCAATTCAATCGTTTTCAGTTTTCAAGCTCCATTTTTCTCCGATCTAGGGGGAAGACTTCTCCAGTGGCGGAGACTCTTTGATTCTTGGAAGACTTGGAAGGCTACTTCCAATCAAGGCCAATATTCCCCACGATTCTTCATATTTCTACATATTGAATATATTTAAGCACCTTTACCTTGGCGTGTTCCGCCGGCCACCGAGCGAACCTGAGGATCATCATGAACCTTGGCTGAGCATTTAGAGATGTTGTCACTCCGAAACAGGTACCGTACATACGCCTATGCCCATATAGCTGGACCATGAAAGATGATACTCTGCAATATCTGGAACTATACTCATCCGGGAGAAGTGCAGTACATATAGACTATAAGATTGGACGTGGTGCTTCCCAGTTTCTCAATGTTTGACAGAGGCATTTTCTGTCCCATCCATTCAACACATATTAAGTTCATGCATCTTACCCCATCTTGTTTGGTTAAATCGTTAAATCCTTATTTTGGTTGGAAAAAATGCCCCCGTTTGTGGAGTCCCAGTGTTGGTGATTCAATCCAAGTTGTTTATATGTCAATATCTTTTATATACCAGTTTAAATTGGGCTTGGCTAACTACCAAAGCTAGGCAAAGTCCCAATTTTGTCTCACGGATTTTCCAATGTTGTTCCTTGAATTCCAATAAATTGGTGATATATATATAATTATATAATAGCTATTTATAGCTGGCTATTTATAGCTGGCTATCTTTAGCTATTTATAGCTGTTTATAGCTATGTATAGTTATTTAAAGCTATTTATAGCTATTTATAGCTATTTATATATAGCTAGTTATAGCTATTGATAGCTATTGATAGCTATTTATAGCTATTTATAGCTATTCATATATAGCTATTTATAGCTATTTATAGCTATTCATATATAGCTATTTATAGCTATTTATAGCTATTTATAGCTATTTTTAGCTGTTTATAGCTATTCATATATAGGTATTTATAGCTATTCATATATAGCAATTTTTGCTATTCATATACAGCCATTTATAGCTATAGCTATTTATAGCTATTTATAGCTATTCATATACAGCTATTTATAGCTATTCATATATAGCTATTTATAGCTTTTCATAGATAGCTATTTATAGCTATTCATATATAGCTATTTATAGCTATTCATATATAGCTATTTTTAGCTATTCATATCTAGCTACTTATAGCTATTCATATATAGATATTTATAGCTATTCATATCTAGCTATTGATAGCTATTCATATCTAGCTATTTATAGCTATTCATATATAGCTATTTATAGCTATTCATATATAGCTATTTATAGCTATTCATATATAGGTACTTATAGCTATTGATATATAGCTATTTATAGCTATTCATATATAGCTATTTATAGCTATTTATAGCTATTTAAAGCTATTTATAGCTATTTATAGCTATTCATATCTAGCTATTTATAGCTATTCATATCTAGCTATTTATAGCTATTCATATATAGCTATTGATAGCTATTCATTTATAGCTATTTATAGCTATTCATATATAGGTATTTATAGCTATTCATATGTAGCTTTTTATAGCTATTCATATGTAGCTATTAATAGCTATTCATATATAGCTATTTATAGCTATTCATATATAGCTATTTATAGCTATTCATATCTAGCTATTTATAGCTATTCATATATAGCTATTTATAGCTATTCATATATAGCTATTTATAGCTATTTATAGCTACTTATAGCTATGTTTAGCTATTCATATATATAGCTATTTATAGCTATTCATATCTAGCTATTTATAGCTATTCATATATAGCTATTTATAGCTATTCATATATAGCTATTTATAGCTATTCATATCTAGCTATTTATAGCTATTTATATATAGCTATTTATAGCTATTCATATATAGCTATTTATAGCTATTCATAGCTATTCATATATAGCTAATTATAGCTATTCATATCTAGCTATTTATAGCTATTCATATATAGCTATTCATAGCTATTCTTATATAGCCATTTATAGCTATTCATATATAGCTATTTATAGCTATTCATATATAGCTATTTATAGCTATTCATATATAGCTATTTATAGCTAGTTATAGCTATTTATAGCTATTTATAGCTATTCATATATATAGCTATTGATAGCTATTCATATATAGCTATTTATAGCTATTCATATATAGCTATTGATAGCTATTCATATATAGCTATTTATAGCTATTCATATATAGGTATTTATAGCTATTCATATGTAGCTATTTATAGCTATTCATATATAGCTATTTATAGCTATTTAAAGCTATTTATAGCTATTTAAAGCTATTTATAGCTATTTATAGCTATTTATAGCTATTTAGAGCTATTCATATACAGCTATTTATAGCTATTCATATCTAGCTATTTATAGCTTTTCATATCTAGCTATTTATAGCTATTCATATATAGCTATTGATAGCTATTCATATCTAGCTATTGATAGCTATTCATATATAGGTATTTATAGCTATTCATATTTAGCTATTTATAGCTATTCATATCTAGCTATTTATAGCTATTCATATATAGCTATTTATAACTATTCATATCTAGCTATTTTTAGCTATTCATATCTAGCTATTTATAGCTATTCATATATAGCTATTTATAGCTATTCATATCTAGCTATTTATAGCTATTCATATCTAGCTATTTATAGCTATTCATATCTAGCTATTTATAGCTATTCATATCTAGCTATTTATAGCTATTCATATATAGCTATTTATAGCTATTCATATCTAGCTATTTATAGCTATTCATATCTAGCTATTTATAGCTATTCATATCTAGCTATTTATAGCTATTCATATCTAGCTATTAATAGCTATTCATATCTAGCTATTTTTAGCTATTCATATCTACCTATTTATAGCTATTCATATCTAGCTATATCTAGCTATTCATATCTAGCTATTTATAGCTATTCATTTATAGCTATTTATAGCTAGATATAGCTATTTATAGCTATTTATAGCTATTCATATCTAGCTATTTATAGCTATTTATATATAGCTATTTATAGCTATTCATATATAGCTATTTATAGCTATTCATAGCTATTCATATATAGCTAATTATAGCTATTCATATCTAGCTATTTATAGCTATTCATATATAGCTATTCATAGCTATTCTTATATAGCCATTTATAGCTATTCATATATAGCTATTTATAGCTATTCATATATAGCTATTTATAGCTATTCATATATAGCTATTTATAGCTAGTTATAGCTATTTATAGCTATTTATAGCTATTCATATATATAGCTATTGATAGCTATTCATATATAGCTATTTATAGCTATTCATATATAGCTATTGATAGCTATTCATATATAGCTATTTATAGCTATTCATATATAGGTATTTATAGCTATTCATATGTAGCTATTTATAGCTATTCATATATAGCTATTTATAGCTTTTCATATCTATCTGATTTATAGTTTTGCCAGAATCAACAAATTGCTCGTTTTTCCGCATCGAGGTCAACGGCCACAGTGCTGCTGTCTCGGAAACCGACCGCTCAAGCGGCTGTGCTTGCTGTGGGTCGGCATCAACGCTCCGTCCCCGTCTCTGGGGGTCCCGAGTTACGTTGACGTTGAATCATGTGTTTGTACGGGCGATTTCACCACCAAATGGTGATTTAACCATGCAAGATGGGGAATATAGTATGTAGTGTATGTAAATAGTAAGGGAGTGGTAAATGTACGTAAATGTCCTGCTTAAACATCACCCAATAGATCTATAGTTGATGAATAATAGGTTTTAATTACAAGCCATTTTATCAATGGGATAAGCCTAGTTGGGGGACCTACTAACCAGGGTTAGTAACGAGTTGCTTTCGCGGGGTGATCCTCCAACTAATGTGGTAGACTCAATGCCATAGTCACCATCAGGTTTTAGGTGACTATGGCATTGGCCATACCACTGTGACTTGGATGATGTAAAATGGACCTCTAGGATGGTGACTGCATTGGCTTTCCCACAGTGGTGATATTTCATCTCCAACCGATACTTGTTTTGGTGATGCAAACTAACTCCCCAAAAAGGGACATTTATCAAGCCCTGTTACTGGTTTGATTGGAAAACATACCGGAAAATGACCCACAAATCCACTGGTGAATCATCAGTTTTCCATTGGAGGCATCAAATGGCATCAAGTGGTCATATATCGGAGGCATACGCCATTCCCAGACCCATTTCTGATATATATATATGTATATATATATATATTGCACATGTCATTTCTGATTATTGCTGGTGTAGTTCCAATGAGAAATAACGGGTTTATATAGCTTTATATGTATATATGGCTGGAATCATAATCGGATAGTACTTGGGATCACAATTGGGATTGTACGACATTATGCTGGGATCAATTTGGCTGGTCCCATCCCACTTTTCAGGATCTCCAACTTTACCCCGACTGTTCAGCAATCTGCTGATGAATTGCATCCGCGTAAACTCATTGACTCATTGTACGGTTGCAAATATGTGTAAATAAAACAGGGATGTGGCTATTGAGCCTTTGCTGATCGATTAATTTTATGTATGTTTAGTATGTTTAATGGGGTAATACTAACCCAAAAGATCCATTTGTTTCAATACATTGGGGTACAGTTGTCTAGTGGATACTTAGTTGTTTGAATTCATGGAACTGGGAATATCCTACATTTGTCGGCAATGTTTATAACAATAGTAGGAATTCAAGTTTTTTTCATGCTCACTTTGGGGTTGAACATGGACCATCCGTTTCAATGGAACAATCACCAACAGAAATTTGGTGAATTTCATCATATTTAACCACTAAAATGGGGACTTAGCTGTCAAACATGGTCATTTTAATGGTGATTAACTCAAAAAAAATGGTGATTTAACTGGGGATACTGTGTGGATTTACATCGCTACCTCGGTATTATCGGATATTAATGCAATATTTACAAGGATATAGTGAGATATCAATGTGGAAAAACAGATTAGCTGCTTTACGTCGCGATGTCACTGGAATGATGGTGAACGGATTAGGGTAATCCCCATATTGCCGAACTTTTCAGATTCGCAATGTATATATTATATATAACAATCTATAACTTAGAATTAAAAAACAGGGGTGTGTGTGTGTGTATATGTGTATCTAAATATATATACATATATACTACCAGGTACTATCAGTGTCAGTATGTAATGTGCAGTTTCACCAAGGTTTTTTCTGATCCCTGAGGGTAGGTCGGTGCGCCTGAGGCTATGAATACAAGCCGGACAAGAGGCATATTGACTTGAAGGCTGGACTGGAAATGGAGAAAATGTATCAAAATGTTGGAAAGTGAGGAAATTTCGACTGATTACAGCTGTTGTATGGGTAAGTTGAGATCTTTCGTCTTGGATTTCGTCCATACGTTTGTTGTATGTTCTGTGATCCGGTGGGGTGACGGCACCCCAATTGATGGAGCTTTTATCGTTTTGTCGAAGGGCACCCCAAATTTTCAGTGGTTTGTATATGTGGGCCATCCCACATCATAAGATTGTTGGTTAGTTGTATTCATGTATATATATATATGTATATATTTATATGTATATATTAAACTTAAACTATATTAATAGTTACTAACATTTTGTTTGATATACAATATGTTAAGGAATATAGTATATATATATGTGTGACCAATGTGTATGTATGTATGTATGCATGCATGCATGCATGCATGCATGTATGTATGTATGTAATGTATGTATGTATGTATGTATGTTATGTTATGTTATGTTCTGTTATGTTATGTATGTTATGTATGTTATGTATGTAATGTATGTTATGTATGTTATGTATGTATGTATGTAATGTATGTTATGTATGTATGTATGTATGCATGCATGCATGCATGCCTGTATGTATGTATGTATGTATGTATGTATGTATGTATTATGTATGTATGTATGTATGTATGCATGTACGTATCATGTATGTATGTATGTATGTCTGGATGGATGGATGTATGTATGGATGCATGCATGGATGGATGTATGTATGTATGTATGTCTTGTTATGTTATGTTATGTTATGTTATGTTATGTTATGTATGTATGTATGTATGTATGTAATGTATTAATGTATGTAATGGATGTAATGTATGTAATGTATGTAATGTATGTAACGTATGTAATGTATGTCTGTAATGTACGTAATGTATGTCTGTAATGTATGTAATGTATGTATGTAATGTATGTATGTAATGTATGTAATGTATGTAATGTATGTAATGTATGTATGTAATGTATGTAATGTATGTATGTAATGCATGTAATGTATGTAATGTATGTAATGTATGTATGTAATGTATGTAATGTATGTATGTATGTATGGATGGATGGATGGATGTATGCATGGATGCATGCATGCATGCATGCATGGATGGATGTATGTATGTATGTATGTATGTCTTGTTATGTTGTGTTATGTTATGTTATGTTATGTTATGTTATGTTATGTATGTATGTATGTATGTATGTATGTATGTATGTAATGTATGTAATGTATGTAATGTTTGTAATGTATGTAATGTATGTAATGTATGTAATGTATGTCTGTAATGTATGTAATGTATATCTGTAATGTATGTAATGTATGTAATGTATGTAATGTATGTAATGTATGTATGTAATGTATGTAATGTATGTAATGTATGTATGTAATGTATGTAATGTATGTAATGTATGTATGTAATGCATGTAATGTATGTAATGTATGTAATGTATGTAATGTATGTAATGTATGTAATGTATGTAATGTATGTAATGTATGTATGTATGGATGGATGGATGGATGTATGTATGTATGTATGGATGCATGCATGGATGGATGGATGTATGTATGTTATGTTGTGTTGTGTTATGTTATGTTATGTTATGTATGTATGTATGTATGTATATCATAATATATATATAGCGAATCGGGAAGATGTTGATTTTTCCCATTCCTTTTTGAAAACAATAAGCGCCAGGCTGTGACTGCAGAGTTTTTGGGCACCCTGCTCTTGACCTTTGTTGGATGTGGCTCCTTGGACGACGCTGCGGAACTTGGACGAGTTGTTGAAAAGATGTGGGGATAACAATGCAATCCAATTAATGATGTGGTGATAATCCACCAAAGAACGAAATGACTACTGTTTCATATATGTGTTGTGTTATGTATATATGTATATATGTATATATGTATATATGTATATATGTATATATGTACATATGTATATATGTATATATGTATATGTATATATATATATATGTATACACGTGTGTATAGCTGTACTCTTGCTGAGCGAATCTGAACAATGTGCCCTCTTTGCCTTGATTTTTGATTTTATGGATGCCTCATGTGCAAGTACATACACAAATCAATCAATATACATACCCTCTGGTAAATTAACATAGACCCTGGCAGATAGGGGTTGGAAGAGTAGTTTCCATTAAAAAATGGTTATTTTCAGGGTCTATGTTTGTTTACCAGAGGGTATATGGTATACAATGTATACATGCATATATATATATATAATTTATATATTATATATATATTGAATAATAAATATATATATATACAATTAATATATATACATATTCAATATATACATACACACATACATACATACATACATACATACATACATACATACATACATACATACATACATACATACATACACACATACATACATATGCATACATATGCATACATGCAATTTTGTATGCACATTGATTATACAGACCTAATTAGCATCATGTTCGGCAAGTCAAGTCGCACCAGGTGCTGCCACAGTGCACGGCGCTGGCACTCCCATCACACGGCTGATCATCGCATTCTCCTTTGGCATGACCGTGATGGTGGGGTCTTGGGAGAAGTGGGGTTATGATTCGTGGTAAATCCAATGCCATAAAGCCTCCGAAACAAAGGTGGATTTGGCAGTTTATGGCATTGGGCATACTATGACTGGGAATATTTTCAATGACCTTTTCGATGATTGGTTGGGGTGGTCACCAGGAGGATTTTCCATGGCATGATCCTCCAGGGATGATGTTCCAATGTGCTGGTTATGCTTGGGCTTCCCATGTGCTGGTTATGCTGGGAATATTTACCATTTACCCCAAAATATGGCCCACATCTTGGTAAATGCTCCATATCGCATACGGGTTTCGTGGATTTGGCGGCTTCGAATCTTTGGTGCTAGTGCGGTAGACCCCACTTGAGGTTGCTAGGCCTACATGATGCATTATGGGTGACAATGACATATCAATAGGTCATTGAACTACCAAGAAATTCAACAAATCAAAACTCATTGTTGGTAAAAAAAAGGAAAGTGGCCCATCTTATCCTATCCTATCCTATCCTATCCTCCTTGTTTGTTTTACTCATGATGTTCCCGTTTTTGTTGTGTTTTACAGCAGTGATATCTGATAGCTCTAGGCAGTGGCTTATGCCATCGGACACCACTCGGGAGGGCACCTCAACTGTGCCGTGACCTTCTCGCTGCTCGGTGCGCGTGGGTGATAACAGCGCTGGGTTCATTGATTTGGGATTCCATATTTTGGTCAATTGTTTTTTTTGTTTTCCACCATTTTTTTTGGGATTTGTTAATTGGTGTGTATTTTTATTGTCTCATCATGATGTTTATTGGATTTGTTCATGTTTTTTCATTTTTCCATGATTTGGGATGGGATTCTTGATGGGATTTTTGTTGTCGGTTTATTGGATTTTCCAGTGGGATTTATTTGACACATGCTCGACACATCTGACCGTCGAGCAATGAACAATGGGATTGGATTTCATGGGATTTTGAAATGTGATTGACCGCCTCTTGAAAAGTTGCAGTTCGGAGTTCCATGTTGTTGCATTTCGGAGTTCCATGTTGACTTTCAATCGTTGGTGCAGCATTGACAGTGGATACAGTGGGCAATATCAACCGGTTGATGGTTTTCAATGTACGGTAGGTTGTCCACCCTACCAAATTTGAGATGATGATACCAACTGACTAACATTTCCGGGATGGGTTGAAAGTTGAAACCAACAGCCAGCTGTGATCATTTCATATTGTCAACATAAATATGAAGGAAAACCATTGATACATATTGATACTGCTTGATGTACCAGTGAAATCTTCTATTCAACATATATATATATAATCATATTATATATATAGTTATATATATATATATATAGGGTCACTCCGTCTTCATTGACTCCCACTTAGCTATCCCACAGTTTCGTTACCCTCTGGTAAAGTAGCATAAGCATAGCTATCGACAATCACCATGCTAACAGCAAAATCAGCAAGATGGGCTATTTTCAAACGCTATTTTAAGTTACCAGAGGGTAGTTGAAATTGAAACTGTGGCACAATGCCTCGCAGCCTGACATGTGGCGAGTTCACCGTTGTCTAGTCATGTTTTCGAGTCCAGCTCGATTCATTGATCGTCATCCAAATACATCATGCTCAATTGTAGCACTTGGAGTCCATAGCCATAAAAGACTACTCTCCGGTAATCAAACACGGAAAGTAAAAAAAAAAAACTATCAATGGAGTTTTTTTTATTAATCAGCTAATCAACTTTGAATGGAGGATTTTCATGGATTTTCTAGCCAACCATGGAACTGAGGTTGGTGCTGGGAGGTGCTGTGCCACTTGGCCAAGTGTTGCAGCTCGTTGCAGCCGACAGCTGCATAGGCCATGGCTTAACAATGTTGGTTTGTAGCTGCAGTACCAGTTACTGTAGAATTGGGCAAGATTACAGATGGATATACCTGGTTAGATGTGCATACATTGTTATTATGTACTGTATATATATATATATAATGTTTGCTACTGATTAGTGTGAGGGCCCCCCCCTCAAACAATTTGAATATACTGAATAACTCGCAATTTGTTGCGCCCCCCCTCAACAATTTTTAGGATAGTCAACTTAAGTAAGGATTTCAATTGAAATCAATTTACTTTCAATTGATTTTCAATTGAAATCCGTCTACTTTCAATTGATTTCAATTTACTTTCCATTGATTTCAATTTACTTTCAATGGGTTTTTAATTGATTTCAATTTACTTTCAATTGATTTTCCTTTCAAATCCAAAAAATCACCCCAAAAGTTTTTGTGCACAATAGAGTACCATCGAAACAATTACATTATTGAGGATCTTGGTCACTCATGGGGTACCCCCTTGAAAAATTGTTTGGATGCTGTTTTTTTTTACTAAGGGTTTAATAGGGCATCTAATTGTTTGGAAAACCTTGCATTTTAAGCCTTTGCTAACATTATATAAGATGTATGATTCATTTGATCATTTACAAGGAACTAATTATAAATTATATATACATGTTTTGATTTACATGTTTTGCGAGCACACTTGTTTCTATAGTTGCTACACAAGTCTATGACATTCATAATACTCATAGTGTTTGATTGTGGCACTGCTGAATATTTCAGAAAGCCTGAGTTGGATGGTTCCCACAAGCCAGAAACTGTCAGGAAGTAGCGCTCACAGAAAAACAGGAACTGGTCGTTCACATTCCTGGTATACCCTGATTGAGGATGATCCAAAAGGACGATGATTTTCCCAGCAATTAAAAGCTCCATTTATGTATTGGGCATCTTCCCATTGCTACGTGTGGTTACCAGAGGGTATACAGGGGTGCTCCAGCCCAATATACGTAAATGATAGCTATAATGGGGGGAACACGTGCCAATTTTAATCCATTTTACCACATTACTTTCGACGATTTACCACTCAAACGTACCTCGGGTGTTGGGAGCAACCTGGTATAGATTGAAATACTGTGGATGGAAGAAATCGTGCACCTGTTAAATGGAATAAAATGGTTTATCCCATCAAAAAAAACATGATTTACAGTGTTTCATGACTTTTCATAGGAATCCCAGGCAGTTGCCCTGAGACATCCTATGTTTATCATTGGGATGACCAATTTTGATCCCTGAGATCGAGGTCCTGGAATCAGGGACTGGCCAATCTGGTGGCACAATGCTTTGCAGCTGGGTCATGAAAAACAGGGGAGCGGCGGTCCTTGCCTGTTAACCCCTGGAGTTTGTCTTGGCAATGTTCCAACATGTTTATAAGATTTTGATAGGGGAAATAACGTTTGTAAATGATTTGATTTACAATTTATGTCCATTTTATGACCGAGCGGCAAACAATGCGGAGAAGGTGAAGAATGGGTTCCCTTTTGGACAACCCAACAGAACTTTGGGAGACGATCTGCTGTGAAAGCCACGGTGGGGTTTGTGACCTTGAACCACATCGTTCCCTTCACAATTTTGCAAGAACACAAACTAGCGTTGCCTCGTCATTACTAAGGCGGTATTGCTTGCCTAGGCCCTAGGCCTAGTCAGCAGTACTCTCCAGCAATCAAACGTAGCAACCAGAAAGCCCCTTTCCTCATGTAAAATCCAAGAAAGGGAATTGCCAAATTCTGGTCAGTTGATATGTATCCCCAGGGCTTGTAACAAGCTTTCTTGATCCATCTCCACATGGTGTCCATCTGACTATGACCTGAAAAAATCCCACATGGATCCACATGCTAGATTTACTAATTTGGGTCATGTTCCCTTTATATTATATTTGGCTGGTGGTTTCAAATGTTTCAAACATGGCTTTTATTTTCCAGAATATATGGGATAATCCTTCCCATTGACTAATATTTTTCAAGATAGTTAAAACCACCAACCAGTAATCTACTAGTCTAGAAGCACCATGTTTTTTTGAACTAGAGATGTACCTCGACATTCCAAGTACCAAGAACAAAATGTGTAGTATACCCGGACAAGTGCCATTTTTTTCGGGTAACCGAGGGTTTAAGTATGGTTTTTTAAGGGAAGGGCTGATCCGCGGGATCCGTCGGCGACAAAATCTCGCCCTAGGCCTCGATTGTAGCCTGCATTCTCCTGACCATCATTCATCCTTGCGAGGCCAGCGATGTTCATCATAGGTTCGAAGGTGGTGCTCCCCTTGTTTCAAAGCCTTTGTTTGTTTAAGACGCCCTCAGTTTTTCATAGATCAATATTAATATGTGTATGATATACATATATAATTTATATATATATATTATATTTAATTAATACAATAATTTTCCATAAACATCAGTTGCAAACCAACTTGTGCCATTGCTTACAACCCCAGGATCTAGGGATCGATACGCAAGTTTTCATCGGGTAGAAACTTCCGAAAAAAAACATCGCTGAGTTTAGGATGACCATCAACAAACCGAATGTTGAACACATCAGAAATATCTTTCACATTTAGGATAGATTTGTACCATCCAACGTTGCTTCTGTTGCTGTTGCTTTTGTTGCTCTGGTTGTGATTGTGGTTGTGGTTTGTGGTTGTGGTTGTGGTTGTGGTTGTGGTGGTGGTGGTTGTTGTTGTTGTTGCTGTTGTTGTTGCTGTTGCTGTTGCTGTTGCTGTTGCTGTTGCTGTTGCTGTTGCTGTTGTTGTCGTTGTTGTTGTTGTTGTTGGTGTTGGTGTTGGTGTTGGTGTTGGTGTTGTTGTTGTCGTTGCTGCTGTGGTTCTCAATGTCTTCCCTCTTCTCTTCTTTTATTTTTTATGTTTTGCCTTTTTTTTCTTGCTGTTGTTCCCGAGAGCGTCTGAGCGCAGGGTTCTTCCAATAGTGGGGGTCTGTCAAACATCTTCTCATCTTCACATCTCATCTTCACATCCTCTCATCTTCACATCTCATCTTCACATCCTCTCATCTTCACATCTTTTCATCTTTACATCCTCTCATCTTCACATCCTCTCATCTTCACATCTTTTCATCTTTACATCCTCTCATCTTCACATCCTCTCATCTTCACATCCTCTCATCTTCACATCCTCTCATCTTCACATCTGCTCATCTTCACATCTGCTCATCTTCACACCTTCCCATCTTCACATCTTCTCATCTTCACATCTGCTCATCTTCACATCTGCTCATCTTCACACCTTCCCATCTTCACATCTGCTCATCCTCACACCTTCCCATCTTCACATCTTCTCATCTTCACATCTGCTCATCTTCACATCTGCTCATCTTCACATCTGCTCATCTTCACATCTGCTCATCTTCACACCTTCCCATCTTCACATCTTCTCATCTTCAAATCTGCTCATCTTCACACCTTCCCATCTTCACATCTGCTCATCTTCACATCTGCTCATCTTCACATATGCTCATCTTCACATCTGCTCATCTTCACATCTGCTCACATTCACATCTTCACATCTCTCATCTTCACATCTGCTCATCTTCACATCTGCTCATCTTCACATCTGCTCATCTTCACATCTTCTTATCTTCACACCTGCTCACCTTCTCTCTCATGCCTTCTTTTTATCTTTCTCTCTTAAGGCCGAGGGTGGTGCCGGCGGCGAGTCACGAAACGTCAACCCTTTCGCACGAAATGAGGGTCGATCGGCAAAAACTGAGGAAAAATTCCGATTTGACTTGTCCCGGAGCAACCCTTTCGCACGAAATGAGGGTCGATCGGCAAAAACTGAGGTAAAATTGCGATTTGACTTGCCCCGGAGCAACCCTTTCGCACGAAATAAGGGTCGATCGGCAAAAACTGAGGTAAAATTGCGATTTGACTTGCCCCGGAGCAACCCTTTCGCACGAAATGAGGGTCGATCGGCAAAAACTGAGGTAAAAGTGCGATTTTACTTGTGCCGGAGCAACTCTTTCGCACGAAATGAGGGTCGATCGGCAAAAACTGAGGTAAAACTGCGATTTTACTTGTCCTGGAGCAACCCTTTCGCACGAAACGAGGGTCGATCGGCAAAAACTGAGGTAAAATTGCGATTTTACTTGTCCTGGAGCAACCCTTTCGCGCGAAATGAGGGTCGATCGGCAAAAACTGAGGTAAAAGTGCGATTTTACTTGTGCCCTTCTTGTCTGTGTGTAAAAGCGCCTGTGTGTAAAAAGCGTCTGTGTGTAAAAGTCTCTGTGTGTAAAAGCGTCTGTGTGTAAAAGCGTCTGTGTGTCAAAGTGTCTGTGTGTAAAAGCGTCTGTGTGTAAAAGTGTTTGTGTGTAAAAGTGTTTGTGTTCAAGTGTTTCTGTGTAAAAGCCTCTGTGTGTAAATGTGTTTGTGTGTGTGAAAGCGTTTGCGTGTAAAAAGCGTCTGTGTGTAGAGGTTGTCTGTGTGTAAAAGCGTCTGTGTGTCAAAGCGTTTGTGTGTAAAAGCGTCTGTGTGTAAAAGTGTTTGTATGTAAAAGCTTCTGTGTGTAAAAGTGTTTGTGTAAAAGTGTTTGTGTAAAGCGTCTGTGCGTAAAAGTGTTTGTATGTAAAAGCTTCTGTGTGTAAAAGTGTTTGTGTTACAGTGTTTGTGTAAAAGCCTCTGTGTGTAAAAGCTTTGTGTTTAAAAGCGTCTGTGTGTAAAAAGCGTCTGTTTGTAAAAGTGTTTGCGATGCAAACTACTGTCTTGCACTTCTCACTGTCCTGTCTTGATACTCCTCTTCTCGACTGCCTATAACAGAGCTTTCATATATCGTTTCTAATATTGCGTCTCCATACTAACAAGAGAAGACCCTGCTCCTCTACGCTCTCGGGCCATCCGTCGTCTAGTTGTTTTTGCTGTGGTTATTCTTAGCATTGTCATTATTCTTATTGTTACTGATTGTTCTTGTTTGTGTGCGTTCTTCTTGTTATCGGTCGCGTTCTCGTTGGTATGTTTATTGTTCACTTACAACCATGGGTGATCAATTGATAGATGCGGTTTTGCATCCTGTTGATGTATATTTAACACTTTTGTTTTGACACACACACACATTTTAAGACCCTGGGACGCACTGATGAATTGGTATTCTTTTAGGATCTGAAACTCTGAAACCGTCTCATTTTCAGATACCTAGGACCTAAGGATTTACCCATCGCAATCTGAAACCCATCGTACAATTGGGGATGGGGCACCTTCCCGTGCACAGATGGATCTGACTACCACTTTGGCGACCAACATCCCAGCACCAGGCTCTGCGTCATGTTGGGCCCAGTCCAGTCTATTAAGGTTCACCAACCCCACTTGACCCCAAAATGAAATGATCATAAATGATCCAATTCACCATTTCCCCAGGTTGTTTGACCGATCAGATGAGCAACTGACTTCTGGTGATCCGTTGTTGGATGTTTGGTCATTAAAACTGATGGAGTATCAGTTATCGGTCATCACTGTTTTAGACAAGACACTGGCAAGACTATCATCGGTTATCTTGAAATGTAAGGGCCTCCAGTTTGAAATGTTTCCAAAAACAGCCATGTCTTTTCCTCCATCGTTCACAGGTTTGTCATGCATATCACTGCTTTCCCCGAAGCAGGATTGTTTGCTCCGCAGACCCTTTTTCTTGCTTCGGGTATACAAACGTAGGACCCGCCTAAGGTGGAGTATGGCTCAAAGTTGGTACCTCCAAAACAACATCTGACTACAGTACACATAACCTATTGAATCCCAGCTCCGCAAGTGTTTAAACCTCCTAGACCCCATCTGTATATGTTTTGTTCTGGTTCGATTCTGGAATTCCTATTCCACCGCTCAAGTTAAACGTGTTTGAATTTCTGTTTTTTGAAATTATTAATTTATGCATGGCAAGTGAGCTAGGAGCCGATTTCCAGGATTTGTCAGGTATGCTGACCAAGTGAGCCAAATTCTAGCAAATTCCCATGAACATTGAAAAAATTGATCGACCCCAAATTACCAAACTAGAGTTTTTTCAAATTTGCGGTCGTTTGCCGAGTCGTTTGCGGAAATTTGCACTTGTTTCGCGGGTTGCAATTTGCACGGCTTCGACCAAACACAAAAAAATGACCGTTTTTGGCCCAAACCACTTTGGTTGAGTCAAGATTAGCCCAAATAGCTTTGCAGCGTCCATGCACCATGCAAAAATGAACAAACATGTGATTTCTGATGATTTGTGCGTTTAGCATGTTCCAGGAATGTGTGATCGTTTTTTGAAACGTGGTACGAATTGTAAATTAAATGCGCCAAAAAAATGCTACGAACAAGGCTACAAACCTGCTTTTCGATCATATCGTACCCAACTGTGTCGCATGCGTTTCCTTTCGGACCTCGCTTTTGTCAGGGATTGGCTTATGATGGTTCAATCATGTTCAATCAATGGCAAACTTTGGGTATCCATTAGGGCACCCATTTCCACCAAGTAGCGTTGGATTTTTGACCTCCGGAGGTTTCACAGACTGGCAAGTGATTCTGGCAGACCCTTGGCTCACAGATCCGAAATGGCCTAAGATGGGAGTGGCTCAAAATTATGTGCCAGGCATATCCAACATGGGTATTTCAATACATTTCCATAGCAAAGAATTTAATGGTTGTGAGGAATTGGTCCCCAACAAAGAGAATGAAGTGTAAGTGTGTGTGTGTGTGTTGAATTTTGGTTGCTTCACACATGGGCCTTTACTTATCCAAATTCAAATCAGGTTCCCATTCATGTGAGCAGATGCATTTGAGTCGACAAAAAAAGGGCGTGGGCAGACTTGGGCACCCTTGGGTGAACAGTTTTGAACTGTACATCACATATCCCACAGATTCCTACAGAATAAATATGTCGGATTGTTGCAAGTCCATTAATTGGTTTCCCATCATGTTTTATTTCGATTCACTTGCTGGTGTCAATTGTAGCACCTGCTGGGCTTTCAGCTTCGAATGTGGGATCCTCAACAACTAAAAAAATCCAGGCATTCAATGTTGTTCATGTCAACAGTATTCAGCTCTTCATTGTTTCTGCCATTCCGATGTGTGCTGATCAAACAACATCAAAACATCTTTGGCAGTTGATCAATCATCATCCTGAAAGGCCCATAGACCCATCACATTATTGAAATGTGTCAATCTACGTTTTTTGTTGCAATGAAGTTGAATTAAGTACTGTACCCGTCTTTTAATCCAGGGTTTCCACATTATATATATAGATATATATAGATAGATAATGATAGATATTATATTTATAGAGGTATCATTCAGAGCATCACCACCAGGGATCAACATCCCCAAGGAAGCGATTGGGACCTTCCTCCTTTGCTTCACGGTGTGGGAGACGGCCGTGACCAAAGTGGCCAGTAGCGGAAAGAACTCGTGCCTGGTGCCCCTCGGCGTAATAAAAAACGTGGCAATCGGAAATCCTTCCAATCCTTACAATCCATAATTGGTGATCTGGTTGGTGGTTTGGAGCATTTTTAATTTTCCATAGTATATGGGATGTCATCCTTCCCGTTGATTTATATGTTTCAAGATGGTTATTGCACCACCAACCAGTGATGTTCCATTGCCTTTGATTACCGTAAACAGAAATAAAACAAACTCTCTGCAGATCTGTGTCTACTTTGTGCTTCACGGTCATTGGGTGACCAAGCAGGACCCTGGAACCAAAATTGCCAAGCTCTAGATTCTAGATGGTTGAGGCAAAAAGACCGCGATTCGCGCAGTCTGTGTGAACCTAATCTGGCAATATGATAGAACATCTTGGAACATCTCATGTGCGTTTTGTATCGTTGTGTCTGAAAATATAACCCAAAACCATGGGTTTTAATACTAAGTCATGGATAGTGATGGTCTAATTTTCGGATGATTTGGGGGTACCCGCATTTTCGGAAACCTTCGTTTAACATGGGCTGAAAATGGGGGGGGTGTAACACAGCAGTTTCTGAAGATGGCCGACAGCAAAAAAAACATGGTTGGAAAATAAGTTACCTTGTAATGGACCGACTAATTTACAAGGAACATAATACACATATATATGTATATATAAACAATTATAAACATATTGTTTCTCCATATAAGAATTATACTAACTATACCAAACTGTAGAGCAGCACTGATGTTGGTCCAACGAAAGCTTTCTGGCGATCTTTTTGGCCAGAGGATTGGGATGTCGGTCTTTTTGGCCATCCAAGTCTTGATTCACGTGCGGGATCCAAAATTTCCGGGAGGTTTTTGTCGATGTTTTTGATGGATGGTATGGGATAGATATGGATGATGATTCTGATATAAATCTCTGAATGGTGAGTTGGAGACTTGGAGTCGATGCTTCAGGATGATGCGTCCTTTCCAACATACTTTTCCTCATTGTCAAGCATTGTGGTTGTGGTTTCGATTTTAGGTTTGAGACATAGAGAAAGACTACTATTCCGGTTGACGGTTTGTCGGTTTGTTTGTTTGTTTGTTTGTTTGTTTGTTCGTTCGTTCGTTTGTTTGTTTGTTTGTTTGTTCCCATGTTTGGGATGATCTCTAGTTCTGATGTTAAGTGGTTGGTCAAAACAACACAGGGAATGCGTCCATGATTTGTGTGGAAACTGGGCACTCTCAATTCCAATCGATTATACACATATAGATACATATATGTATCATATATAGTTATATGAGTTTCAAATTTTCAAGTTTAAGTGACATTTTTGGGCGCACTGCATCTGTGGACAACACCATATTTCAGGGTATCTCCCACGTTGTTTCCGCCCACAGTGATGGTTTGATGGGCGCCTTTCCGTGACGGAGGTGGTATCCCCAAAGACAATAAGTGCCATTTACCAGAAATAACTACGGCCGATGCCGCCACAACTGGGCCTGTGGGTCCCTTTAGCATTGTGGGATGATTCGGGAAATCATCGGAGGCGACACATTCCCAGAATCGATGGCTTGGCTGATTCAAAATAGACATGTAGTCTAGTCTGTGAAATTGCGGCTCCATTCCCGAAAAAACGCTTCGTGGACGCTTGATGTTGGTGAAGTTTGTCGGAATCTGTTGGACATCCATCGGATTTGGTTTTGGAAGATCCACATGCAAGTTGATCATGGCCCCTATGTCGTTCAAAATCGAGACAAATCGTGAATCATTGTTTGCCACTTAAAAGTATGGCGTTTGTTGGAAACTGGAAATAGCATGAAAACGCGTGATGAAGCGTGATTTCTTCAGGCCTGACCGCTCATCTGCCGCCCCTGTCACTTTTCGCCAGTGCTCACCACATTTTACGGTAAAATGGTTACCGCAATTGTGAACAAGTTTGACTCTAGACTTCAAATAATACGGACATCCAGAGATAATGTTTACCGCACATGATGTCAGCAAATAGACCCAACATTTGATTCTTCACAGGGATTGCAAAGAACGATTCCGTTTCAGGTAGGTTGAAGCCACCATTGGCCACAGGGGCTGGCCGTTTAGCCAACAGAATCTGCTTAAACCCTCACATCACCCCAAGTGTTTTGTTGTTCTACAATTTTTATGTTTATATAATTGCATATATAATAAATGTTGTTTTAATTTATTCAACTTTGTTAATTGGCTATGTTTCTGCACTACTGCACTGCTTTTCAAGTTTATGCTGCAAATTCCGTCTGAGGTTGAGGCTACATGCTGATTTTTTGGTTCAACTTAAATGTCGATTGGTGAACTGTCCAGCCACTGCCACAGGTGGATGGTTGCTCTATCAACCCCAACCGATCTTTGGGCCCTGCTCTGGTTTCGAAACTGCGAGGCTGGATGGTATGCGATGGCTGCGGGATAGGGTCAAGGTTCCGTCCTCTCAAATGACCGATCATAAATAAATGACCATCATTGACCATAAATGACCTGTTTATGGTTCATGATTTTTTGGGATGATTCTGGTCAACTCAAATATCTGGAAAATATAAAGTATAACGACCGCACATCACGACGTCACGAAGTAAATGATGCAAACCCACGACAGCCAAGACCCAGATTGGTGAAGTATGCGGCCAACGACATAAGAGTTTGATGGAATTTCCTGCAGGTACTTCATGATTTGGCAGGGTATGTATAGACAAACAAGACCATGAGACTGGCACTCAGAGACCCAGAAGCGAGCATCTTCACTGACAATAAATCTTCAGCTTCGCCACAAAAAGATGTACTTGGATTTCTTAATTGATTTAATTGGTCAGTGGGTAGGGTTATAACTTGATTCTAAATGGGAGAATATGGGAGAATATGGGAGAGCCGTTATGGACTAGTGACTAGTCGTAGGATGATCCTCGAAGTAGTTCCCGACAAGAGATCATATATCCTAGTGATGTATTGGGATGTTCCTGTTGGTAAAGCATGGAAAACCATTAAATTTGATGGCGTTTTTTGTTGCCGGCTTTTTTTTAAGCGGCTTAGTCGACTGGGGATTCTCATGGTTCTCCAGTCTCGGATACCAACAATTTTTTGGTGTTTTTTTTCCAGTTGGGAAAACCCCGGTGCTTCAGGCTGCAGCAACTACACCGAAGGAGGGATCAGTGCACTTTGGATGATGCCCCTCGGCCGGTCCTGTTTGTGACGTGTCCAGTTCAATTAGAGTAGGCGTTGTGCAGAAATAGGGGAAATTCAACCCCGGATTCATCAAGTTTACGAATTCTGGGGCACCCACAAAATATATCAGCCTATAGGGTGTACTAATATATGTAATAATTCCTGTCATTGTAATTATTGCAAAGTGATGATTTCAATTGTGACAATTTAATCTGAGATGGCAAGCTGCGAGATCCAAATGCCCATCGAAAGGTTCCGTACTACATGAGTTCTGGCAGAGGTCAAACCAATTTTGGAAAAGGATGGTAACTTTGGGCAAAATCCCACCAAACTGCTACATATCAAATGTGAAGTAATTTCGTTTCAACTTGCATGTGAGGGATTGTGAGGGTATATAGATATACAATGATATGCACACTCCCACATTTTTCCAATGTTTAACTCTCTTTGTGATGTTGGCACGGTTGGCTACTTAGACCTTCCCCCTGTCCACATAAAAATAGGTCAACATTCCAAGTCATTTTATGGGTATCTTACCATCTGATTGGTGGTTTGGAACATTTATTTTATTTTTCCATATCTTGGGAATTTCATCATCGCAACTGACTTTCATACCACGAGTTCATGAGATCGATGAGCCCAGTTGACCCCTGGCATGGCTGAGCCTTCAAAAAGTTCCAATATCTACAGGTCCTGATGTCTGGTTTTTATGATGGTTCAATGATTATCGATTGGAATTGCCCTGGTAAGCATAGTCATCGTAATGATCACTACAGTATTATTTATTATTATGTTAAGGGTTCAATGACGTTCAATGGCTACATTTATTTGTTTGGTATCCGGTATCCGTTCAATGCCCCATTCCCTACTTTTTGGACTGGCAATGGCTATCTCCAAAGGATTAAGACGAAAGTGTTATGGCCTAGAATGAAAGGAATTACAGTAAAGGATGTGATTAGGATCTCCAGAAGTGTTTTGTTTTTTTTGCCTAAACACCAAAAATGATAAAACTGTCATTTGCCTGTGGGCCGCAAGGTGGTGCTGTGATTTTTGTAAGCTACTAGTATATAAACCCCATCACTTATAGATACATCTACCAAAAGCATCCAAAAAGTCCAAAAACCACAAACAAGAGTTATAGTGTTAGTATGTGTTAGTTATAAATCAACTTGGCTAACGAACTGCTGAACCACTATTATCCTGTGTAATCCCAATATGAACCAATATATCCCATGAGTATCTACTACAGTCCATTATATGTTTGATCCATAAAGTCCCAGTATGTCCCCATATACATATATAAATATAATATATATATATATTTACATATCCCATCATAATTCGGTATAATCTCAATTAATCCCATTATAATCCCAGAACAAGCCAATATATCCCAGAATAATCCTTTATTATCCCAATAAATCTCCATTAAAATCCCTGCACATCCCAATATCTCCCATCATAATCCGTATGATCCCAACAATTCCCATTATAATCCCAGTATATCATATCCTATTATATCTCTGTCTCGGTAAAAAAAAAGAAAAAACTAACTTTTGAAGCCTGCAGGTGGGTGGGACCACTCTTTGGAGCACTTCTTGCTGCCCTCTCCCGCTTAGTCTTTGCCCCAAAGGCGACGAAAACAGGTACTGTATGTGTTTGAAATATGACCTCTATATTTTGACGATCATGATTCTCTCCGTGTATATTCAAATATTAATATATAATATATATTTACATATAACAATATTCACAGTATATTCCAAATATATGAGTGTATCGGTCTTCAGGACCTTGGGCACGGAAGTGGGTGCCCACTTCCGTGTGCCCACTTCCGTTTGGATTTGGCATGTTTTTGTTTGTAGCCCAAACAAAGGGATTTACCGTACCTTGAACCAATGACAATGGTTACTTGATGGCTTCAATTTGTATTTTATTGAATCTTGCTGTGCATGTTCAACTTTATGGGTTTCTTTGAAAATAGGGGATACCCAAAAATGTTGATGTCATCTCATTTCATCTCATTTCAATAGGGAACATGATGAAAAAACATGCTGAATAGGGAGGTAGCTCAGTTAGGCATCCCTCGATTGGCTGAGTCCACCTTGTATGGCCCCAGCTGTTTTATATTTGAGAGGTACTGTTGCTTTATCTCACTCACTTTGATGACTGGTTGGTGTTTTGAAATTTTTATTATTCCATATATTGGGAATAATAATCCCAACTGACTAATATTTTTCAGAGGGGTTGAAACCACCAACCAGATGAAGTTCTTGGGTATACTACTGCTACTGTTTTGTTACTTTCCAATTCACGACACCGTCATTGTTGCGGGCTCCTGCTGTAAGCTGTGCTGAAAACATCGAAAAGCCTCTGGCATGACATCATGGCAGGCAGTCTTGTTGAAGCAACAGTTGCTCGGCAAACAGAATTTACCAGGGAACCGTGAACCTTTGATATCCAGAAAAATAGCATCTAACCGATCGGCAGACTTGGGGATGTCACTTTATCCATTGGCCATGGGCAAAACCCCAAAAAGGGGCGGACCAAGCGATTGGTGGAAAAAGCCTCATTGGATCCAACAGTTTTTATCCTTCAATTTACCAGTCTGGTTGGTGGTTTGATGTCATCATAATAGTATATTAGTGGGATATATCACCATAATAGTATATTAATAGTAAATAATAGAGATATACTGGTTGGTGGTTTGAAACATGAATTTTATTTTCCATTTCATATATGGGATGTCATCCTTCCTATTGACTTTCATATTTTTCAGAGGGGTAGGTATACCACCAACCAGCTTCAATTTACCAGTGCATCTGAGTTCTTGCTAGCACGTTTTGATGTAGCCTTCGGTGATTTCATGATTTCATGTCGACTGATCGATCGTTAAATGGTTCGAAAGCCTGGTGCCTCTTAGTTCACATCCCAAACATTTTCACAGGTGAATGGACATGAATGGACTATCCAGTTGTGAACTATCCAAACTATCCATGATCCAACTGGATGGTAGATGGCTTGATGCTGGTAACCTGGTAGACTACCTGGTGACCCCACAAAAGAAGCAATGACTCACCAGGCTTCGAGGCTGTGACCTCCATGGTTGGTGGATCAATGCCCCATTGCCTGGTATTCGAAGCTGTCCCAAGAATTCTTATACCATCCATCTGTCAGTGCCAGCGTTCACACTGAGGATGTCTGTGGATTGGGGTGCTGCTCATCGCTCAGATACCGGCTTTGGATTTGACAGCCGCACTTCTTTGGATCTGAAGGCCATCATTTTCATGTAGGGACTTTATAGGCTTTACAGTGGCTTGACTCTCAGCTTGTGCGTACGCGGGGTGTGGACACAGTTTCGGGCAATATTCAGATTTTAGATATACATTTTACATTTATACATTTATACATTTATACATTTGTACATATATACATTTATACATTTGTACATATATACATACATACATACATACATACATACATACAGACATACAGACATACAGACATACAGACATACAGACATACAGACATACAGACATACAGACATACAGACATACAGACATACAGACATACAGACATACAGACATACAGACATACAGACATACATACCTACCCTACATACCCTACAACCATACACATCATACATCAATACATAATACAATACATACAACATATACATACAATACATACAATACATACAATACATACAATACATACAATACATACAATACATACAATACATGCATGCATGCATGCATGCATACATACATACTACATATACCAATTATACAATTATACATACATACAATTACATACATACAGACATACATACATACATACATACATGTATACATGTATACATGTATACATGTATACATACATACATACATACATACATACATACCTACCTACATACCTACATACCTACATACCTACATACCTACATACCTACATACCTACATACCTACAGACCTACATACCTACATACCTACATACCTACATACCTACCTACCTACCTCCCTGCCTGCCTACCTACCTACCTACCTACGTACCTACCTACCTACCTACCTATATTTATACATATATATTTGTATATATATAATTAGATACTATTTTATTGTATTATATTATATTATATTTTATTATGTTGTATTATGTCGTATCGTAATATATTATTTGTTTTGTTTTTTGTTTTAATATATATATATGGTAATTCTATTCTATTGTATTTGTTCTAATAGATATTTGTATATATATATATATACATATATATTTTTAAATATATTTATATTATATTTATATTATAGTTATAGCGTATTTATTTTTATTTATGTTGTATCTATTTTACATCTGTTATATTTATATTACATTGTTTATACTATATTTTATTACTTTACATGTTATTATACTATATTATATTTATGTTTGTAATATTATTATATATCATTATTTACTATTTTATACTATATTACAATATTATATTGTACTATATTATATTACATTATATTATGTAATATATAGTTTTTATTATTTTATAACATATTATATTTTTATGTTTTTTTAATGTTCTATTATATCATATAATATTATTATTTCATTATAGTGTATATTTACAGGATTTTATAGGTGATTTGAAATAATCATCTCATGCGACTGGCAGTTCATTCAAGTCCGTTTTCCGAGGGTAACCCGCCCAGTTTTTCGGCGGTTCAATGATGTGACTTTGAGGTCCCCTTTCGGATGTCCATTCCTGAACCATGTTTGGGACCTTTTAAGACCTTCAAAGCAGATCATGAAGAGGACAAGCCCAGTTGCTAGACTTAGTGGCCAGGGTTTTACGCCAGGGTTCGACGCTAGTGACCGGATGTGATGCTCATCCAAGGTTTAGCATGACGCAAAGAGGCTGCAAAGTCCATATTGATTTGAAATATTGAAATATGGTGGCGAAGTGAAATTGACGCGGCGTACGCTTTAGAATGCTTATGGAAGAACTTGGTCGAATAATCTACTTAGACCCTCCAAATACTTCTGCCCATGTTCGAATGGGTAAAAGTCCCATTTCATCATGGGTACATTGCCATTATTCCACCATTTTCCATAGCTTTTGAAGAGTCGCAGGCGGGTCTGGCAGAGCTCGTTGGCACCGGGCTGCTGACGTTTTTGGGCTGTGGCCGGGGGCTCAGGGCGTGGGGCTCACTGTTCTGAGGAAATCATCCCAGCATGGGCTGCTGACGCAGATGTGTTTGGTGAAGCCTAGTATTGCAACCTGAACTTCTATACTGTTTCTTTTGGTTGCCTCATCATTTGGAACATTATGGACAGCCAGAATTTTCCATATTGAAGATTGCTGTGGGGTTGAATCATATTAAATCCATTTGAGGCAAACCCATTGATTTCTCTCGGAAAGGGACTTGAGATGCATCTGGCGACCTGCAAACAAAACGTCCCAGTATGAAAAGGAACAACATCAACGCATTCGTTTCAAACCTCAAGCGTGTGTTTGATTTGCAGTGTTCATCGATTTTTGGTTAGAAATGGGATATGATTCATGATATATTGATATATTTTTTGGTTTAATGGATTCATTTAACCAGGTTGTTCCACCATGACGGTTGTGTCTAACCCTGGCCGTGACCTGTGAGGTGTGGCTTCATTGAACGGCGCGGACACGGCTGAAAAGAAGCTGACCATCGCCATGGAGTTTGGCTTGGGGGTGGCGGCTGCCCGGATGCAGCGGATGTGTGCAGCAGTGACCTTTAGTCAGGGGTAGCCCCGGTAGCATCATCGTCATGGATTCCATGACTTAGTCTTGAAACTTGAAACAACCATCCTACATCATCCTACCCCCTTGCATCATCCAGTCGTCATGGATGACCATGACTTAAGTAAAGGTTAACAACAATGGTGACGACTGGGTTCCCCAATGACTCAACAAACCCCCAAAATCCCCCAAACAGGTGCACTGCGCATTATCGTCAGCGATACTTTTGGATGAAGATGCAAGACGCCAACAGGTTTCGAGTCAATTGGTGCTGCAAATTACATTCCACCATCAAGTAGTCAACATGCAGGATATTGTAGGGTTGACGGTGGTTGGTGCTTCAAAACATAGTGCTTTAGGGACGTGAAGTACGGTATCTCCGCTAGAAACGCTTGAACACCTGGAAAGATTTCGCCGGATGGTCGATCCATATATGATATGACCCATACCCCAAAATGGCACCCTGCAATGTGGGACCAAGATATCGATCCCAAAAAAGATTTTTATATAACCAATAGTCATCAAAATTACCTCCATATATCATCTATAGATTCATATAGTAATATATGACCATATATAAAATCGAAACATATACAGTATACATATGTATGTATTTAAACAAGCCATAGATTCAGTAAACCTTGCCGTGATATGTTATCACCAACATTATCCAGGTTTTGGCTTATGGCACTGGCCATCATTCTGGTGGTCAGTTGAACCCTGCGGTGACCTTGTCGTGCCTTGGTCGCTAAGCATTAAACGATTTCTTTACGAATGCGCAACAACTATCATTATGATCTACTCAGACCCTCCGAGTACATATTACTTTTACGGGAAAAGTCACACAGTGGATATATTACCCAAGTTTTCCATGTACTTGGAGGTTCAAACGGTAGTTATAACATGTTACAGATCTAAAGTCAGCTTGCGTCGCTTGGATTCTTGAAAGCACAGTGGTAATGTTTATGGCTAATGTTGAGGCAGCTAATCCGGGCAACTCAATACCATAAACCGACCAAACTTGCAAGGTGGTGCCCCATAGTTAGCTAAGTTGGTGAACAATGACTCCAATAACTTGGGTTTATTGTAGATATACCATGAATTTCCATGATATACCTATACTTCATGGGGGTTATAAACCAACAAACATCACTGGGGGGGCGCCACCTTGAAGGGATGCCATAAAAACCCAGGCTCGTGGTGGGCAAGGCAGTGACTATGGAACAAGGCGTCGTCAACTTGGCCTGTCAAGTCTTGGGTTGCGTGCCTTGGTCTCAAGACTTGATCATGTTTTATCCACTTTGAATATGGCAAAAAAACACATGATTGGATACCAGTAGTACCCGCACGAGGCGGGGCGGAAGTTGCGTTAGGGATATACTATAAGACCTTTTTCCTCTATAGAATTTGCATGCGCCGTGCGCCAGCCAGGCCCGTGCGTGCGTGCTTTGTGCGAAGCTGTTGCACAGATGTTGTCCAAGAACATGACCTGCACACGACCCCGGCGCAATGCAACGCCAAGCAAACACTTTCCTCACACTTCACGCTGCACTCTTCACACTTCACACTTGCACTTCGCACTCCACACTTCATGTCATCTCATCTCATCTCATCTCATCTGAGCTCTTCTCACCTCATCTCACCTCATCTCAGCTCTCCTCACCTCATCTCACCTCATCTCAGCTCTTCTCATCTCATCCCATCTCTTCTCACATGTCATCTAAGTAAGTTCTTCTCAGCTGTTTTCCCCTCGTCCGAGCACTGATCAACGTATCTGCACGACAGACAGCTCTTGCTGTCAGAGAGAAGTCTCTTGCACAAAAAATCGTTGGGCGCAGAAAGCTTTTGTGTACAGAAGCTTGAGACACAGATGCATTTACCAAGAAAAGCCTTTTCGAAATACTTTGTACTACAAAGCTTGCACAAAGCACTTCCCAGTACTACTTTGTACTAGAAAGCTTGCACAAAGTACTCCCCAGTACTTCTTTGTACTACAAAGCTTGCACAGAATACTTCTTCCCAGTACAAAGCTTGCACAAAGTACTCCCCAGTACCACTTTCTAGCCAAAGCTTGCACAGCGCACTTCCCAGTACTACTTTGTACTACAAAGCTTGCAAAAAGGACTTCCCAGTACTACTTTGTACTACAAAGCTTGCACAACACACTTCCCAGTAGCACTTGGTACTACAGAGCTCGCACAAAGCACTTCCCAGTACTATTTTGTACTACAAAGCTTGCACAAAGCACTTCCCATCACTACTTTGTACTACAAAGCTTGCACAAAGCACTTGCATGTACTACTTTGTACTACAAAGCTTGCACAAAGAACGTCCCAGTACTACTTTGTACTACAAAGCTTGCACACAACACTTCCCAAAACACATCAAGGTGTGACGCACAGCAAGCTTTTCCACACAGCAACCTTTTACACACAGCAAGCTTTTTCTACACAAAGAACGCGTTAACACACAGCAAGCTTTTAGGCAGAAGAGCTTTTACACACAGAAAGCTTTTACACACAGAATGCTTTTCGCACAGCAAGCTTTTGCACAAAGACGTTTTTGCATAGAGAAAACTTTCTGGTTCATAGTGAGAGCAGAGATTGCAGCTCCAAAACCGGATCCCGGTGCCAAAGCGAAAAAAAATATTTTGAAGCACTTTTGAAAGGGAATTTTACAAGGAAAATCTCTAGCGCCAAAATGGGGAAAATCTGCTCACAAACAATTATCGCAGCCTTGATGCAGCCACTCCAATACGATTTACGATGACCAGCTGCAAAAGACAATAGTATTACGCATGCAGCCGCGGCACCAAGCAACTTTGACGCAGCCATTACACTGCGACATCGAGATATTGAATTGCAAAACACAATAGAACTACGCGCAACGGCGTGAGAAATTGCAACTTTTTTAAAAGGAGTTTTAAAAGGAAAATCACCAGCGCCAAAGCTGAGAAAATCTAGTGACAAATCATTCTCGCAACCTTGATGCAGCCACTCCAATACGATTCACGACTCTCAGCTGCAAAAGACAGCAGCTGCAGCGCCAAGCAACCTTGACGCAGCCATTACAATGCGATATCGAGATATTGAATTGCAAAACACAATAGAACTACGTGCAACGGCGTGAGATCTCGGCGCCAAAGCAAAAAAATCACGATATTGAAGCACTTTTTAAGAGGAATTTGCAGAAAAATCACAAGCGCAAAATTGAAAACCTCTATTGACAAATGACTCTCTCAACCTTGATGCACCCACTTTAATACGATTCACAGCTCTCAGCTGCAAAAGACAATAGTATTGCGCACGCCGCGGCGCCAAGCAACTTTGACACAACCATTACAATGCGTTTTTCAGCATCAGGTGGCCAACACGCATCTCTCTACGCACATGGCAACAAAACGTGACACCAATCATGCAGCCATTACAGCAATCTGCAACCAGAGATTCAACAAGCGAAAAGAACTACGCACAAATGAACAACCACTCGTTGCAGAACACAGAGGAGGAACCGATTACGCGCGGAACGACCCCAGCCGCAACCGCCGCACACAGGAGGTACCTTTCATCGCCGGCTGCAGCCACTTTACACGGAAAAACACAAGGTTTCGTGCTCCGGCTTCCCTCCAACAAGCGCCATGCAACATTCATGCAGCCATCACAATGCATTTTGCAGCATGACGTGGCTAACCCGCATGTATCTACGCACATGGCAACACGAGATGACAACAATCGTGCAGCAATTCCAATAAGATCTGCAATCACAGATTCAAGAAACGCATAGAACTACGCACACATGAACAACAACTCGTTGCAGAACACAGAGGAGGAACCGATTGACCTCGAAACAATCCATACCGCAACCGCCGCACAGGAGGCACGTTTCATCGCCGGCTGCAGCCACTTTACACGCAAAAACACAAGGTTTCGTGCTCCGGCTTCCTCCCCAAAACAGACAGACTCCATGCAACATTCTTGCAGCCATTACATTGAGTTTTGCAGTCTCACACCACTCTTCATTGAGTGTATTGTTATGTGGTGTAAAGTCTCACACCACCCTTCATTGAGTTTATTGTTACATTATGTTAAATCTCACACCACCTTTCATTGAGCTTATTGTTGTGTGATGTAAGACCTCACACCACCCTTTATTGAGTGCATCGTTATGTGATGTAAAATTTCACACTACCTTTCATTGAGTTTATTGTTATGTGATGCAAAGTCTCCTTTCCACCCTTCATCAGGTAAAAGTCATCCGTAACTCGGAAAATTGCTCCCCAACTTCCTTTGATTAATGGATATACATGGACATTGAGATAGATTGTTCAATGGCTATAATGTGATATAATCCACTGAACAATCATGGGTTTGCCCAGTGATTCCCCGGGGTTTTGCAGTTCTTTGTTGGTTTTTGGACGCACTTCCTATAGGCACAGCGCGTTTTTGTGCATTTTTTACCACGTACGTCAGTGTTTCGTGGGGTTGGGGTGGGGTGGGGTCGGGTGGGGCTAATAACGTTCCTTGGCATTTAACATGTTGCTACGCTTGGACATGTGGTTACGCTACACGAACATAGGTCTGATGTTCACTGATAGAAAATGTTGCTACGCTTGCACATGTGCTTAAGCTACGTAGGTGGGATGGGGTGGGGTGGGGTGAGGCTAATAACCTTCCTTTGCATTTAACATGTTGTTACGTTTGCACATGAAGCTACACGAACATGGGTCTGATGTTTCGCTGATAGAAGATGTTCCTACGTTTGCAGATACATCTTCTTATAGTTGTATACCAGATGGCGTCTGTCGGCGTTTTGAAAAGATGTTGGTTATATGTTGAGTTTATGTTGAATAGATGTTGATTATATGTTGAATATATGTTTAATAAGTGTTGAGTATGTGTTGAGTAGACGTTGGGTATGTGTTGAATTTCTGTGGATTATATGTCGAACAGATGTTGAGTACATTCAATCCAGAATAGATGTTGAACATTGGAATTATGTTTATCATATATGGTGACAAGTGACACGGCGACCGAAGTAAGTTAGAAATCCAAATTTTCCCGAAATTGTCAGGTTATTCTGGTTTATTCTTATCTATGATGTGTTTCTTTGATATAGTTTGTTCGCCCTCAACATGGGATACAGATCCCTTAAGTATCATTGTGAGAGGCCGTGCAACCAACCCACATCAATTAAGATCATCCCATCGAAGGCCCCAGATCAGTTTGTTTTTTGACGGGCATTCGTTACGGTAAGTCAATATGTATGGATATGTCTTATTATATACTAGTTGCAGTTCATATCATACGATATCATACGATATCCGTTCACGCACACATATATATATAGTTACAATATATAATGAAATCTATTCTCACATACATATATATATATATATATGTATAGTTGTACAATGTGATTTAATACGAATATCACCATATATGCCATCTATTCCTTATAGATGTTTGAATTATCCCAACCTCAATCCTGGATTCGCATCGGTCCCAACTGGCTGTGTCCTGTATCAATCAGGTGATCGGAGCCGCTCTCTTAGGCGCAGTGGTGCCATGCGACAAGGCTGACCTGGAAATGGGAACCTAGAAAGTTTGATTAAATAATGTGGATAAAAGAATAGACCATCCATTTGGGAATGATTTATACTTGTTTATACATGTTTATACTAGTTATACTACCTATTTATGATGCAATTGGGGGTGCTTTATTGTTTCACCCACATTATGATGTTGCCCATTCCGGGAAAACCATGGTTTTGCATGGAAAAAAACCGATAAGCTGCCTACAGGAGCAGACTTCGACCAGGTTCATTGTTGTGTTTCATCAATATGTACACTTCACCTCAAAGGCATTCAAAGGCCACTTTGCCCATCAGTATGGGTATTTTGAGGATTTTAAGGATCCTTGGATGTCCTCGGCAGATTAGAGATGTATGATCCATCCGCATCTTTATTGGAGATCCCAGATCTTGTCTATTGGCGGAAAGAACTCGTTTGAAACATTTTTTTTGGCAAGTAGATAAAATAACTCAGTAGTAATCTGACATTCTGACATTCTGACATTCACTAACTAGTTCGGCAATCAGCAGGCTGTTTGATTTTGTGGATTGAGCCATGTCAATGTTTGAGCGGATGTTTGCAAAAGCGTGTATATATGTATGTATGTATGTATGTATGTAATGTATGTATGTATGTATGTAATGTAATGTAATGTAATGTAATATAATGTAATGTAATGTAATGTAATGTATGTATGTATGTATGTATGTATGTATGTATGTATGTATATACATATGTATACATATATATATATATATTGGGTACCAGTATATATTATATAATATTATATCTATACATAGTAGTGGACTGTAGCTGATGATATTTCATGATAATTCAGCAACATTTTTTGCTCATAGATTACCATGCTATGCTATCCAACCAAGCCACTAACCCACCTACATAGAATTTATAGGACCTCCAATGATGCAACCCCCATTCCCATACTATTGGGGTTTCTTACGAATTGTCCTAAGAACTTCCACTAAACACAAAAGATCATGACGTAATGATATCATGATATGGGGGGTTCTTAAAATGGGGGATCCTCAAGTCACGGGTTAATCTATACTAGTCGTATACCAGTCGTCATGATCATCCATGACGACTGGATGATGCCAGTTTCCGAGCAGGATTTGACGATGAGTTTGGCCTCAAACTCAGTGGCGCCAGGTTCGGCCTGGGACACGTACCGTTTGACCCTCCAAGTACCGTTTGAAACATGGAGTAGTTGTTTGTACCAAGTTTTTGTTTTATCTCTAAAATCAAATTCTATGGATACTTGGATCATCTTGGATCTAAGTATGTACTGCAGATATTTGCATATTGCAGTATTTATACATAATAATATAATATTTATATTTATATCTAAATAATATTGTATTTATATCCATGTAAGCCCTTATGACAAGGTCCGGATCAAAACGCTTGCTGACAACTCCTCGTTCCATACGTCCGGATCACCGCGGAACGATCCATACCCGTTTTTTGAGCCATACCTATATATATATATATACATACATACATACCTAGAGGCTCCAAATGCCTTTTTATTGTTGCCTTTTAGGAAAAAGGCGACTTTGCCTGGTAAAAGGCGCCTTTTGATGCTTCCCGGCGTTTTCAAACCCGCACCGGCAATTCTGGTTTGCAGATTTTTTGAAGGAGTTATTCATGTTTGCAGCCGGCGTAATTGCCCATAATTCCGGCGTAATTGCCAGTAATTCCGCTGTAGTTGAAAGTGTTGCTTCAACATACATCTGTAGATCCGTCATTTTTTGAAATTCTCCGGCGTTTTTGCAGAATTACGGCGTTTTTACAAAGAAAGTGTTGCCTCCGGCAATTTTGTTGGCCAAAAGAGTTTTTATATATATATATACACATACATATACATATAAAATCATGTTAATGTGACTAAACACTAGAACTTAAGCATAAGGCGTGGCAAAAGTTGGTCATGTTTCACGCAACGCATGGGGATATGAATCCACGGTGATTTTCTAAACACGACGAACATCGGGGCTCTGTGACCCATCCGCGTTTCTGATCAAAACCGTTTGACACAAAGATCGGAGGGTCAAATGAGAATACCCAGTTACCCATAGTTACCCAATATTGATTATTCTCATTAAATATTACCCAATTTGGGTTATTCCCCTATGTACATATTAAATACCCAAGATGTGCCTCCAAAATGAACGGATGCAGTCAGATGCAGTCAGTACCAGGGTTTCTGGGGAGATTTTCAGAGATTTGCGATGTTCCGTCAGTGGGATGAATCCAGCACATAATATTCATATGTATTTACTTTCTATATATATGTAACATGTACATATTTTACCATATATGTTTTAAACATTGTTACATTGTTCATATAAAAATCCTTTGGGTAGTCCATCAATATTCAAACTTGTAACAATATTTAAACATTAAACATCGTTTAGACCAATGTTATTCCATTTATTCCATGAATATGTCTTGGAAAAGGATCAATCGGCGGCCCACCCTCCATGTCAGGATACGACTTGGGCCACGCACTCTTTGGAGACGCTTGGGCCATGAGTTTCCTGATGGTTCCGGTGTTGTGCTTTATATTTACCTGCATTTGGGCCATGCCTCCATGTAATTATACTATGCATATATATACTATATATATATACATATATATGTATACTATACATACAGTTTGATGTTTGGCTGTTTGAAGTCTTTGCTTGTAAATGTAGGTATAGATATAGCATACATGGAGAATCTGGGTTATTTAGTCACAGTCACATTTGTTTTTTTTATCACCCTTGAATGTCTCAATGTCGGACCAGCTGGCTCATGTTCCATCCTTTTGATCATGTTCCATCATTTTCCATGACTGGTTGGTGGTTTCAAACATTTGTTATTTTCCATTTTCTATATGGGATGTCATCCTTCCCATTGACGAACTCCATCATGGTTCAAGATGGTTATTGCACCACCAACCAGATGATGTTGCATCAGTTTCTTCTGCCTTGGTGCCCTTTTTCGGGGTTGCAAAACAACACCCGTCTCAACACCTGGTCACCTGGATGCTCTGGAAAGCACCAGTGCTGTGACGTTTCGTCACCAAGAAGTTAGATGTGCCCGACTTGAGGTTCAGAACTAGGGACTGGCAACCAGCCAATAGTGGTTGAAGATTATGATAAGCCATATTAAGCCATTGTAGTTTGGGTAGATCATCCGCGAAAAGCGAGGGTGAAACAACTTTGGACCAGCAAGCAGCCAGATTTTTATTGTGATATATGACTTGATATGACCTATGAATGATGGGGTGCAACTGATCAGTGAGCAACTACGGAACAGTATCCTCCAATTCAAGTGCCTTTTTGTGCCTTGACCCTCAACCCAAGTGTCTTCGGCTACTGTAAACATTTGTAAGCCTGTTTTGTTGATGTTTGTTTTGGAGGCCAGATATTATCAAACGGCCTTTCGATCTAGACGATATTCACATCTAGACCGTGTAGAGCAAGTTTCATTTTGTGGAGCTATAACTAGATATGACTAGATATGACTAGATATGACTAGACATGACTAGATAGATAGTTCATTCTTTTGGGTGTGGCAAGCATCCTTTTCTTGCGTGTGGCATGTTTGGAAGGTGTGCGGATGTTTTAAGCATCTCAGGTTCGCTGAGGTAACAACAGAATCATAGCAATGGACATATCAGCTACAGCCAAAAATTAGGCTAATGAAGAGTAGTATTCGAGACATCTTTATTTTTTGGAAATTGAGCTGGGGCTTGGAAAACGATAATACGCTCTTCAAAAAACGATAACATTTGCGTATATACCAAAACCTGAAAAACGATAGTACACTCTTCAAACATTGATGACTTGGAGCTATATACCAAATATTGACCGTGGCCCATATCATTTAGATATTCAGTTGTTCTTGCTTCAAACATATGTGAATATGTTTTTATGATTACATCATGTTTACATACAATTACATATATATATATATATATACACATACATTAAACACATTGTGTATATATATATATTTATGTATACATAGTTTCTATATGTATAATATATATATATATATATATACACATAAACAGTGTATATATATATATTCACATTGATATATGTAGACAATATACTGACATATTAAGATAATTACTATATATATATATATGTGTGTGTAAATCCCTAGGAAGCTGTTGGCACCTTCCTGCTGTGCTTCACCGTCTGGGAGACTGCAGCCACTTGTTTGCGCTTTTGGCCCGGGAGTTTTGGATCAGCCTATGGTCATTGAGGGGGACTCAACACCACCAGAGGAGCACCAACAAAAATGATCATGTTAAACGTTTAACTATAGGTTTAAGATTTAACTATGAGATCCTAGTTTTTATTTTAAAAAAATGTTTCTACCTCTTACCTCGCATAGTATGGTACATGGGCATCATGGGAATTGTGTATGATTTGAGATAGAGCAACCCTGTTTGTACAGAGCTGCCTGGCCGATCATTGAACATCTTTGATGGGTCAAGTTTACTCATTCTTTGTATGATACTAATTTAGCCTTGCTTCGCCTTATATAGCCTTGCCGAGGGGTGTGCAAAACCTTCGTTGGGGACAGGGGACGACCCTAAACCGATACCCCTGTTTTGCATGAGTCGCCTCAAAGTCTGTGAAGACAGAAATCTTCATTACCGATAGGGGACGACCCCAATTAAATTTGCGCATGGCATGAATATGAACAAGCACTTTCGTCCGCCATTCGTATGGTACAAAATATCCAACCCCACTCCAGAGGGAGCCTCAATCTTATGCCCCATGTCTCCTCAAAATCAATCCAGTTTTTTCTTACCGGGTTACCAAGGTGGTGTCAGTGTCACAAACCGGTAAGAATGCCTGCCTTGCGCTCCGCGGCTGCAAGTTGCGACAAGTTGCTGCGCCAAAGGCTACTGAGCTGGTGATAAAACTTATCAACGAACACCCACCCATGAATTGTGTATGAGAAATAATTAGATATATTTAAAAATTGGGGTTCACCATTGCTATCGATTAGGGGAGGGTATTGCGTATGTGGGTTGGCTCCTTTGGTGCAGCAAACCAAATTACACGATGGTGTGAGCTGAAAACGACCAACATTCGTGCGAATCGAGAGTCCTATACTCATATGCCCACATGGATTTCTCTAAGAGTAGGATACCTGCTTATTTTATGTTTTATCGTCATTTTCCTCATAATTTCATTTTGGGGTATCTGTGCAGTATCCCCATTTTTGAGACAAACTCACATCGTCTCATATGTGGCTTTGTATCATTCGTATCCATCCCCCCCAAAACAATCAAATGAATTCAAACCCATAGGATCCATGGTGCTATATATGGTAACATGGATCCCCATCAATATACCCCAGTCATGTTAGCATATTTCCCAGCACCATGGATCCTATGCGAAATGATATAGGCAAATATCGGCTCCATGAAGATACCATGGGGTTCTTCGGACCGTTGGCCGTCTGTCAACAAAAGCGCGCCTATCCGGGGGGGCCCGGGACCAGGATTTTGGGCGCGGGAACCAGTGATTCCATGGGACCTGGATCAACCCCCCAATTGGTAGAAACTAAGCATGCCTGGCATGGGACGAATGACAATCCCATGGAAGATTCTTATAGGAACGTCTGTATGAGTTTTGTTTTGACTCTGAGGCCTGTATGATTCTGTAGTTTTGGTGAAGCAACCTGGACCCCCACGTGACCTGCGCATGTTGGGGGTGGTGTTTTGGGTGTAGGTAACGGCCTCCAAATAAACCAACGGACCATCCCGGGGTTTCCACAGAGAGTCCGTGGCAGCCATCTAGGATTGGAGGATCCGTGATGATCTCAGTGTGCATGTTGATTCCTGCCACTTGGAGCCTACAGCGCTTGGCACGGCTTTTTTGGGTCCTCTTAATCCAAGATGGGCATAAAACATGACCATGTGTAATGGGTAAAACGTCTACATTTTTTCCATCAAATGACTTGGCTACTTTTCCATGGATATATGTGAATTTACTTACTGGAAGTTATTCTATAGCTATATTGTAGAGGGGTCTTGGGAAGGTTGCGAGAATCTGAACATTTGTCATCCTTGATGTTCCCATAGACTTTGTTGGTTAGATATGTTGAAATCTTGTAAATAGAAGCGGTGAGTCTGAGCCAAATTGATGTCCGAAGCATTGCAGAGAGCTGCTAACTGCCTATGTCCATTGGCATCCATTTGCTTTGGGACATTGATCAGTCAATCCACGGTGTAGACCCACTGGATTTTCTTGGGCGCCACAGATGTTTGAATCACCCACTGCCCAGATCTGCCCAGTGTCAAATCCCATAATTTCCAGCACATAATTTCCAGCTGGGATGTGTCAAACCATCCAAATCTTATCATTTTTTGCAGATGAACATCCACAAGGTCCACCAATTTTGCTGTGGAGGGGCACCAAGGGGCACCAGGCTTCTGACCCACTGAATGGAGCAGTTGAGCAGTTTTTTACAAGGCTTGGACGATTGAAATCCCTACATGCCAGTACTTTAGTTTTTAGAAATGTGCACTTTTGTTGCTGTCCCATTCTTGTTTGCTAATTCCCTCACTCTTCTGTTGGCCAATGTTTTTTTTGTGTGAATCCCATTTGGTCCGTAAATCTGTTCTGGTTTGTCGTTTGCCAAGTGTGTTGTATTCTCCCAAAATTGATTGGTTAAGGGATTGCATCACATGTTTGTCCTTGAAACATGTTCGCCGAGATCACGGGCTGCTCCATCAACCCCGCGCGTTCCCTGGGCCCTGCTGTTGTGAGCCGCTTTCGAGGCACCGGGAAATCGCTGGGAAATCGCTGGGAAATCACCTCTCCAAACATGTTTTTGGATGTTTTTTTGATTGGAACTCTAGAGCCCTACGGTAACCTGTGGGTAACGTGGATTGGACAAACATAGATGGACATAGATGTGGGAAAACCAGGTTTTTTCCTTTTGGAAAATGATCTCGAAATGGTGGCTTTTCCACATCTATGTTAGTTTTACAGGAGGCCAACCCAAATTAACTATAGTTTTGTCGCGTTATTCTATCTGACAGAGTGAATCCTCCGAGGTCCCTGTGATAGAAACACGAATCACGAATCCAGCTGGTAGATGGTGTGGTTGTGCCCAGCATACTGTGGAGGACGGAACCAGGCATGAACAAACAGCCCCAGAGCAGGGTGCCAAAGAGCTATATAGCTATACGAGTAAACCCGGGAGCTGTGAGGGAAATGAGTTGGAAGTTAGTCATGAAATGCTGGTTGGTGCTTTGGAACATGAACGTTATGACATTTTCATGTTTTTTCAGTTTTCCATTCAGTTGGGAATGGTAGGTCAACCAGATTTAAAATCAACTGTCATCATTCTGTCGCCAGTGAAATCCCCGAGCATGGAGATACACATTTTTCTGACTGTCACTTTCAGCTAGTTCTAAGCAAACTATGACCACCGACCACCTCACCATTGATGGTACATAAGGCATGGGCCAATGGGGTATCATTCCCAAATTGGCAAAAGTTTTGTTCATCCGAATCATCACAATTCCTGGAGGGAATAGTAAGCAACCAAAACGGTGGTTTGACCCATCCTTGCACAATAGGATTTACGATATATGTATATTTTATATATATATATATGTATATTTTATATATATATATACGTATACACATGTATGAGGTTTCCGAGCACATGATAGCCAGCTCAATGCAGACCGACCCGCATGTATGGTCCTGAGTAGGGGAAATCGCTCCACATTTATGTTTGTTTGGTTTGGAAACTTAAAATCCGACTGAAATTGACGGGTGGTGATATACGAATACTCTTGATTACCACCACATGTAGATACGCACATTGACACATAGTTTCATGTGGTTTTTCATGTTAATCCACTGGTTAAACAGCTTTATCCAATGGTTATACCATTTAATGCACTGACCAGTGGATACCACAAGGTACGCTTTAATCCACTGGTTAAACATGATGTTCAGCACGACACAGTTGAGTTTTGATGGTTGGATCCGCCCATTTTCAGACACACCCAGATCATAGAGTTGGTTATATAGTCCATTGATATCCGTATAATTATGTATATATATATATATAATTATGTATATATATATATAATTATGTATATATTTATAATTATGTATATATATATATATATATATATATACATATCCACATTCAATTCCCAGTGTATAGATTTATATAGTATATAGATATAGTACATTTCAGGTTTTCGATGCTTTTCGCCCTTCACATACCGGATCATACCGGCCCATTGCATGGCATTACCAGGCTGTGACAACTATGCCCCTGGAGGACTGCAGGACCTATGGATCATGTGGCCCGGAAAATTCATGGCGCGGCTACCATTGCTTAACGGTGAACGAGTTGAATGCCACCAGGATGTATGTACAGTTCGTATGTAGAAATATTATATATACTCATATATTATATGTATATTTCATATATCTATACTCCACTAAAATTTGGTTAGTTTGTGGTTTTCAGCACCTTTAAATAATTTTTACCTGGGATGACCCCAATCGGCTATTTTGTTCAGGGTATGTGTTCACCACAATCTTTACCGGGCCATGTGTAGCTTTCAGGGAGGTTTTCAGTCAATCAGTGTGCTTTGTGTTGTTGGGGATCGGATCCGCTTGTGAAGGGTGATGGCGCCGCCCAGGGATCTCTTATTTTTCCTCATGATATTTTGCTGTGTACAGTAAGGAGATGCAACCTCTGGCCATACCCCTGTAATCTAGACCAAACCTGAACGTTTGATGTTTGCTTTTCAAAGATCCAGATGAAAAGCCTTGTAGGTAGTTTTTCGAGATGTGTCTGAAAAAATGTCTTTTGATGCGTCCCAGTGTCCCAATCCTTCCTCAGTCATTCGAGGTGGCTTGGCCCTTGCTTGGGTGGTATTTTGGCGGCTTTTGCTCATCGACCACTCTCATTGAATCTGGGCTGAACGATTAGAGAGGCGCCCCCACCTTGGTCCATTATTTTCCCCAAAGCTTTATGGCGTAAAGGATTCCCTAGAGTTACAGAGAATGTATTGAATGCAATCTATTCCACAAAGCAATTTCACTATACTATACTCTTATTATGCATGTCTTTATATATATATATATATGTATTATTGATTTGCTTATTTATTTATGTGTTACTGATTTTCAATTTCTTAGAATCCCCCGATTAGAGTAGTACAGATTTGACATACACACTGCACAACCACTGTACATATGTTCAATCGCTGTTTTACATACTGTATATACATAATCCACAGATCAATAGCACGTAGACATACCAAATAGAGTAGATATGATGGATACACTAGCCACAGTAGGTACAGGAGAGAACAGACATATACTGTAGATGCATATTAAATTCACGTATCTACTTGCGGGAAAAACAAATGTCTGGAAATCGAAGGGATATTCCCTCCTATTTCCAACAGCCTTGCCGTGAGGTTGCCTGTTGAACAGTCACCTCCCGGTTCACCTGTTACCGTTGATTGAGGCTTGGAAAAACACTGTTTTGAATTTGTTTGCGGTTGTTGGGAAAGACCTTGGTTGGATGTGGGTGGAAGCAACCAACATGGAGCTTTAACATCATTTATGATGTAACATGATTTACCCTCTGGTAAACTAACAGCTTGCGATGGAAAATGACCCATTTATAGATGGTTTACCCATTAACAATGGCGATTTTCTATAGTCATGTTAGTTTACCAGAGGATAAGATGATGGAACATGGTTTAAGCCACAACAAATGAGATGAAATGGCGATAGAACTTTGGGAATATCACACGGTAAAAAACATGACGACGTCCCTGGCCGATGTCACAAGACATAATGGTGAATATTGCCAACGTGCTGAATCTGGGGTTTGAAAATAGGGTACAACATGATACAACACCACATCCCAAGAAACCCACTGGTGAATGCTAGGTGAATATGATTGATTTATTGTCAACAGACAATTTGCATGAATACTCAAAAGCATCACTTTTGCAACGCCTGTGTGGTGTAACTCAGACATTTCTGATTGCGCCCCCCAAGACGAGCAAAAACGCTTCGACAGGTGATCATATCATCGGAACGCCTGGAATGAGTAGCTTGGGTCTATCTGAAAATCTGTGATCTGCCATGATCCCCGTAAATGGCCATTCTACTTGGGAACATTATGGTAAACCATTGGGTCTGCGGGTATCCTATTTTCAGATAAATCCACTTTGGGTTGGGAGCAGGTAGTGGGAGTCACGATCTTGGCCTCGGAAGACGTTGTTTAGCATTTGTTTTTTACAGGCAGGGGTTCTTCTAGGAAACAAAGGCAGGGAAAACCCACGGATTTTCAATAGTAAACTAAGGTAGGGAAAACCCATGGATTTTCAATATCCTTGGGCTAATATATAGCTGAGGAAGTGTGTTTGTTTAAGACAACTTTTTAATCTTGTTCAATTAATTTAATTTAATCCTTGGTCACTACTCATCCTGGCTTAAGTAATCTTTGTTTAAACTGAGGCTAGTCGTGTTACACAAAGATGTTTCATTCGCGGCACGCTCTAGAGCGACACCATCCTCACCGCTTGGCCCCAGGTGGCCCCTTTGTCAAAACCACGCCATTGCCGCGCTGCATTGCTGCGCCACCAGGTGGTGAATTTTAACATCACCTCACTAGGAAGTTTAGTGAGCAACCAACCAACCAATAGTGGTTAATCATTATCAACCACTATTCACCACTATATTAACCACTATGAATTCATGTGTCGTATGACGAAAAGCATGCCCCGGTACTGTAACAAGGGTATATCAGGTATATCATGGTATATCTGTGAGGCAAATCTGAAGCACCAACAACCATGGATTTCTTGGACAAATCTTAATAGTTTGTTATTTGGGTGTCTCTGTTGGGGGCACTGGTTCTTATCAATCATATCCAAAAATAGTTGATGATGGCAGTCATATCATAAAATTCTTGGTTTGGATATGATTGCCATCATCAACTATAATATGTTTTTCAAATTCAGGTGATGGAGCCTGCCAGAAGAAATGTATACTTTTATTTACGAAGAAGGACATATGATGCAGCTTGCTATTGGGATTCAGCGAGAGAAATGATATGTGTTCACTCCGCACTGCATATATATATATATGTATACATAGAGAGAGAGAGAGACATACATACAATGACATATTACCCACCAAAAGGATGTAACTCAAAAGAATGTGGGTTCTAAAACGATCAGTTTAGGATTGACTGCCATTGGTTTGTACAAGGCCAGGGAGAATAGAGCCATTGTGAGGAATTCCAAGAGGGACATGTAAGGAATATCAGCCATCAATCGATGGAAATCACCCAAATCCAGGTTTGGGCTGATGGGAATTATGATGAATAATTGCAGCGAAAACATGGGATCCAAGATACTAGATTATATTAGATTATGTGTGTGTGTGATCTGGCGGGTGAGTTTGAGTTCATGTGGCTCCCCCTGCTTACAAACAATATATGGTTTGACGTTTGTGGGGTTGTACAAGTTGTAAAATGTCAGTAGTTGGCCTAATTTAGGTTTACCACCTCAATTGCTTGATGCATCATTTGAAGTTCATGGCTCTGACTCAGTATTGTTTTTTTAAGGGGTCCTGAGGTCCACATGGGGTAGCATCATATTTAGAATATATATATATACACATGTTTTCTTGTGGGAAGATGGGATTGATGAGATGGTCACATTTTTGATATAGAATTCTGCTGCTGATGACGACGGTTGGCGAAACCGGGGTTACCTGTTTGCCAAGATCACCATTTGTTGAAGGGTAAATCATCTGTAAACGGGACATGTTTCATATCTCTATATACACATATGTATATACATGTATGTGTATATATATATATATACTGACCTGTTTTTATGATAGTTGAAAAGGTGGTACTGAATGTATAGGCATCGTTGGACAGAATGGTCACCCACCAGTATTCGCTACTGGTACGAATCGAGGCATTCTTGAAACGATCACTACAGGACTACAGGTGAATGGGGTACCCCTAGGACACTCTCTAGCATTCTGCAGGAAACTAGCTGAATAGTTGATACTGCTGGAGACGGAGGTAAGCCCAACTAACACCCAATGGAATTAGCACAAGTTGAAGATTGTCAAAAAAGGAAGACAAACAAAGCCCCAGTAGCTGCAGACAAATTACACTACCTTTCGTTGCATGATAGTGGGACACTGCCCCAGATGAATGGAGCCCAAAGTTTAAATGAATGGGATGGTTGAAAATTGAAATGCTTTGGAAGGTCTTTTGAACTCCCTTGTCAACGCTTTTTGTGGAGACCCAGCCAGTGAGAAAAAACACACACACTAGATGAAGCTACCAGTAGCGACTGCGCTTGTGGAGTTTTGGCGTCGCTGGACCACCCTAAATCGAGCGTTCTAACAGGGAGCGACCGTCACTCCCTGTTAGAACACTCACTACCGGTAGCGACTGCACTTGTGGAGTTTTCGAGTCGCTGGACCACCCTAAATCTTGCATTCTTCTCAGTACAACCCCAGCGAAAACACAAGATGATCCTTGGGTCGATGATTCCGGTGGCACCCTTAGAACACTCACTACCGGTAGCGAGCGTTCTAACAGGGAGCGACCGTCACTCCCTGTTAGAACACTCACTACCGGTAGCGAGCGTTCTAGTGGAGTTTTTCCGTCGCTGGGGCACCATCAATCTTGCGTTCTTCTCACTAAGACCCCGGCGAAAACACAAGATCATCCCTGGGTCGATGTTTCCCAACCCTCCCTTAGAACACTCACTACCGGTAGCGAGCGTTCTAACAGGGAGCGACCGTCACTCCCTGTTAGAACACTATTTAACTTAATAGCACCATTTTTTTATACATTTTGAATCCCCAAATCACTACCGGTAGTGAGCGTTCCAAGGGCTCCACATTGACAGAATTCCCAATTCACTACCGGTAGTGAGCGTTCTAAGGGCTCCCCATTGACAGAATTCCCAATTCACTACCGGTAGCGAGCGTTCTAAGGGCTCCCCATTGACAAAATTCCCAATTCACTACCGGTAGCGAGCGTTCTAAGGGTTCCCAATTCACTACCGGTAGCGAGCGTTCTAAGGGTTTCCAATTAAGGGTTTCCAATTCACTACCGGTCGCCGGTAGCAAGCGTTCTAAGGGTTTCCAATTAAGGGTTTCCAATTCACTACCGGTAGCGAGCGTTCTAGGGGTTCCCAATTCACTACCGCTAGCGAGCGTTCTAAGAGTTCCCAATTCACTACCGCTAGCGAGCGTTCTAAGGGTTCCCAATTCACTATCGGGAGCGAGCGTTCTAAGAGTTCCCAATTCACGACCGGTAGCGAGCGTTCTAAGGGTTTCCAATTCACTACCGGTAGCGAGCGTTCTAAGGGTTCCCAATTCACTATCGGGAGCGAGCGTTCTAAGAGTTCCCAATTCACGACCGGTAGCGAGCGTTCTAAGGGTTTCCATTCACTACCGGTAGCGAGCGTTCTAAGGATTCTCAATTCACTATCGGTAGCGCGTGTTTTAAGGGACCCGATTCACTACCGCTAGCGAGCGTTCTAAGATGTTCTAAGGGTGCCCAATTCAGACCAGTAGTGAATGTTGGTGGAGTAACCGTGGTTTCCAAAGATGCAAATATACAGTACCACCTTTTCAACTATCATAAAAGCAGGACAGTATATATATATATGGTGCACCTTATATATATATATATATTCATCCTTATATATATATATATTCAATTACTGGAGGATTGCTCTTTTTTTTGGTTCCCACACACCCATGTTGAACCAACAGTTGTTGGGGTATTTGTTTTATTGATAATTATATATATATATATATATGGATTTGCGCGATTTGGATGTTGTTTCGTTGCCGGTGGAGCAGAGGACAAGAACAATCTCTTGATCCTGTTGCTATTTTGATACAGTGGCTGTTTTGAAGGTTTTAGACCTTGTGGGTTGACCATCTCCCACTAAAAACCCTGCCGAGATAGAAAACTGGGACGAGATCAGCATCTAGACGCAGCCCATGTTCGGACAACGGAGACTTGCTCAGTGCATTCTCATACCTGCATGTTTGTTTAAATTAACAAGCCTGTATATAAATGATCCAAATGAGCATTGCCCAAACATGAGCGTATACTTCGATTACTTAGATACACCACGACCATGAGTATTGAATATGGTTCCACTTCAAGAATCTCTCCTGGTCAACAATATAGGTTTCTGTTCAAGTTGACATTTAATATCATTTGATAATAAAATAATCATACTCACCCTTATGGAAATATGGGGATTCGGATCATTCGGATCCCCGATTTCTGGATTGGTCCCAGAAGTCTTGGCCATGGAGATCAACCTGGCCCCTGGATATCCAGGGTGCCAGGAATTTCTCCCTGACTAGAGCTGTTTCAGGCGGTCAACCTGTGGCTCAAACTGTGTCACCCAACGGGTGAGTGTGGATCTTGAAGTTGCGGAGAAGGATTCTGTTCTGTTCAAGTTTACATTGATCCTGGATAAACGGATAACGTAGCCGACTTGATAAGCTTGGGGGTGCCTTCAAACCTGTTGAATCAAGTATGTGAGCACGAAGACCTGCGTGCTGGTAAACCAGTGCCTTCGTAAACCAGTGTTTCACTATATTTCACTAATCTCGGGTCAGAACATTGTCACTAATCTGGGCTTAAATATCACTATATACATTATGTATTCCAATATATATATATATAATTATATATATATATATACATATGCTGCTATTAGTTTCGCTATATGTTTCAACGTTTCAACAAGAGTTGAGCATGGTCTCATCCCCCGGATTTTTGTGGCATAGAGATATTTTTTTTCTGTAGATGATTGGCAATACAGACAGGAATCTACAGAAACGACATGTATATCAGTATCTCATGTTTCTGTCAATGTATATCCAAAGATATCTTTCAACAACTATGCCTAGACTAGATATGTAAATGTTCAGGAATTAATATGGGCTTAGTGCATCCCGGAATACCTCAGCACCTTGATCCGAAGTTTGAAGCCGACCCCGGAGATGAGCCTTGATGGCGAGCCTTGACGGCAAGCGGCGAGGGGAGCTGTGCCTTCCAAGAAGCTAAGCGACCCGACAGATGGCTGGGTTTTAGCCATCAAAACACCAACATCGCAAGGATCCAGAGTCACTCAGACTTGCAGAATTGATGTATATATAATTATATATAGTATGGGAACGTAATGCAATGCAAGGTAATGTAGTATAATGTAATGTAATGTAATGTAATGTAATATAATATAATGTAATGTAATATAGTGTAATGTAATGTGTATGTATATATATAATGAATATAATGTAATGTACTGTACTATAGTGTAATGCAATGTAATGCAACATAACGCAATGTAATGCAACATAACGCAATGTAATGCAATGTAACGCAATGTAATGTAATGCAATGTGTATATATTCACATATCATCACCATCAAATATGTATATATACATACACACCATTATACATCAAGGAGCCCAAGTGGCCTGTCTTTATTCTCGATTTTATGTGATATGTTCTTGATTATTGCTTATTCTTTTCATAGCATCATTTACTCAATTACTGATATGTTGACATCGCATGACCTTGATGTTGGAAATTCAACCTTGCTTGGTGCATTTTTGACCCAACGTAATGGCTGGCTTGATCATTGTAGACACGTGGAAGCTTCACATGGAACCCCCAAAAATGACCTCGGCAATGATTCTTCTATAGGATATCTTATGTTTGTTTCTTTCAGGTCGAAATTTCTGGGACTACAGCCTCTGTTGTTGTTGTTTTCTTTTCTTGCCATTCATTGCTGTACTGCAACATGATTGAAGAGAAAACAGGGCCAAACACCTGTACATAAACATGTATACACTCTTTGGTTGACAACGATTGCACTAGTTAAACATTTTGAATTGCTGCGGGTTCGCGGAATTGTTTCACATTCATGATGTTTTTCTTCATGCAATGTGCGCCGCTGCTACCACCGGGTAGAATCAAGTTTCCCAAACGGGACAGAGTTCCGAACTGTGATCCTGATTTATTGCCGCCATATTTACGAGCGCAGGGAACCGTACGAGATAAAGCATATTTTCGTTGAAAATCATGCCAAATGCCTTTCGTGAGTCAGCTAATTGTGGGGTTGCGGCTGCTGGCCTACAAACGGCTGCTGGCCCACAAAGATTGGGCGAACAAAAGATCCGTGCGCAGAAAGGCGTCTGATGCAACTGGAAGAAAGGGGTGCAGTAGGGGTCCCCAAAAGGTAGAATAGCGAAGCCTTTCTATTTTGTCCTCATGGGGTTTTGTGTTCCTGGAAAATATATATGATAATGCAAGACATAATATGTATATACATATATATACTTACATACAGTACTTTGCATTATGTATCCAAAGAAATCCTTCTCAGGGACCTTTGCTTCCAGCTGGCACTACAGATTATTCCTTAGAAACCTCGGTTTAGTAGTGGATTCTTTGGGGCGCCATATACGGAGGTGTTTAGGGCCAAATCCGTGAACATCCGTGGTCAGAAGTCATGGAACTTGGATGAAGCTCAGGGCACCATGGCCACAAATTTGCGATTCATCCCGGGAAATACTGGGAACTTCAAGAACTTCAAGGTCAATGAACCTGATTGAAAATCTACTACGGAGATGGAACAATGCCTATATTATATTTTTTGGGGGGGTGATGAACATCCATAGATCCCGGATATTTCGGGCTTCACCAGGCTCCGTGGGCGTCCCCTTACTCAGTTGGCCAAGTCTGGAACCTGAACCACTTTCGAAGCCTCGAGAGATGATGTTAGGAAAGCAAGTCCATGTTCAATGAGAGCCCATATTCCACGGAACCCACTACCCAGAAGTTCCGTGCTTCGTTAATTAATGAAACCTTGCTTATTTAAGGTAACCTTGCTTATTAACATTCTTTAATTAACGACTTTTACGTTAATTAAGAGAAAACCCTTCTTAATTAAGGTAAAAGTCCTTAATTAACGACTTTTATTAAGAGAGGTTATGTTTTTTAAGCAAGGTTAGCTTATTTAAGCAACCTTGCTTAAATTTAAGCAAGGTTTTTGTTTTTTTACCTCGCTTAATTTTTTTGTTTATTTTTTTTGATCAGCGGCGGTTTTTTTTTCCATAGCAGGTCGTCTGGGATTGCGGTTTGGTCGGGGCCAGCCTTGACATGTCTAGAGCAATGCCTCTAGGAGTAAGAAGAATCGGAAAAGCTCTGATAGCGGCCATCTTGTCGTCGGTGGATTCTGTCACGTTTCTTCTGTTGTCGCTTTCTCGAGCGGCTGCGCGCTCGTGCTCTCCGGTCCTCTTCGGCTGCTTGCTCTTTTTGTAGAACTGCTTCGCCTTCAAGATCTTCTTCGATGGCGACGGTGCTTTATTTAAGAGCAACAAAGCTTCGGAATATTTGTTGACAAATTCGTCCATGTACTCAATGGTGCGACACGTTGCTCTATTGATGCTTCGCATCTGATACAAGGAGGCTAAGGGTAAGAAAGACAAAATTGCGTCCAACATGGCACGGCTGATGCGGATAGGGTATGCCTCTATCTCTTCAGCGTGTCAGGTTTACACCACTGACTGAATGCGAGCCAAAGCAACGATAGCACACATGTAACATATCGCTGAAGGCATGACCACCGGATCCGCGCAGCGTCGCGACGTCCATTACTTTTTTTCCAGGCCTGCAGCAGGTCGACTTAGACACGGGGGAACGATTCCCGAGCAAGGAAACGAAACAACATCTGGCGGGAGACTGCTAGGATCGTGAAGGCACCACCACTGCGGCGTGCCAGCTCAGCAACTTCCCCACCCCATGACTCATCGCGGTAACACCACGTCAACGACGGATTCGTGCCTTCACGAGCGAGCTCCAGGAGCAGATGAGACTTGGGTTTCAGTCGCCAAGACGTATGATCGTCCTGTCTCTGCATGGAAGCGTTCAAGCCACACCATGCCTTTCATAAACGCTATGCTTGCGCTTTCGAAAACGACTGGGCACCAATTCGTGCGCGACGAGCATGCATACATTGTTACCACTTGTTGTCCGGTGTGCCCCATGGCTCGCTCGAGGGGCACGCCTCCATCGAGATACTTTGCAATCAATTCGCGGATTACTCCAATTAAGCCTCGGGTTTCCCCACCTTTGGCTCGGAGCTGCTCCCACCTTCCTTTTTCAACATTGTTGGCCTGAGACAAGGGATCCGATCTTCGATGCGCTCTCGAGCATAATACCCTTTGATGTCTGTGTTGAAGAACTCTTCGCATCGTTGCTGATGCGTGCCGTGGCGCATGCCACCACTGACCTTGAACATGGTGAGATACCAGAAGAAATTGCCCAAAAAATCTGTAATCACACCAAGATCTGCTGCGTGAAGCCAGTCGATTTTGATGGTGTCCACGGTCACGTGAGGGATGTCGAAGAATGTCGAGGTCCAATATGCACGCATATCCAATCACTAGTTTCCAATGCTTCCATCCTAGCAAAAATTCCCTTGACCTTCTCATGTTCCTCATTTCCAAAGAAACAAACTTTAATATGATAAACAATCAACACACTTCCATGCATCTATTTCGAAAAACCGTCCCCCAACTGATAAACAATCTTTTCCATGAAACACGCTAGCAACTCAACTACTATAACCCCAACAAAGTAATTATGATCACCCAACATAAATCCATATAGTCCGACCAAAAAACTATGAAATCCAAAACATATCACCATCCAATTTAACCTTGCTTAATTTAAGCAACCTTGCTTATCCTTAATTAAGCTAACCTTGCTTAATTTTTTTAAGGCTAACCTTGCTTAATCTTAATTAACGAAGCACGGAACTTCTGGGTACGTCATTCCACCACCTTCGATTCTCAGATGCCTTTCGATTCCCTTGACTAGAACAAACTGAACTGGCATAGAAGTGGATGATTCATATAGAGTTTTCGTGTCCCGGAAATCTACTAGTGGACCTTCGATGTGGCCCTAGCGAGGCAAACCGCACCATGGAAAATCTCGTGATGCGTAGCCCAGGACATTGGTGAACATCAAAATAGCTGGGATTTATGGATGGTAATCCTCCCATTATGGTCCCATAGGTTTTGACCCATGCCCATACCCATATATATAGCTTCACCTTCCCGGAAGTTTCTGGTTCAGCCGCCACTGTTTTCGGCCGCTTCCTCTATCTCAAGGCGCCGGTCAGAATGGATCAGCCACCTGGTTTCTCATGCGGATGTGTCTGAAAAAAAAGGGGAGACTGACTGGTATAATCTGGTGTATATAAATACATATATATATATACACACATACATACATACATACATACATACATACATACATACATACATACATACATACACACATACATACATACATACATACATACATACATAAACATACATACATAAACATACATACATAAACATACATACATAAACATACATACATGATCATACATACATCATCATACATAGATAATCATACATACATAATCATACATACATAATCATACATACATAACCATACATACATAATCATACATACATAATCATACATACACAATCATACATACATAATCATACATACATAATCATACATAGATAATCATACAAAGATAATCATACATACATAATCATACATACATAATCATACATAGATAATCATACAAAGATAATCATACATACATACATACCAACATGCATGCATGCATGCGTGCATGCATGCGTGCATACATGCATACATGCATACATGCATACATGCATACATGCATACATGCATACATGCATACATGCATACATGCATACATACATACATACATGCATACATGCATACATGCATGCATACATGCATGCATACATACATTACATTACATTACGTTACATTGCATTACATTACATTACATTACATACAGACATACATACATACATACACATTATATCTCCATTGTTTTAAGCATAATCCATTTGGTTTTTGGGATAGAACCAAGGCCCTGTCGCAACAACATGTCCAAAGCCCCAACTGGTTTCCGACGATGGTTAGAGGTTGGATTTCACCATCGGTCATAGATCAAAATAGTGGTTTCGTGATGTTTTGTGGATAATGATCAAAGGAAGTTGGGAAGCAATCTTGCTCTTGCGAGTTACAGATGATGTTTAATGGTAATTTTGTTAGTGATGGTTAAAATAATGATAGTTCCGATTGGTGGTTTCAAATCTTAAAACAGCCCAATATTCGGGAGGAAAGTCATGACCACTAGTTTGCGGTTGGATGATGAGACGGTTCCAGAGCCTGGCTTTTTGCGCAGGACCGACGTTTTGAACCAATGGTTTTTTACAACTTCCCTGGGTATGTTCTTCAATGCTGCTCACAATTTGAAACAATAGTGTAATGTGATGGATTTGAACATATTTGAAGCCTTTAGCATTAATTGCCCAGTGTTTTTGTAGACATTGTTGTATCATTGTCTTTGAATCTGCCAGGCCGGGTTTAACGACCGAAAGATGCTGGGGTCTGGCACCCAGCCACGGGGCTAAAACGGTGGGTGATTGCCTCCAGATCATCAGTTTTCGGGATGAAATTGATGCTGCAGCCCTTGTCTTGTGGAGCTTCACCATGGATATGTTGAAAACCGTGTGCCAGATGAGATGTGTCCATTATCCTCTCCAGTGGTTGGGCAGTAGCTGTTCGGAGCTATGGTTGTTTCCATATTCCCTATTGCATAGTAAGGCAAGGATGTGGAGGCTACAGGGCTAGCTATCATGACTGTTGGGTAATGGGTAACTTTTGTCATAACTCATTTAATTACTCCAACGAATTCTTTCATCATATATTTATATATATACATATCCACAATCCACAATTTGCGGTACGGTATATCACCCCTTTCTGGGTGGCACATGATGTAATTACATGTAATTACTCTACAGCAGTCGGTTTGGAACATATAGCTTACTAGCTTGTTGGCAGCTTCCTGAGACACATGTTCCATGAAATACAATATTAGTACCAGTAGTACCGCACAGGGCGGTGGCGGAAGTTTCAAAGATAGGACACTATAGGAGACGTGCAACGGAAGTTTCCTTCAACAAAGGAAAGTTGAGTGCAGAGCTGCTGGCCTCGTACCAATGAGTTTTGCGATTTCTCCACTCCATCCGCCTAAAGCGCTGCGCCTGCCACGAAAAAGTGATGCCAGGTCATACGAAACGCGGCATCTGTCACGCAAAATCATCTTAGCACACCTGAAGATCTGATGCTCCGAAATGCAACCCCTCTCAGGAAATCAGCGCCCTGACCGTCCCTGACCTCCCAACATCTCTGATGAACATGTCTCTTGTACTGTGCCTGCCACGTGAAATGCATCTTTGATCATCTCTGCAAATCCTCTTGCCAACGCTTTTGTCCCTGCTACAAAACCTTCATGTTTTGCTGATTTCTAGCAAGATGCGGAATCCCTTGCACCAGCCACGCGAAACGACATCTGAAAGTCCAAAAGTGCTCCGCACATACCTGTCAGTTTTTTGCACTTTTGAGCTTCGCGCCACAACGGTGCGCACTTATTCGACATCTCAACTTCCAAAAGTGCTCCGAACCTGAGGTGTTTTGTACATGTTGACTTCGACATGTGCTTCGCGCCACAATGGGGTGCAATTTTTCATCTCTCATCTAGCCAGATGGCTCCGCACCCACCGCTTTAGCGAGCCTACTTGTCGACCCTCCGGAGCCACAAATCAGTGGAAAAACACAGTGAATTGCGACTTTTCTACCTTTTCGCGCGCCTGCAACTTCTTTCCTCTGACCCTTTCTCTTCTTTGATCTTCTTTCTCTTCTCTTCTCTGACTCTCCCCACCTCTGCTTTTCCATGCGTCCATATTGTCGGAAGTTTGACTTCTAAAACTTCCTTCGGATATATTTATATTTATAATAAAACTGACTTAAACCCTTTGAAGTTGCCGTGAACATAGCTAAAAGTTCAAAATAAGAAGATATTACCCCATTTAAAGGTACCTGGGGAGTTTAAGGAGACACACAATTATCGCAAACCTTCAGGCTGCAAGTGAAGTGGGGTATCAAGCGATCTATCACTGGCTTCGATGGACCGGGAATGGGTGTTGCTGTTGCAGGATGTCAGCCGGCTTTTGTCGCCGTGCAATCTGTATCTCCATTGATTGTATTATCAGAACCAGCCATACAACTACAAATTCAAGAAGTACCATATGGGATCTTAAATTTATGAACCCCATTAGATCGATAATTCCTGATGGTCGACGAACATGAACGAATTTGGGGCTCCACGGGTACCGCATTATTGAGCCAATGCTATCAGAAACTCCTCCTGTATTATCTAGGGTCCTGTTATAGCTAGTCACGCTCACCAGTTCAGATGGTATATGAAGATATGCAGGCAACGGATATATGTATATATATATATATTTACATTTAAATAAATAAATATATATATATAATTATATATATATATACACATTTAAATAAATAAATGAATATATATATATATATATATACAGTATATACACTTATATCTACTGGCACATAAACACTGTTTAGTCAGCCCCACAAAGAGAGAACAGTAATTTATCACTGTTTTAGTGAGATGTTAGGTCTCTATTTGTGTGGATGTGTGGAATTTGCTCAAAATATGGATACATAGCAACACTGCAGACGATAGCTAGTGAGAGAAACCATCGCTGAGCTTACATCAGTTTGGTGCATGATTCGGATTCAGCCAGATCACTGGATTGTAAAAGGATCAAGTTCATGGATTTGATAGGGACCCCCAATGATGGTACTCCGGTAGCCCTACTCCGCAATACTGTTGGGGTTTCTATCTATCTAACTTTCAGCCAAACTATTCCCATCTAGCTGAGAACCTTCCTCAGAACTACAAAACAAAAACACGATGGCGCCATAAGAAACCATTCAGGAGAGGCAGGACGCATGCTTTGGAACCTGACCCAAAAATGCCGCAAAGGCGCTTGCCCTGAATTCAGACCACAGGGTCAACCATTGCAACCATTGACTTGGCAAAAATACAACTACATAACTGCGATGCCGAATGATGATTACTGGGGAGCGGGGATACCTATGTTTAAACAAAATATCCCAACATGGCCTTATTTTGGAGTATGATTGTTTTGAGGGGGTGTATCGTGAGTTGACCACTAAAGGAACCATGATTGAAGACCTGTCACCTCAAAGAGCCAGGAAATGAAGCTGCAGTGAGATCTGTCGACATGAAGGTCGAGTTCGGGACTGGCAAAAGCCGATATAACAAAGGAGCATGTATATGTGTATTATATTTATATTGAAATATATAATACATTTAATACATTATAATATATATATATATAATATACATCATCTGCCTGGTGGTTTGAAATCTTTTATTTCTGTTCATCCCAAACTGGGATGAACATTTTTCCATTGATCAACACATATTTCAGGGTGAAACCAGCAACCACTGTTCTGAAAGGTGCCTCAGGTTGGCCAAAGTAGGATGTTTGGAGGCAGCTGTCGGTATCTATGGTTCCCAGGTATATCATGGTTCTAGGGAAACTCATCAACCAACTATAGTAACTCGTATCATGAGATGGTACAGGGGTGTTTTTAATGGCCCAATTGCACATTTACGGAGATATTGAGTGATGATGGGCAAACACATGCAACAATTGAATGGCTTAGTAGATGGTTCGCCTCAAGTGTTTTCCGGTTCGCCTCAAGTGTTTTCCGCTCTTGTTGATCGTGTGCGTAGATGTATTTGCATAGTAGTCATGATATGATTATTGTGATTGATTCTTGTTATTATTATTGTTGTTAGTAGTATTTACATACATATAATCATACGTAATGTGTGGATATATATATATGTACTAAGGTCTTGACTTAAGTCGCATCTTGTTGAAGTCGCATCTTGATTTGCGCCAGCCACACGAAACTCAATTTTACTCATATCCACTGGTTTGATTTCTTATTACTAAATCATAAATCATATGTTTTTGTTGTTTTACCTGCGCGCCAGCTCACTTCTTCTTTATTCTTCCGGATGCTCCTGGCTAAAAACGGTGGCTGGGGCCTTGAACAAATCCGTATGTCATAAAAAAATATTATTCCGCATACCTGTCTGGGAGCTTACCCCAGGCCAACGCATATCTCCGCTCTTTCATAGATAGGGATCCATGGTTCCGTTGGCCCTGACTCCCGCCGCGTCGCCGCGCAAAAAACAATGCCTGTGATGTGAGTTAAGTCGACAATTGGTATGCGTATTAACAAGTGTATACATATATTATCACATATTATTTTTGTTGACAAGTCATTAAGATGTCATAATAATTATTTTATAATATAGTCGATTAACAATGAAATACATATATATATATGTGTGTGTGTACGTATTCATGAATAATGTAGAGTACGTTGATATGGTAAACGGACCTTTGGAACAAATATTTAAATGCTGATAGCATCTTAGCAACAAAAAACATTAATACCTTCACCCCAATATTAAACGTCCCCCCTCCCAGATAAAATAACCTGGGGTTGTTTTTACTATTAGGGGGCGTTTTATATACGGGGGAGAAGCTAGTTCCTAATACTAAATTAACAGCTTGAATAAAAACAAAAAAAACTCAAATTTTCGATTTCAAAATCAATTAAAATTCCTTTTAAAATCTAATTAAAATATTGCCAAAAATTGGATTTGAAGCTTTCCCCGAACATTACATTGAAAACAAAAAAAACACTAAAATTTTCGATTTCAAACTCAATCAAATTACTTTTTAAAGTCTAACTAAAATATTGCCAAAAATTGGATTTCGAACCGGGCCTAAGATTTTCGATTTCAAAATGGATTAAATTCTGTTTTTTAAATCTATCAAAATACGCCAAAAATTGCCAAAAATTGAATTTCAAAGTCTTCCCCTAATATATCCTAATATAGAATTTAAAACCTTAATGAAGAAACTGAAATTTCTGATTTTGACAAACAGACCAGACCCTAATAAAAAAACACCCCAGGGCTATTATTAAGGGGGTAGAACCTTCAAATGGACCTTGACTCTCAAATTGTTTTCTAAAGGAGATCAACTAAAAGTCAAATTGACCAATCTGAAATTTCCCAAAACAAATCATCTGGGGTAGTTTTTAGGTGGGATTTAGTAAAAACGGCAGCAGGGGTGCGACCTTCGCAGGCAGTGGTCGCAGAGTTGGTGGGAACTGCCATGCTTTGTGTGGTGGGCTGTGGCGACTCGGTTTCCTGTTGATCATTGTGCCATACCTCGAGCCTCAACCCGGAAATATGTACCTAAAATGGGGCAATTAATACAGTAGCCGATATGACTTCGGAATCTATTTCCATGGGTACCTAGAAGGGTCTAAGTATACATAACTCTACATATACGTTTACATATATGTCATTGACCCTTAGGAGGAATCTCGGCGTAAGATGCTCATCATGTCCACAAAAATGGCAATCCAACAAAGGACATAGGGAGACAGTTCAACATGGGACTGTTCCTTTGCCAGATGTTGCCATGCTAGGTTTCATTGCATGATTACCGGACAGTATGTACATTCACATGCATATATATATATATATATGTATATATAAATATACATGTATAGATATTCAGACAAAATTGAAATGGAATTGCCATGGACCAAACCGCTTAGGGTACGTTTTGGCACATTCAAGCTTTTGGAAGAAACCCGCATTAAGGCTTCAAAATGGTGGTCTCTTCCATCTTGTCCCCATTGGTTTCAAGCACTTTCTGCAAGAATCAGTTTGAGATGACTGAACACCCTGGTTCCTTGTCTTTTCACACAAAATTTGGGAAAGATAGCTGATGTCGAATTTTCATCCCCATCCCTATAGTAAATATTTATACAATAAATATAAACATTATATATAATACATATAAATATAATGTGTATATATAATTGTATATATATATGTATATATACAGTATATATAGTATTTTGTTTTAAAAATTAAATATTTTACATAAAATATAGTTTCTCATTTTTTAATACTTATGTAATACATCTAAATATTGTATATATAAGATATATATTCAATGTATTTAATGTATTTTTTTAATATATACAATGTATTTATTATTATATATAATATTTAATACACTATGTGTATTTGTGCAATGCATATCACTATTTTATTTATAATATATATATGATACGATTTATATAATATGATATAAATATATAACATAAATAAATATATAATATATTCAATATATATATATGTTTATGTATATATAATCTATTTTTATTTAAAACATACATAATATATAGTATATATGATATAGATATATATAACAAATTATTTACATATATTTAATATTTAATGTGTGTAAATATTTTATATTATATATATATATATATATTCTTCAATATTTTTTTAAAAAAACAACATATGTATATAGTATATTTAATATATTGTATCCAGTATATATATAGTATATATTGTATATATATATATAATACATTTAGATATTGTATGTATAATGTATATATAAATATATATACATATAGCATTTGATATTGTATATATATATATAGATATATATGAGTCCGGCCGCACTCCGGATCCCTGGTTCCCCCCCCAATGGTATGGTCCCCCCAAGCTCACGCTCTCGGGAACACGGGACACGGGACCATACATACATACATACATGCATACATACATACACAGACATACATACATACATACATACATACACACATACACACATACATACATACATACATACATACACACACAGACATACATACCTATCTACCTACCTACCTACATACCTACATACCCACATACCTACGTACCTACGTACCTACGTACCTACGTACACACGTACATACATGCATGCATGCATGCATGGATGCATACATACATACATACATACCTACATACATACATACCTACATACATACATACCTACATACATACATACCTACATACATACATACCTACATACATACCAACATACATACCAACATACCAACATACCAACATACCAACATACCAACATACCAACACACCAACATACCAACATACCAACATACCAACATACCACCACCACAGGCCACAGGGGGTGGGGGGGGCGACCAGAAGAACCATACCACCACCACAGGCCACAGGGGGGGGTGGGACCAGAAGAACCATACCACCATCCCAGGCCACACGGGGTGGGGGGACCATGGGTGGGGGGGGGGGGCTTGGGCGTCCTGGGTCATACATATGTAATACATAAAATAAATTGTATATATATACTATAGTTTATTATGATTGAATATATATTATATATATTATAGTACATATAAAACATATTGTTCACAAAAAAAATAATATGTAATAGATCTGTTTTTTTATGATAATTTATTTTATAATATAATATATGTATATATATAAGTTATAATATATTTCAATATATATATATATATATATATAAATGTAGAACATATAAATATTGTATGTATTTATTGTATATATATATATAAATATGATATAATTTAAATACATATAATATATTTATATATCATGTCTAGGCTGATAAATCTCCTCACTGACATGTGTCACCCTCAGATCTCCTGGCCGTGGCGCCTAGGAGCCGCTATGGCCTATGGTCCCAGCGATGGCCCAACGCGTTTGGTGGTCGCCTTTGCCTTCGGACTGTCTGTCTTGGCGCCGTGGTGGAATTGTTTCAGTTGCTGGGGGACAAAAAAAAAGGGAATCTCCAAATTCAGTGTACTTTTCCAGTATTTATTTCGTATTTTTCAGGAATACCAAAAAGACACCACATGGTAATACGTGATTTCAGGAATGTAAGACTGGGAAAAAAAACAAAAGATAAGTCCAATAGGCAATGTTGATGGCCTTCCACTGACAAAATATGTTGGTTGTTTTCCAGAGACTGGCTGGTACGTACCTAAAAAAGAGATAAAGCAAATCGATATGAACAACCGCCGCTGAAACCCGGATTCAACAACCAGCCAACATACTAACGCATTAAATTGTTGACTTTGGGCCCATAGATTCGATTCGTCGAATGACCAATTTCTGCTAGTGTTTAATTTCTATCAATTTTGCAAGACGCTTCCACACCTACGAATGTTCAAGTATTAATGGACGGGACCTCTGATGCCATAAATGCGTTGTGAACGTGCGCAGAGCTTTAGGATTGAAACCCAGTCATTGCCTCCCAGGATGTCCCAGGTAGAAGGTCAGTTCAAAATGCCCTGCAGTTTGGGGTTGACCCATCGGATTGACTAGAAAGTTGATAGATCTTCACTGATTTGTTGATGGCCTTTTCGGTCTTCATGTTAATTGTGGCCGTATCAATTCTGCCTTATATAATATGGGTTTGTTGAGTAGCTGGGTACCCAAAACAATCCACATTTGTTTAAATCATCATATGATTACTTTTGATATGTGATAATTGGAATATGTGATGGCATACCCACAAACTCCTATTACATTGTCGATGTCCCGTCCAGTCCCTCTTTGTTGGTATATTCCCAGTGAAGTTCAATCCCAAGCCCAATTGTTGAATTGCAATTTTTGATAGCCGGAATTGGTCAAGCTGACAGCCCTTCATTTGCTGAACAAACTTCCGTGGTTTCCGTGTTTTTTTTCCCTTAAACCAATCCGTTGAAACCTCAGCATGGTCGTGTTCCCCAATGAGCCCAATGTTTGGTCCCATGATCCAAGGTTTTTTTTTATGAATTATTTCACTGTGGTAAACCCAATCATAAACCACCTTTTTTCCTGTTGGTCCAGCAATGTTCGATCAAATTGATGGTATTAATTTCGAACAAAAACCTCCTTGGGTCTGGGTCTAAGGCCATCGCATACTCGATGGGTCATCACAGTGGAGGGCATCTGAACCCCGCGGTAACTTTCTCGCCACCTGGTTCGACGATGCTGTGGACAGTGGAGCAGTGTGACTGGCGTTGTTTCTGTTGTTTGTGGATTACCATTCGTACAGTTCTAGCCCTCAACACTTATACCTGGCTTATACCTTCATTTAAGTAAAATGTAATCTAAGAGTTAGAATCCCATGTAAATCTGTTAAGGGCCACAACTCTATGGGGATTTAACAATCTTAGCAGTTCAATGTGGTTTCTAAATAATTAGTTCGATGATTACTCAAACCAATATATGGGGAATATCAATCACATTCCATAGCGTGCAATAATTATTAACGACGGATGGTTTTGAACACTGCTTACATAAGCAGCGGATATAGTGGCTATATAACAAATGACATCAATGATGGTTTGCTTCTTTGTTTCTTCTTGATTTTCCCTCCTACAGGGCCGATATTCATCAGGGAGGTTGAAACCACCGTCGTCTCTGTTGTGGATATGTTACGTGGGATACTAAAAATCTATAAACATCTTACATGTCATAGTTCCCATGGAGGTTTCAAAGTTCAACAGGCTCCATTCTTGTTTGGGCTACTTGGGCTACGACAGGATGACCAAAGCAGAGAGGAACCCCAGTAATGAAACATGATGAAACATGGCTTGCAAAAACATATCCTAGAAAAGCATAGAAAAACCGGAAAACCACAACAAATGGGTAATATATGGTAAAACAGTATAAATTGACAAATCCAGCAAAGTACAAGGGGTCGCCAAGTTGGACCCAGTCTTGCGCCTTTTGGAAGACGTTACATCAAAGAAAAAAAGGTGGGAATTCCACACGTTGTATTGTTTGTATGTTGGTTTATGTTCACCACATCAATTATAGTTATATCTACCATAAATTCCACTTAAAACTTAAACTACTGAACTAATCCAACTTAGCGAACGAATCAGGCCCCACCTTGCAATATCATATCGTTGTTCCCCATTCACATACATAAGACACAGACCACTCTGATTCCAACGCCATCAGCTCTGCGTGGATGGGCTTGGGCTGAGGTTGGTTCTTGGAAAAGCAGTACCGTGGTATCAAGGCCTCTCCGCCTGACAACAGATTGGACAATGTTGTTTTCTTTTTTCTGGACAATGTTAACATATACTGTATATGTTAACCCTGGATCCATAGACCTGTGGTTTTTTAATGTTTTGTGGGGGCGAGGCTGAACTAGTGATGCAGTATTAATTGAGAATGATGGAACCAGTGGGGCCAACAACTGTCCATTTTGGATGAGACCTGCTGACCCTGAAACTACTGCTGGAACATTGTTTCCTTACCAGCCTACCAGCCTTATCTGATTTTGAAGAGTATTTCATGTAATTTCAGGGTTTGGAAGGGAGACTATTTTGAATAGAAGGCTAGTTGTTGCCAAAGAGACCATAGATTCATATATAATACTGGTTTGAGTGATTTTGCGCCATGCTTTTCGGTAGCCACTTTTAGTTTGACTGTTTACTTTATTCTTATCAGGACCTCCTTTTTGTGACAAACAGAAGGAAACACACTCCTGAAGTATTGCTTTCCTTAATGAAGCAACTTTGGGACCGCCACACACCTTTTTGGGAGGTTCCCAAGGATTGAACATCAAAAAATCACTCGATTTTCAGCATGGCTGGATGAGGCCTGGCGAACTTTGTGGCACAGATCATTGGCAGTTTGTCGGGTGCTGCCCTCCTGTGCGTAGCCTGGCACTGTTTGATACATATTTATCTGAATGTTCAATACGTGTATTATATATATATAACATATGTGTTATATATATAATTATAGTATTAGATGCATAGTATATGTGCAGATAGATTTTTATGAATATAGACATATATAGATAAAGACAGATCGATAGAGTAGGTATATAGATACGGTAGATAGATAGATAAATATATATATATATATATAAAACATACGGTAGATAGGTAGAAAGATAGCGAGCAAGCAAGCTAGCTAGCTAGCTGGATAGATAGATAGAAAAATAGATAGATACAGTAGATAGAAACGGTATATAGATAGATAAATAGATAGATAGATAGAAAGAAAGAAAGATAGATAGAAAAATAGATAGATAGATAGATACAGTACATAGATAGAAAAAAATATAGATACAGTAGATAGAAACAGTATATAGATAGATACATAGATAGAAAGATAGATAGAAAGATAGATAGATAGAGAGAAAGATAAATAGAGACAGTAGATACAATAGATAGATACGATATATATATATATACGGATAGATAGATGGATAGATAGATAGATGGATAGATAGATAGATACAGTAGATACAGTAGATACAGTAGATACAATAGATACAGTAGATACAGTAGATACAGTAGATACAGTAGATACAGTAGATGCAGTAGATGCAGTAGATACAGTAGATACAGTAGATAGAAACGGTATATAGATAGATAGATAGATAGATAGGTAAATAGATAGGTAGATAGATAGATACAGTAGATAGATACGGTTTATAGATACATAGGTAGATAGATAGATTCAGTAGATAGATACGGTTTATAGATACATAGGTAGATAGATAGATACAGTAGATACAGTAGATACAATTTATACAGTAGATACAGTAGATAGTAGATACAGTAGATACATTAGATACAGTAGATACAGTAGATACAGTAGATACAGAAGATACAGTAGATACAGTAGATACAGTAGATGCAGTAGATGCAGTAGACACAGTAGATAGATACGTAATATAGATAGATAGAAGTATTGGTTGATTGATTGATTTGATTGATTGATTGATTGATTGATTGGTGGATATATATATATATATGTAAATATATAGTTTGGCAGGCCGATCAATCGATAGACGGATAGATAGACGGATAGAGATGGATGGATGGATGGTTGGATGGATGGATAGGTAGATAGACTATGAACATACGTAGATTCATAAATAGACATTGCGTAGAAAGCGTCTCTATACATAAAGTATCTCTATAAATATGAATGTTTAAACTATGAATCATTAAATATATCATTGGATTATAATATATATATATATGTTATTTGCATATGTTTGCTTATCCAGTGATTGAAATCAATATTATATGATGTGTAGCATTTCGATTCTATTAACATACATTTTTGCAATACTCCACGTTTCTTATCATTTTACGAAATGAACAAGAGTTTGAACAATTCGATTTGAACCCTGGTTATCAAGTTGAACATGGACCATCCTTAACCAAATGTTTTGCTCTGGCTATGTTTTTATTGTTTTTTTTGTTTTCTGTCGTGCGTGGTGTTGATGCGGTTACTATTTTGTTGTTGCTGTTGGTGGTGGTGGTGCTGCTGCTGGTTGTGGCAGTGGTGTTGGTGGTGTTGGTGGTGTTGTCATCCAATTTCTGCAAACGTATTGGCGTTTGAGTAGGTTTTTCCCAAAATATAACATGTTTGGTTAACATCCAACACCAAGTATGACATGTCGATCGTATTCTTGAGTTTCTTTATATTTCTTTATTTGTTTATTACATACACCCCTGTAAAACAAAAAATGCCTTCTATATGTAGAAAATCCACCATTTGTATATCTATTATCATCATTGTAATTATGTGTTTTCCCATGTGTAGTAATGGAAAATCCATGAAAATCCAATCATTATAATTTTCCTGGAAAAATCATGGGTTTTCCATATCTGTTGGCAACCCACGGCCTCATGTCATGTGCGAAGCCCATCGACCCTGCGCGAAGGCCATCTATCCATGCGAGGCGGACCTGACGACCAATTTGGCCTCCAACATGCCATCAGCAGGCGCCCAGGAACTCGCAAAAACATAATTTATATAAGTATCTATAGTTATATATATATATATATACATATATTAGTTACTTTTGGTTATTTACTTACTTAATCTACATAATCTATATAAGTATATTCATTACTTGGCTTCCTAATAGTTCCCACGGGTATTTGTTTATCATTGACCCACATACATACATTTTTTTTAAGGACGTCACCGCTCGTTTTTACTTGGATTTTTTTGGTGTATGTTTAGAGTTTGCGTTCATGAAAACATGCATATAGTTGGATGTATCCAACCAACATGGGGGAACTTGCGAAGACATATTGGGATACAATGGGATTTAATGATATTTAAACAACAGCATAATGGGTAATTGTGGATTTATGGCGCATATATAATGGGATTTAATGGGGGGAATTTCCCAAGATAGCCATTAGAGTGGCAACGTAAACCGTCGTCATAAACCATTAACTTGGGGTACTCCATTTTCATGGATCCTATATCTATCCACCACCAGAAGTGCGGGCAAAATCTGTGGTAAAAAAAAAAACACATATTTAACACGATAAAGTTGTCTTCGGCTGGCTGTGTAAAAAGACAATTGCGTACAAGTTTGAAAACATACTGCTCACCTTCTCTCCTAAGAGCGATGAGATTCAGAAGCCCACGAAAAGTAACGCAATCTCCTAAGCTATAGTTTGTTTTTCCCACCACATATAGAGGGTTTTTAATTGCCAAGGCCGCCACAGTTTCAACATGAGACCCCAGGAAAGTTTTGTTTTCAGCAAAGAATGGCCGTTTGCAGATAGGAATTTAGAACAACCGCCATATATGTGTATATATATACATATATCATAAGTAAATAAATATGTATAATATATATTTATATATATATTATATTATATTATTATCTTATTTATATACGTTTACAATTATTGATTATATTTTTATTTTACATAAACATCAGGCATGAAACGATTTAGCATTACACACTTCAGTGTAAAATTGACCATTGCTTTCCAATGTGTAGCCATTCATTCATGTGATTGCCTCCAGAAGTGGTGCTTGTGACTGCACACTTTGCCATTGCATGGGACCGATTCTGACAATTTGAGTTCACAAATTCACAGAATTGATCTACAGAAATCCCAAGAAACATGGATGTGACATGGATGTGTTCCAGCCAATCACTGGCCAATCATTGGAGTCCATTGCATCCTGAAACTTCCGGAGGGTCCAAAAACGCGCAGGCTACACAGATGCTCAAGCGGTGGTGGCAGACTCTCGGCGATGGTGGTTTTTGCTTCGCGTGGTATGTCTTTCTTGGCAATGGAAGACCCGGTAGTCAAACTTGATGGAAAATCTCCCTTTCAAAGCTGATGTTCATAAATTTTCGGACTACATAGGTGATTTTCCATTGCCACGTTTGATTAGATGCTAAATATATTGCCGTGAATTAGTTGACCGTGAGCAATCTGCATTTCCAGGAAGCCATGGGAACTTTCCTTCTATGCTTCACCGTTTGGGAAAGCGCAGTGTCACCTGTGAGCTCATGTGGAAGGAACGCCTGCATCGCGAGCCCTGGCGTCAACCAAAACAAACCCTGGGGGAACTGATGGACATCAAGTGGAACTTGTTTTTGTGGCGCTTTGAAACAGAACCCTTTGCCGTAGTATGTGTATATATATATACATATACATATGCAATTGTTTGCCAGGTATTCTTGGTATATATGTATATATCTGAAAATGGAATACCCCAAAAAATGAGGGTGTATTCTCACCGTTCCCTATCAAACTTGCAAGTAGCAGTATAGCCCATCCCATAATTCTTGGTTGTATTTCCCGTTAAATTCCATTAGATCCCTTTGTTTTTCCTAGATCAATCCTGGTTTTTGATGCTTAAATCAAAACCAAGGATTTCGGGTGCGGTCTTTGTGTCAGTGCTCACACTCTTGCCGGTGCCTGGATCAAGGTGGTGGCTGTTTCTTAGAGGTGGTAGCTGGGGTTACAAACGTGGACATATAATGACAAATGTGAAGTGATGACTTTGGGAAGTGGTGGTTTAGGAAAGTGTTGACTTAGGGAAGTGATGACTGAGAGAAGTGTTGACTTCGGGAAGTGTTGACTTCGGGAAGTGTTGACTTAGGGAAGTGATGATTTAGGGAAGGGTTGACTTAGGGAAGTGATGACTGAGAGAAGTGTTGACTTCGGGAAGTGTTGACTTCGGGAAGTGTTGACTTAGGGAAGTGATGATTTAGGGAAGGGTTGACTTAGGGAAGTGATGACTGAGAGAAGTGTTGACTTCGGGAAGTGTTGACTTCGGGAAGTGTTGACTTAGGGAAGTGATGATTTAGGGAAGGGTTGACTTAGGGAAGTGATGACTGAGAGAAGTGTTGACTTCGGGAAGTGTTGGCTTAGGGAAGTGATGATTTAGGGAAGTGATGACTTAGGGAAGGGTTGACTTAGGGAAGTGATGACTTAGGGAAGTGGTGGTTTAGGGAAGGGTTGACTTAGGGAAGTGATGACTGAGAGAAGTGTTGACTTTGGGATGTGGAAATGGGCCATGGGGATCGAGAAGTCTCCAGCTGTCGGTTTCGTGACTGTTGGCACCAAAATCCTCCGCATACAGGCCCCCGTCTGGGGTCAGAATTACCCATTCGCCTCCGGCAATGTGTGACAGCACCAACCGTGCATGCAAGTGATGACTTCGAGAAGTGATGATTTATGAAAGGTTTGACTTAGGAAAGGGTTGACTTAGGGAAGTGTTGACTTTGGGAAATGGTGGTTTAGGGAAGTATTGACTTTGGGAAGTGATGACTTTGGGAAGAGGTTGTTTAGGGAAGGGTTGACATAGGGAAGTGTTGACAGGGGGAAGTGTTGACTTCGGGAATTGGGATTTTAGGGAAGTGGTGACTCAGGGAAGTGATGAGTTTGGGAAGTGGTGGTTTGGGGAAGGGTTGACTTAGGGAAGTGTTGACTGGGGGAAGTGTTGACTTTTGGAAGTGGGATTCTAGGGAATTGGTGACTCAGGGAAGTGATGAGTTTGGGAAGTGTTGACTTGGGGAAGTGTTGGCTTATGGAAGTGATGAGTTAATTAGTGAAGTGGTGACATGGGGAAGGCTGACTAGGCACGTGATGACTTTTAGGGAAGTGATGACTGAGAGAAGTTGTGAGTTAGGGAAGTACGTATTATAATGGCTGCATGACTGTTGCATGGGACTTGTGTTGGAGAGGATGTGGTTGCAGCCGGCGATGATGTTGGGCTCCCCCATTGGTGGATCATTAATGTGGTAAACTGAATAAACCATCCTTACTATTACCGGTGGATCTGAGGTGACTGGTTGTTCCATCAATCCTGCGCGCTCCTTTGGCCCAGCCATCATGGCCAGTCTTCGCGGCCACTCGAAAAAAACAGACTGGCTACTTTTTAACGTTCTGCCTAAAAAGGGAGAATATATGGGACTATCTCAATATTGTGTTTTCAATTTTGGAAATTCAGAAACTCATGATTGACAAACAACACAAATTTTGAGGTAACCATTTCTCAGATGCGCGAACGATCAAGATTCAAAGCCCTGAGACCCTCTAGTTTTTCTCGTGTTGCCGATAACGTCATCCCAGGAGCCCGGCAAAAAAAAAACAACGGTGACTGATCCCAAGTGGAAACATGAAAACCCACGGGCTAGCGGATGAATGTCCAGTTGGTGGTTGAATTCCCATGAGGTATGAGGATGTTCATCTCCACGCCCACAAAATATGTCTAGTACCCCATTCCAAGTTGATCAGCATTTTCCATGGCATTTTCCATGGCATTTTCCATGTCAGCATGGCATCAAATGGCCATGTTTCATTGGGAGCTACCACGAGGTTGCTCGAACTACACTGCAGGAGGCCTGGAGGCACTGTGGATCATGCCACTTGGCAACATCACCATGTCGACCCTGGGGCTCAAAGGAGACCGGGCAACACATCGCAATGCCACACTTGGGGAGTTAACTAAGGAAATATACATATATATATATACATGTGTTTATGAACCAAAGCAAGTATCAAACAAAGGCAAACATTTTGATAAATAGCTAAATTTCAATCTGAAGGAAACAACCTTAATTCTACCAACCAGAAATTGGGGATATGACCAGGACATATGGATATATGGTGTATATATGTGTATATATACTGCAATCTGAAACAAAGGTTGGTTGCCCGTTTCAAAGGTTTGTTTTATTGTCAACTCCATTTCATTCAGGATGATCCCATACCATCCATACCATCCATCTGGAAGACTACTGTACCACGGCTCGTTCCGTGGTTTCCCCTGATTTCCCTGTGAATCTGGTCACACTTTTGTAGTTTTATTCTGGTAAATTATTTACTTACTGGTGCTAAACGTAGGGAATGGATGGGAATGGGGGAATGGGATGATGATTGATAGTTATTGTGGATCATTCCCTCACTCCCTACTAAGCACAAGTAAGTTTAACGTGCAGGCTTGATGCGACGACTTCTCGCTCAGAACGAAAGTCTGATTTTGATCTCGACACACACACAAGCGTATCCTGCACGGAAACCATGGTCACATATGGTCACCACAAGCATTGCTGCATTGCTCATTTGAATTCATTTGACATAATCATAGAATTGTATATAATTGTTGATGTTGCTTCCTGAGGCTTGACTTTCAGGCATTTGTTTTAATATCACAAGTTGGATGATTCAAGTCCCTTCGAGCAAAACATTGGGATTTACATCCCGTCCGATGGCCATCATCCACGAGTCACCATGGACCAAGAGCCGGAAGCCATGGAAAGCCGGAAGCGACCGCGGGAAGGGGAGGATGAGCCGCAGGGCTTTTGGAAAGCGCAGCTGGAGGTGTGCAAGGGGATTGGCTGGTGATTTTCACTGACAAAGCAGATACTTACAGAAATTTATAGACGAAACAGAAAAAGAAGACCTGGCTCTGGGTCGAAACTTGGCAAGGCTATATAGTTTATATTAATCTGACCTCCAAGTGCCGATGAGAATCCCATGTTGCCCTTGCCTTTTCAAGCATCCCATAGCGTTCCCTTCATGAAGGCGATCTATGTCCGTCGCAACCCAAAGAAGGTAGACATGATTCCTGCACTTTTACAGAAGTACAAAGGCTGGCTGGTTGTGGGAAGCTGAGGTGTCCATGAGAGAGATTAGATGAGAGATTAGATAGCGGAGATGATTGCGATATGATGGGATACCGTCTGGTAAACGTTTACATAGCGAACTGGAAAATCACCATTTCGAATAGGCAAATCAATCTATACATGTGCCATTTTTAATAGCTATGTTAAATTACCAGAGTATCGCCAAAACAACGAAGAATAATGGCGAAGCTCCAGCCCAAAGGCAGCGAAGCTGTCCTCTATAAGAAAGCGCCTCGTCGCGAAGTGGACATAGTGTGGAATTCCCAGGGGTTGGGCACCGCCACTGTTTGTAAGGCTGGAAAATGATGATCTAAAGATTCTGAAAAGGCTATATATATATACGCATACATATTTTATATAGATATTGTATATAGATACTATATGTACAGTTTTTTCCCACTCGGTGATCTCTAATATGTCTTCTCGAAACATCGATTTTGTTTGGATATTTAGGTGCTGAGGTGCTGATCTCCAATTGCTCGGAGGCAATGCTTCAGATTTTCTCGGGATGGCGCGAAGCAAAAAACAAGTTTCCTAACTTGAAGAAAGACCGATGAATAGCGAGAAGACTGGCCAACAATCGATTTATATGTACATATGTATCAAGAAACTGTAGATGTCAACGCGTGACAGCGGCCAGTTCAGCAATTGCAAACTGAGGTTTGCCAGAAGTACGATTCTGGTTCAGCAGGTTTCAGCCTTTTTTCTGGGCAAATTATAGACAGCTCATATCCGCCTGGTCTGGCATCCATGATGTTGAGCGGGGAACGGGGAAGCCACCCAAAATGATCATTATCATTCATTGTCCCATGTCAGCGCGGTGTTTTTTTCCCTATAATTTGCCCAGCGATGTTTTTGATGTTTTGATGCCCGTCAAGCACCCGATGGGGACTGCACCGACTACTAAGCTCTGAGGGTCTTGCGTTCTCCGATTTAATCCGTCGAAGGTTCTACGTGTATGCAATGTAATCGAAATGTAAGGTATAGTGTAATGTCACGTCATGTAATGTGATGTAATGTAATGTAATGCAATGTATGTATTGCGCAAGGCAGTGCAATGCACTGCAACGTAATGCAATGCAGTGTATTGTAGTTGAATGGAATGTCATGTGATGATGTAACGGCATGCAATGTACTGAAATGCAATGTACTGAAATGTAATGTACTGAAATGAAATGTAATGTACTGCAATGCAATGTATATATTGTGATGTAAGGCAATGTCATGGAATGCAGTGCGATGTTATGTAATGTAATGTGTTGGAAAGTAATGCAATGTGGTGATGCGCTGTAATGCACGTAAATAAATGTAATGTAATGTAGTATCATGTTTGCATTTATGTATTTGTGTATGTGTGTGTAAATTTGTAAATATGCACAGTAAAGTGATGCACGTCTGTCTGTTTGTTTGTCTGTTTGTCTGTCTGTGTGTCTGTCTGTTGGTATGTTGTAATGTATTGTAATGTAATCTAGTCTAGTCCAATCAAATGTAATCTAATGTAATGATATATATATATATAATGTAATGTAAAGTATACTATATAGTAAAGTAATGAAATATAATGCAACACAATGGAGTGTAATGGAAAATAATGGAGTGTAGTGTATGTGCAAACAGTTTGCCGTATGGAAGTCACCTTGCAGTTTTCTAGAACGGCATATGAAGCCGCACAGGACTTGAATCCCAACAAGTTCCACATTGAGCCAGAAGCATGGCTGGAATACGAGCGGTCGCTTGGGCAACATTTAATGTGTGGTTCAGCGATTGCTGAATCTCTTGATATCTCTTGTCCAAGAAGATTTGGGATATATGTGCACATCTTTTGCCCATAGACAAACTGGTTGTTTACCGAAAAACTCCAGTTGATTCAGCATATATATATATATGTGTGTGTTTGTGGTGAGTGAGATGTCAAAAACATATCGCAAGTTTTTCTTTAAAGTCTTCGTGGGACATTTGGATGTCAGGATGTTTGCTCTAGTGATGATGACTTCTTTATCCTCTTCATGATCTTCATGTCCGCGCCCTTTCCTCTGCCTCTCAGGTCCTTTTCCCCCTTCCTTTCCTTCTTCCTCTCCTTTCCCTCTCTTCCTTTCATGTCGTTTTCCTTTTCCTCAGATGGACAGATAGTGTGAGGAGAGTACGGGCAAAAACTGCGAGGACAGTATAATATACAATACCGTGTGTTGCATGTGATAGAATTGGTTTTCCAGGGGCCACGTGAAGCTGGAAAACCGTATCAGACTCGCAGCAGAACATGGCTTCACTATTTTCGCCAGCGCGGTGCCAGACGGGGCGCTAGAACCTGTGAAGTAGCCGTAGTAGCCCATGTCAGGCTGAGTCATAGCTGTGTTGTCACTACATCAAAAGCTTGCGACTAGCGTGATTTTTGGATGAGTTTGCTTAGCTGTAGCAATTACAAGAGACCTGCGGCTACGTTTGCCAGATTGCGCGTTTCGAATCGATGTACTTTACACCATCATAGGAAGGAATAACCGGGCCCCCCCCATCAGAATGTCCTGAACGACAAAGATTTTGGAAGATGACACTGTGTCAACATGTGTCAACTATTCATGGACACAATGAGTACATGTATGCATATTTCGGGCTAATATGAATCTAACACCAAATTCACCAAAGGTAACCTATGACCAGCCGCCTTTCTTTCTGAAACGCCGGCGGAACCAAAGACTCCATATATATATATACATATATATATATATTACATACACATATCTATCACTGTAGGGATTGCATGGTCGACGTTGGGATTGGGGGATCATCTCCGATCTGATTTCTGTTGAAATCAGATAATCACCAGCTGTCAATGAGAACGCCATGTTTGGTGTTGTTTTTTGACATGTTTTGGCGCTGTTGTTCTTGTAAACATGATGCTGTTCTTACACTTTCCCGAAATACCAATTATAAGTCAGTAAGACACCCAAGTTTTGGAATGATAACCCCATTTACAATCATTTACAACTGGTATTTCGAGCTTTAACTGTAAGATAACATATCCTCATTTTTCCCCATAGTTGGTGCTTAGGACCGAACACCATGGAGCAGCTTTGCGCCCCAGCGGAGGCCTGACGGCCGGAATCCGCGTGTGTTCCAGGCGCATTTGATGTCCACAATAATGTATAGACAGACGGGAACATGTGCAAAGACAAATCACATACATGAATATATAATTATAGAATTATATATATATGTGCGTGAATGATTTAATTATACTATATACACAGTAGGTTCATTTGTGTGTATGTAAACAAAATCGACGTTTACAGTACATATTGTGAGCATGTGCAAATTGTGTTGTTGGACACATATATGCATATGTATAAACTTGTACATCATGACATTTACGCATAACAACATCTATACATGTAAACATCTGTGCATGTAGGCATCTTAAAGAAACATCTTGACACTTGACACTTTTACATCTATGATTTTGCACATCCGGTTATCTACCCCCACAGTGAAGTCAGCCAACTCCCAGGAGTCGTGCCACAATAGTCAGTCAACCTGTTGGAGAGTCTTGTTTTTAGAAAGGTTTTGTTGCAGCGCCGAAACTACCAATTGTTTATATGTACTAGTATACTGTATGTATGTATATATATATATACACATATATATATATATATCCATTTTTTTTGGTCCAAAAGGGGGACAATGGGCCTCAATTTACCTCGTTTCTGGAAATGCTTCAAACCATGTGATGATTGAATGTATGCTCATGGATCTCTACATATGTTTTCTTTAAATCGTGGAAGCATGAATGCGTTGAATATGTTGCTGGCAATATCTGACAACGTAAGTTAGATTTTTGTTTGATGTGATTTTTTTTATGTTTCTTCATCAGAATTTGGCCTGAGCCTGTAAACATAATACATAAGACTATTTTTCTATATAATTTAAGACACATATGTGAACATGTTTTTCAATAAACAACTTTCCTTGCTAGAGTGAACATTTGTTTTTTTCTCTAGCAGGTGTTTTGCATATACAAAGATATAATAATTATACGCAGTTCTTATAATTATCTATTATATATGTATATGTTGTATGTACATGCGTTTGCAAACATAGTTGTTTTCCCCTCACAAAAACATGTTGTTGTATAATTGCGAAAGTATCACATGTAAAGATACGTATTGTTCTTGAGACATACTGCATGTAATTTTGGAAATAAAAGGGAACATGTTATTCTGCGCAAATGTGACGCATATACGAAGAATGCAGGTCGGGCAAACCACATTTGAGCAGCATATTGGTGACAAACAAACACCTTGTCAGAGCCATTTGTTTGGAAAACCGGGATAGCACCAGCCACGGCTCCGACCTTGGACGGTTGCGCAAGACAAGTGATTACTCGTAGCATGTTTATTCATGGGCGGTGCAATCTATAATAGTCATGACTATATTATTAGAGTATTATAGTTGCAAACTATTATAGTAGTATTATAGTAGCAATTCATTATTGGTCTCCTGCCTTTAGCCAAATATGAAGCCACTCTGCTAGGAGACACGGCTGAAGCGGAGCCTTTTGAAGTTGTGGTGTCAACTGTTTCAGGCCCTGGCTGCACGGTTTTGTGGATATACAAGGGCTAACGCCCTGGTGCCGCCGACCCCCTGTCAAGGAGGGAGGAAGGAATGCGTCATATAATATATAACAAAAAATGTGTGTGTATATATATACAAATATAATATAATGTATATTTATATATATATATATATCCAGATCCATGAATTTCTTTGTTTGGACTGAGCAGCCCTGCAGCCCATTTCGCCGATGTGCGCCTGGGGAGCGGGTGGCCAAGCTACGTTTGCGCTGGCGCATGCAGTGAGTTTCGAACCCCCTTAAAGATACATGACCAGGCAGCTTGGAAGGCTGGAGTGAGGCAAGGAGGCCCTAGCAGGCCAAAGAAGGTGGGGCTGCCAGTTTCGAAACCCTTGAAAAACACATGACCAGGCGGCTATGGGGCAAGGGCTGAACCACCAAACAGCAGCTTCGAAACCCTTACTAGATACATGACCAGGCAGCTTGGAAGGTTGGAGAAGGTGGTGCAACAGGGCCTTAGTAGAACCTGGCAGCTTGAAAGGCTTAAGAAAGTGCGGAAGTTAGTCGGGCAAGCGTATTGGTGGTGCAAGGGCGGGCTGGGCCTAGTAGAACCAAAACTGCCAAACAACAGTTTCGAAACCCTTCAAAGATACATGACCAGGCAGCTTGGAAGGCTGGAGTGAACCAAAACTGCCAAACGGCAGTTTCGAAACCCCTTAAAGATACACGACCGGGCGGCTTGGAAGGCGTGAGAAGGTGAGGCAAGGAGGCCCTAGTAAAACTTGGCATGAGAAGATGGCAAGGAGTAGTAGAACTTAGCAGCTTGGGAGGCTTGAGAAGGTGGGCAGCGAGGGCCAACTAGAACCTGCAGCTTGGAGGGCTTGAGAAGGCCGCACAAGGAGGCCTTAGATGCCGCACACCTGCAATGATCCCAGGCACTGCCCCTCCTAGGCCAAAGCTAGGCAGGGGTCGGTGGATATGGACAACACAATGGGAACATACCTAACAAGTCCCAGTAAACCATGAAAAACATTGGAAAACCATGTGTCATCAACTAAATTGAATGTTTAGTCGAGTCTTGGAAGCGTGTGACCAATGAATGGGTGCGTAAAGGGAGGGCAACATGTTGATTAAGATACAGAGAGAGAGGGAGACATACAGATAAGACAGTCAACACGGACATGGAATCAAAATACATCCCCCACACATCCGCATTCTCAAAACTTGTTGGCTCGGGCAGCTAACCTTGCAGACCCTTTTCTGGCACAGGTGTCAGTTCATGCAAAATCAGCGAGCTAAGACCCAACAACATGGTGAATCTCGGCCCTGCAATGGAGGGGATGGATTCGCCAATGGTTCTTTCACCATTCTATCACGTATTGTTGCTTGGCCCCAGGGTTGATTGGTGGTTTCAATATTTCAATAGGTATTTTTGTTGCCATAAATGGGTGACATATTGTGACAATTATATAGTCCTATCCCACGGGCACTGCATGTTTGAGAAAGCGTTGTTCCAGGTTTGAAATGTTGGCCCTCAGAGGGTCCTCATGAATAAATATTCCAATGACACTGACCAGTGTTGAATTGGTTTTACAGAAAGAGGATGAAAGAGGAACATATCATTCGCGTAGCACTGAGCTGAATCAGGCCAGGTATTTATCAGAAACTTTATCAGACACTGGCGACCAGACATCTTGCAAAATGGAAGTTGGTTTCACGCACGCAAACAACCTCCAGCATTGGTGATGGCATTTGTTCATGTAACCCCATATTCACTGGCGGTTTCAATTTTGACATGTTAAGCTATTCTTCCACTCCTAATCGGGATGATCTGCTCTACTTGACAAACACATATTAAGTGCACCATCTGAAGCCACCGATCAGCATTGAGGAGTGCTGTGGTGCCAGCTTTTGCCATGGCTCTTGGGCGGGTCACCGACCTTTTTGGAAGTATGTCAGTCACTGTTTTTCATCGCCGCACCTTGACACTTTCCATTCTATAATAAGATTCAATGCAATGATGGTAAAACAATCATAAAATATTCTAAACCACCCATTTGGGAATGGTTTATAGTTGTGATATGCCATGTGAAATAGCCATAGGGCATCCCTCTTCTCATCCCTTGTATCTAGCTAGTTTTTCCAAGTGTGTACAATTCATTCTGGCCATGCCACCTTACTTTTGACTCAAGCACTGCGGTAAAAACCATTTGCCATTGCTGCTTGCGCTTGGTATCGGGAACCCCCTACTTGGCTGTGGTAGGGCGGTTTAACTGGTTAACAGCCTCAGCTTGACAGCTGAGCTATAAAAGAGAGTGATTTGAGCGTCCTGCCCCGCACCATCAATGTTGGTGTAAACGGACGTCGGTTTTAATGTTTCCTGCTGATGTCATTCTTGCAAAGCAGGGGGCCAGCATGACGACGCTTGGACCATGAGCGCCTAATGCGGGGGTTTGGCGGCGCACACCTCCGAGCCATGAGTCAACACGCGTGCAACTTTGATCAACTGGTTGCTTCGGCAGCTGTGTTGGCACACTCCTACCGAAAAGGGGGGAGCTGTTGATCATGGAACAGAAGTCCTTGAGAGCCAGTTGCCCTGGTGCATATCGCCATGTCTAATGGCCATTTCGTGGCTACTCAGCTTGGCTGATGTTTTGGCATACCATGTATCAATCATGATCAATCATGTATCATCCTGTTTCAGGTGCTTGGTACCTGAAATATTTGTTTTTATCACTTATCTATGGTGATATGGGGCCATGGGGGAAGGTTATTTTTGTCTTACCCGCATAAATGTGATGAAGTTCTTGCTCCGAAAGAAAATGTATGTCAGAAGACGATTCCATGCCTACCCCACATCGCAAGGAAAGAGGTCCTAATCCGAGCCAGCGAAGCGTTGTGCACCCAAGCCACTTGGCAGTTGGAAGTGTCTGGAAACTTCCATAGAAAAGAGGTTCCCAAAGATGGATGAATGGTGCGCCTCTAAATTGCCACCCAACAGACTTGATGGATTTGATGGTTCAAAAATCATGGAGAAAAAACGACCCATGCATATACAGCAAAATGTGTTTGTGGTGTGGGGTAAGTAATATTTTGACTAAGGCCTGAATGTTTTTGGCACATTGCACATCACACTGTTGCCTTTTGTTTTTGTTCTCTTTGTCTCTCTGTTTCTGTCTCTCTTTCAGCAGCAGAGTATTGTGCAGTATCATGGTTGTCGCAGATCTCAGTGTGAAACATGATCTAGTTATATCTAGTTCAATTCATTTTCCAAAAAAATATATCTAGTTCAATTCATTTTCCAAAAAAATCAACTGACAATCCATGCCTGTGGAATCCTGGGAGGCCTGGTGTTCGCACTTATCTTTGAACACCAAGAAACTGCATATGGATGCGAACTTGTCCGAAGCAGGTGTTTCTGCTGGAACCTTGTCTCAGCAGATGCGCTGTCAGTTCACAGATCTGCGGGAGGCACTAAATAGGTCACAGGTAGAGGATGTTTGAAGTGTCCACAACTTACCACTTTGCAAAAGTATTGCAACATGCTAGACCGAAGGGCGATCAGTTCGCCAAATCTCTGATTCCTGCAACTATAGTATATAACCGCACCCCCAAAAACGTTTGGGGCAAATCATGTTTCAACAAATTACTTATATATATATATACATTTATAGATTTATGTTCAAATGTATGTATATGCATGTATATGTATATATATATATTCGTGTGTTTGTATAGTAACTATACATACAGTTTACTTAGTTTACAAACGAAATTATAGCTATAATTTTCTTGAACAAGTACTTAGTTGAAATTGTTTTGTGGCTTTTTTTTCAACTTCTTGGCATCCGCCGGGCCCGCGGCCGGGTAGGCAGCTCCTTGACCTTGGTCCAAGAGCCGGATGCGGAGCTCATTGCCACGCTGCAGCGCTTTGGAGACGGTCCTCCAGCCGCGGAGGCGCCGGGAGAAGGGTAGCCGTCATCATACAATAGATATTTTTTTTCTAAATGAAAGATATTTGCATGTACTGTAAATACATATGTTTTTTTGTTTATGAAATACGTTTTTTAGAGTTTGATATTCCTATCATTCCTATATGTTTATTTATAAATCTAATTTGCAAGTACCATGTTCAGATGTACCCAGTTACATGTACAAATATGTGTATATATATATATAAAAGCCACCGCAAAAACCCTGGCAATACTAAATATGTATTGGACGGACATTGGTTTTGCGAAATTTATGGAAATTGTTAGAAACATGAGGTAAGCGATGGGACCTTTGGAAATTAGCGATACCCCTTTTTCAAGGTGATGTCATTGTATTTCGCTGATACCCATATTAGTGATACCCAAAAGGGCGAAGAAGAAACTCGAATTCCTGAATGCCAAGACAAACAAGTCACCAAGCACCTCTTCCAGCGATTCCTCTTCAGAAAGCTCCGAATACTCCACCGAAGATTTCGGATGAAACAAAAATATCAACATCGCGGTCTGGACTCAAGCTCATCACACATATATTGAATATATACATTTATATATATAGTTCATCACATCACATCAATATATATATATATATTTATATATATAGCAATTTCCTGCAAGCGATACACCCAAGTTTACCATATATCATATTGTACAAACGTGTGGTAAGCGATGGGACCTTTCCCAGTTTGTGGATGTCCTTTCCGTGAACCTAGGGTTTTCGAGATCGCTCAATATAACCACGCATGCATACGTATATATATATATATGTGTGTGTGTGTGTTGATATGGACATCATTTTTTGTCATATACATACATATATACAGTATAAAATATGGAGAGAGACACCGAGGGAGAGACACACACAAGTACTGTAACATAGCAGATTGTTTGCAGACAAAGAAAAAGTACATATGCAAAGACCGTTGCATCATTTGATCATTTGATAGATGTTTCTTGTTTGGGCTCCATTTTGATCGACTCTTATATACTGGAATGAGGCATGGATTCAGAATCGCTCCAGTGTAAATCAGCATGTCTCCATCCGGTGCTGTTTGGTGTTTGTTGTTGGTGTAGTTGTTTGTTGTTGCTGCTTGTTCTTCGCATTTGGTGGTTGTTATTACACTCTGGTAAACTAAGATAGCTATGGAAGATACCATGTTTAATGGGTAAATCAGGTAAATCAACGAACTGGCCATTTTCAATAGCAAATCCTTAGTTACCAGAGGGTACTTGTTGTTCATGATGTTCAACGCCCAGGTGCCCAACTCCGTCCATGTTGCCTTGTGCCTGGAGCTTCGGGCGGTGGGCCGTGATGCGACCCACCTTCTGGGAGCTTTTCACTGTCCAAAAAAGGCCAGAGATGCTGTGGTGAAGGCTTTTAGCCAGGAGTACCATGGGGAATCCTGGCACAATGGAGAAACATTTTTGATTTTCTGGGGAAGCAAAAAGGGTGGAATTTTTGGTTCAATGGGTGCAAGAGGAGCGATGTATGATGAGTTTGATGGTTTATATAGATGATTTATGTCCATGTGGAACGATGTGTACTGTCTAAATGTTTTACCATAGTTTATGTTTTACAATAATTTTGCCTATCAGAGATAGCCATGCTTGGGGGTTCTAATATTCACTTCGCAGTTGTGAGATGGCACAAATTGGCACAAAACATGTACCGAAATGGTGGATGTTTGTCATGCCCAGTACAGCTGTTCATTCTGTTATTTGAAATTTGCATTAGTATTGCCTTTGTCACTTTGTCTCCACAGGGCCAGAATTGATGTATGTTTTTTTTTTGATGTGCAGGCGGATCTGTAGTGCAGATCCGTGCAAATTAGATTGATTCCAAGCATAGAAACAACTTGTGTGCAATCCCTGGAAGGTATGATAGATGTCCTTTCCCGCTGGTTGGTTGATGAATAGGGGCTATCCATGGTGCGAGCCCATGGTTCTCACGGAGAACAAACACATATGCAAGATCAACAGCCAAACGCTTGGATTATCATCCCACCATGCGATAGTGGATAGTGAATCAGGGGCCAGTACCAAACATATTGCATAGATCATAGCGACCTCAGATCGAGATAGATGATGTGTAGTAGCGGAAATAAACTATTCTGAGCCATTCTGAAACTATGTATATGTATACATATTTGACGTGTATATATATATATATATATGATATAATGTATATATATATATATATTTCTTGGGAATTAGAATAAACTCAAAAAATACATAATTATTCATGCAAGTGGTAGCTGTTTGTGTTTTGGGGGATAAGTCTCAGCCATCAAGGTGATGAATGCCGAGTTTCGAGATCAGGGCACCGGCGAAGAGTGTCGCATTTCCTCCAGCAGCATGGCGTTTTCGGGGGGTTGACGTGCGTGCGTGGTTTTCACTGCTTAAAACTGTATTGTTTATTTGTTAGAACTGAGTACTATATGCGCTGTATGTTGATACACGCCAACGTTTGTGTATGTGTATTGGCTCGCCCAAAGCTACGTTTTCCTTGGCTTATCAAGATGTAGATGCAGATGCAGATAGATTCATAGATCACAGACAGGCCCTTCATTTTTTGAAACTGCTTGGACCCCACCAAAAGCCTTCAAACAGAAGCATGTATATCTGATGATATCTGTAATGAACTGGTTAAGCGCGCATGGCCGCTTTTCTGGTGGGACGCAAAGTTGTGAATGATAAAGTTGTGGTGGTGTCAAAATGGTGACCTTTACAGCCAAGCAGGATTTTGATTCGTACCATTGGGTAATCAAATATCACTTCCTGATTTGTATGTTATACTGATATGTATTGAGAAAATCATTTTCATTGCCATGTTTGCTTGCCGGACAGTAATATATATATAATTAATATGTTTATTTTGATAGAATCAAAAAACTCGGAAGTTGCACTCCTGCCCCAGGTGCTACAGAGATTTCCTTGAGCCTTGCCGACTGCTCGGGGGTGTACAAAATCTGGAAAGTGGAACGAACCAGCCTGGTCTAGGAATCTGGGATGGCATTTTGGTGGATGATTTAGAGCAACAGCCAAGTTTGGGACGCGCCACGGATAATCCAGATTCGTCAACCAGTGGGTTTACCTAGTTCACCTGCAAGACTTGCCGCAACAATGCAAAATATATTACTAAAGCAATAGGATCCACCATCCCCATAACATTTTAATGGGTGGTATTAGCATGTATTTGCCATCAATCCATATGAGTGGTTTATGACGAACTGCCAGAAACAACTCCCACTGTTGGAGGGTCAAGTAGGAGAGTTCCTGGAGCCAACTTTCAACTCCAAGCCGCTCCAGGGCATGGACAATGTGGCTGTACTTATTATATCCAGAGTTTGCTTGAAAAATAATAAAAAAAAAAAAGAGAGTCTGGGCTAAGAATCCTGGTATTTGAATGAGGAAATTGCAAGACTTGGGCCATATTATATCTATCTATCTAATTTCTATCTTATCTAATCCAATCCAGTCCAATCCAAGCTAACATAATCTAATCTAATCTAATCTAATCTATACAATCTAATCTTTGTAATCTAATCTATAAAATCTAATCTATAAAATCTAATCTTTCTACCGATCAATCTATCAATCTCTCAATCAATCTATATATCTTATCTTATCTTACCTTTTCTTACCCTACCTGATCTTATCCTATCTAACTATCTATATATCGATCGACCTATCTTTCTATTTATCTCTCTATCTCTCTATCTATCTATCTATCTATCTATCTATCTATCTATCTATCTATCTATCTATCTATCTATCTATATGTCTGTCTATCTTTCTATCTGTCTGTCTATCTATCTATCTATCTACCTATCTATCTACCTATCTATCTATCTATCTATCTATCTCTAGTCATTCCCTGGATGACGTACAAATTGACATAACTTCATACTTGCAAATGTTTGTTGGTTTAGTTGTAAATTTATATACTGACTGTATTCCTTAGGTTCAACTGCACTAGTGGACAATGTTACCCAGGTCCATGCGAGTACGACCACGCTCTGCCACCAAGAAGAAGTAGGTTGGCACGGATGAAATCATGTACGTAGACCTTCAATTACCCCTCGCAAATTGGTATTCACCTGATTTTGCCAGTATTTCAGTCATTTTAGACACGTGTAGGTCTACAATTTTGTTCAAGCAACGTTTTCTATAATGCATACTGTCCAGGGTCAGGGTCGTGAAACATATACCATACATTCCCATACCTGTTGTATGTTGGATTCCTGGAGAGCAGTTCCGGAACAGGCAAGATTTTGGGGATCGGCCCATTTCGACTGTCATAGCCAGTTTGAATTTATGAACAGGTGCATTGATGTAAGGAACTATCTGGCAAAGGTGGTGAATTCACCAAGACTTGAAGTATACGGAATTGCAAATGTTGAAATGATCATGCGAACAGGTGGATGGAATTTCAATGGGATTCGTTCCAGATTGTCTTCTGGGATGTTCTGGGCAAATTGCACAAGTTCATGGTTGATTCCCGAAATCGTTGCTTCGCAGGGAAAATGATGACGATGTTGCCCATCCCATGGCTGACGGCTGGAACACAGGAGCGCGAAGCAGAGAAGATTGCGTCAAATTGGAAAAAGAGACCGCTGGATGCAGTTTGTGCTGGATGCATTACTGGGAGTATTCCCATCTAAAATGCGAACATGTCTGAATTCGCAGTGCTTGCAATTTGAGCCCAAATAAGATACACACAGTGTATATAAACAATGTTAATGTTATAAAATGTTTTAATATGTGTACACATGTATATACAAACTGGATTTAAACGTCTCGATGACTTCACTGTGTGTGTGGATCAACTTGTCAGTCTTCTCAAGCGAACCTCCAGGGAGATGGTAGGTCATCATTTGAGTTCACCTGAACAACTTTCAACTGGTTTACATCTACGTTTGTTGATCAAGGACATATGTAGACGTTCCCTTTATTTGTTATATGTATGTGTATCATTGTGTATATAAACATTTACATATGTATTTAATTATATATATATGTAATTACATATATCTATATATATATATATATTTATTCCATTCTATCCCGACATGTTTTTGGTTGTTTACAGCCCGATCCTTAATCCCTTCCATCTAAACCAAGGTTTGTTGGACCCTTCCTGGGAGCAGCGTTTGCTACCTTGGCGCATCACGGCTTTATCCCACTGCCTGTGAAAGAAGGCGAACCCAGGCACGGGGTGAACGAATGGATCGTTGAGTACTTGAATCCTTTGCCATGAATGGGGGGATGTCATCATGTGTTAGTAAAACAATGTCATAAACCACCCAGATTTTCATGGTTTGTAAAATTTATACCCCATGTATGGTGAATGAATTTGGGGATGGTGGATCCTATTGCTTTACCAACATCAATTATGATTATTCATAATGGCTGGTGTCCATCAAATCTTTATATCCATCTAGTGCATGTAGTAGTGGTTTATAAGTACATCTTTTTATGAGTATTCATAGTGGTTGATATTCATTCAAGGGATCACGAAAGCTTGGAGGATCACGGGTGGCGGTTTATATTATGCATAGCTTGTAGTTTTTTCTTTGTATGACTGTATGAAATGACCCATTCACATCCATTTACTAGAACTGTTCACGCTTGTCTATGCTACATGACATCATTGTACTGGGGATTGTATGTTTTGAATCCCAGAGATGATGCCATTTAAATGATGTGCTTTGACAGGGGCTGCATTCACAAACCAGGAATAGTGTGATGTATAAAAGCATGCGGTGCCCGCTGCTCCAAGTGAAGATATTTCGCTCCCAAACTACCTTTCGCATCCTTTGCTTTGATAACAGTATGTAGATATATACAGTATTTCTGTATATGCATATTTGTGTCTATGTCTATGTGTTGCATCATTTGTTGTGTTCATAGATATCGACTTGGATATCAGGTATATACTCTCAGATGTGCTATGTAACAGTCGAGTCTATTTGGCCGGGACCGAGCCGTCGAGCCGCTACAGGACTCCATCCGGAGAGTCGGCTTCTCAGGGGCGCCTTGAGACCCAAAAAGAGGTACCCTCTAGTTGAACAGTTCGCTATGGAAGATTGATGAAGACTGCCCATTTTGGGATGCTTAAAACATGTTGAGCATGCGATGTTCTGTGGTTACCTTAAATAGTTCGAACGGATTGCAACCTGAAACTTAGGGTTTAAGTGAAAATAGTGAGTAAGAAAGATGGTTACCAATTGTATACAATCACATCCAAATGAACATGTCACATTTTTTTTGTGAAAAACGAGGTTAGAATATTGTCTACACAAATGTGACATGTTCATTTGGATGGGTACATTTTTCGGGTCCTGCTAAAAGTTCAAACATCGCTGTCGGTGTTACGCTTCGCCCAGAGACGAGATTTTTTGAGGATGGGATGGCCCAGGAAAACCAACATGGCAATAGAAAGGTCAGCACTTTTTCTGGTCGGTGCTAGGATGATAATCCCATTTCAGAATATGAATGTGGATAGTACCCAGGGTATCCCAGGGTCAGGAAGTCCTATTGCCATACCATGCCATACCTGTCTCTGTTCTGGCCATGGATAGTAAGCTCCATAGCATGTGTTTGTTGATTGTTTACATGCCACGCTTGCAGTATATGCTGTATATGCCCAGCGACGTGTGTGTAATACCCCCATCTATTATACACATACACACATAGACACACATAGACACACATAGACACACATAGACACACATAGACACACATAGACACACATAGACACACATAGACACACATAGACACGCATAGACACACATAGACACACATAGACACACATAGACACACATAGACACACATAGACACACGTAGACAGACATACGTACGTACGTACATACATACATACATGCATACGTACGTACATATGTACATATGTACATACATACATATACATAACATATCGAGTTTATAATACATACACATACATTTACATTTACATATACATACAATAATAGATGATAGATAATATATAATATGTTTAATTTACAGTTTAATTACAATATATTTACATCATATAGTACCTATATATACACATACCTCTGGGGATGCACTTTAAACTGCCCCAACAGGGTAGAGAAGGACGTCAAGGAAGAGGTCAGGGTGAAAGAGCTGCGTCGTGGTCGTTTTTAGGGCTGAAAATACCTATGGTGGGATGACCATACGCCATGGAAAAAATGGTGGGATTACCCTGGCACATATTGGTCTGTCCGAAAGTGGAGATTGCCGCAAATTATAGTAAATTTGAGCTATGATAAACTTGATAAGCTATGATAAACAATGGTAGACTGTGAAATATGGGCACACCGTATTTCGAGACAGACCCATTCGAGACAGACCCATATTGGTTGTGCTACATGGCATTACATGGCTAAAGCAATTGCATTTCAACTTGTTTTCAGCCAGCGACAGGATGCAGGATACTGTAATTCACTTAAGGTCTTGGACTACACACATATGCAGAAGTTGAGTGACAGAGTATGATCAAACAAAAGAGTGGATTTCCTGAGCTTGCGAAGAAATCATTACAAAAGAAGTGCGGCGATGGGTGTATCCACGCAAATCGATGAAATGCATCATTTGTGCCATTTGGGTAAGCCACAGTTTTGGGAACACCTCGAAAAATCCAGCACCAATGCTGCAGGGCACCACAATTGGCCCGCGTGTGATGGATTTGTAAGGCAGGGAATCGGGGAGGACATGGACACGGGACGGCGGGTTAGCTGCTAAACCAGGCAACTGAGGGGGATTTACTCTCTGGTTATTTTGACAGTTTGCTATGCAAAATGACCTGTTTATAGATGAATCACATATTCAGAACGATTATTTCACGTAGCTATATATGTTGTATCTACTTATATTCTACTTATATTCATTACGTTGCCAGAGGGTAATGACTGTTTTAATGACGACATGTTTCATATCTCCACAATGAAATTGTCTGAAAATGGTGGAAACTCATAAAGTAGCTGTGGAAAATAGTGATTGACCATGAAAAAGTGGGGTGCAAAATACCGGATGGTGGGTCAAACCCATGTCATGTGGTACTATCAGGTCACCCAGTTAATCCCTGGTTGGGTGAACAGTGAACATATAATATGTTTACTCTCCGATTTAGTGACATGAGGCTATGTCTCCGAAATTATTGATATTATTGTGAATCCGTGGAAGGTGGTGCAAACAATTGCAAACATCACAGAGCGGAGACAAACTCCATGATAGAAACACAGATACATGCACAAAATAATCCAAATTATACCATTTTGCAACTGCTTGTTGCATGAGCTTCTACTATTTGGTTTGGCAGGGATGAAGTGTTTGGTGGATCTACAGATAGGCTAGAATTATTGGTCAGAAGGTACATATACTGCAGCTGATTCATGACGGTTCAACCGCCAGTGATCAATCCCAGATTAAGCAGTGTTTTTGTTTTTTAAAGCCTGGGTTGGCAACACAATGCCCGAATAAAACTCATGGTATTCATCGTCCTCTTTGGCTACATGATTCGTAGAGAGGACTCCATTCAGCTTGAGATCATTCTTGTGTTCCGTTTGTCCTTGAGGTCAAAAGAAACAGTTGGATCTGTTGGTAAGCAAACAAAATATGGGGATGGGTCAAAACCGATTGTCGTTTTACCATATTTGGGGGAGTTAACATCCATTAACCAACTATTTTATCCCTTTATCCCATTTTAAGGTACCTGTCAGGTGCCAGGGCTTTGGCTCATACCCATATAGCAACGGCCGGTGGATTCATGCTGAAGTATGATCATCCACCAGGATAACATTAAGGAGTGGTTTCAGATGCTCAGAAACAGCGTCATTTCTTGCTTCATGTAGTATAGTTTTATCATGTTTTATCTTTACTCCACTACGCAAATATATAATATGGTCAATCATATGGTTAGAGCCAAGCACGTTGCCCTTCATTTGTTTGCAACAAATGGAATCAATGAAAAGAACACACGTTGCTTATGCAATTTCCCACCTGCCTGAATTATTCAATTGCGACGAATTGGAAGCCCCAAAGGTAGGGACCCGGTTCTACGTTTTTTTGCATAACCCGCATCACGTAGATATATCTACCATAAATCCTAGTCAACTTACTTACAAAGCAACTTAGCTAACTTTTGGTCAGCAGCTTGTACCATGTTCTTTCTTGCCACCTGCTGCATGGTTGCCACTGGCAGGTGTGCGGTTCTTGTATGACTTCCACAGGCTAAGCCTTGAAGAAGTTAGTCCATTGGTTGCAGGAAAGATGCACTCATTGAACCTGGCAAATGATATAGTAATGGCAACAACATCATATTGTCATGTTGGTCAGGTTGGTGAGGAAAGCAACAGCCAGATAGGAATGCTGTCGTCATTGGGAGGAGGGACTAGATCCAGCTCAATATCATATGTATACTATGTATGTATAAATATATATATATATAATTTACATATATTTTCGAGTAGATGAAAATCTGTTCTGTTCAGACCACCAGCCAGGTGCAAGGGGGTTGGACATACACTTCCAAAAATTATCAGAAGCCTTGTGGAAATGGAGAACAGTTCCCCTGGCATCAAGAGGACGTTGGCAACAAGCATGTCCAGAGCAAAGACACGTTCAGATCAAAGGGTCACGTTGCGCATCAAATCATCCAGTTCACAGTCCCTAAATTTAACATGGAACCCGACAATGGCCATACATACGAATCATTGACGTAGAGTTCCCAATTACCAAAAGAAACGACAAATAGAGGTGTCTAAGCTTGCAAAGTGGGCCGGCTTCACATACATGAGCATACATCTGAAGTTTTCTGGTCTTCATGTCCATTCACCTCTGGATCCGCTTTGTTTGTCCAGCTTGCCATTTGAGTACAGGAAAAAGTGTTTGGGGCAACTGGGTAACCAATCATTGGCAGTAAACTTCAAATTGTGTCCCAGACAGACGTACTTGTACCCATGAAAATACGTACAGGTCCCACAATAATGGGCATATATATATATATTAATATATATATATATCATTCTAGGTACTTGGAAGGTCTAGGTGTATATAATATTATATTATGTATAAAACACAAATTATGGGTACCTGTCAAACTTGAGAGACCACCACATCTTGGTCCCACACTAATCACCTTTGACCTGGGTCCTCGCTGACATTTGCTATGTTCATTTGGTCTCCAAAAACCTCCAGACCCTTGGCATCCGAGGACTGTGGCATTGTTTGGCAAAACAAAATTCCAGTGAGCCGAGTTTTCTGCCATGGTCCATCGACTCATGGCCCGGGCTTCACAACTCCACCAGTCGCGCACGGCGTAAGTGACGCGCACCAGTCGCGCAACGAAGAACTGGACCGTCCAGGGAATCCTGGAGACTCCTCTTGGATGACAAGTCTAGGTCTGGTGACTCACGCGCATTGTCGCCGGCGCCGAAAAAAAGAAACGTGACATGAGAGCAGTGAGTTGAACCAATGGGAACCAGCACTCTTTCTACTGGCCTACAATGCCTGTTTTCTTTGCCGTTTGTTTTGTAGGACTAAGTCCAAGATCAACTTTGCTCCCATGGGGAATTTGGATTGCGATTAGCTTTGTTGCGGGATGATTGGTGGACTTCGTACAGCACAAACCATGCTGAAATGGTATGGTAGATGGTTTTACACAGCCTTGGACATGGGAACCATGGTGGATGGTTACAAACAAATCAGATTTCCAACTCCAACCAGACCTGGCTGGTTTCCCCAAGATTTTCGGCTACTAAATGTACTAGACTATAACTGTAAGATTTAACACCAAATTTGCTGGTTTCCAAATGATTTTCAGGTATTAAAACCGTAGAAATAGGTCTAGAAATAGGTCTAGAAATGCCAAGAGTTTCTCACATTTCAACGATTTTCAACGCCTCCCTGCAGGCCACGGCATCGGAGGAGCCCTGGAAAAAAATGGTGCGATGCTGACATGGGACCAATGCCGACCATCCACGACCGCTCGGTTCAAAATTGTTGGCTATTTTACTTCATGATACGTCATGTGTTGTTATATTTGTTTTTTCTTTATGTTGTTTTACTTCATGTGTGCTTTCCCATGTTTTTTTTTGCATTCATGTGTTTGCTTCTGAAAACAGAATGGTGACTGTTGAGGAGCGTTTTTGTCCATCGAAGCCATTGCGCTAGTCAGGGCTACTCAGAACCCAAGTGATAGCTGATAGGGACCCTGTACCATGCCCATTAACCCAAAAACACAGCAAAAAACATCCCATGATGTTGATTCTATGTCAACCCAATGATCAAATTGATTGGTATGCATACACTCCTTGGGATCCTACTTTATGAGACATCTTTTTTTTAAACATCCTAATGTAGTTTATATATTTATATACATATTATTTTGAGCTTAGGATGATATCTATTTTGGTAGTCAGCTCATTTATAGATAGCGTTCCCAGTAAAAAAAACCTTCATGGGAACATGGGATTTCCCGGTCAACCATGTTGTGCCAATCACCAAAAAATTCCCCCCTTCGCAGGCTCGTGCTATCGACATCCAGCAGTCGATGGAACAGGCGCTGAAAAGAGTCATGGTTCCCTGAAGCTCTTGGAAAATTATGTGGTCTATTTTTGATAGTACCCACCAAGAAGATAGAAAAGTAAATGTGAACTTTTACAGAAAGATTTCACCGTTCTATCTTTTTTTGGGTTGCTATTTTTTTTTGCAATGTTTACATGCATACATGCATGCATATATACATGCATACATACGTATGTACGTACGTACGGACGTACATTCATACATTCATACAATCATACATTATACATTCATACACACGTGTGTATGTAATTGTATGTATATGTATACATATATGGAGAGAGACAGATTGATTTACATATATTCATTTTTATGTTCGTACAATTACAAACATTCACTGTATTTGTATTTATATGTATATTTATATATACGTATATAACTATATATATATATACAAATTATACATATATACATAGTATGGGTACTATGTATATATATATACACATAGCATAACTAATATATATATATATTACAACCGATAGATATGACATATATGGTTTCGAAAGTTCGAAGCTATCCAGCTATCGGGGTGGTAGTTGAGTGACAGGAGCAGGGCTATCTGAGTTCAACGTACCAAGGAATACCACTGAGTATTTGTTCCCTTTTCCTGTTGTCACCAAGGGCACGGGGTCTCCATTTTGTTTAAAGAAGAACTAGGGATTCAGAGAAGAAATGGATCCCACCAATTGGCACTCCGTCTTTGGGCGGGATACCAGCCTACGCGGGACCATACAGAAGCTCAAAGACTACAGCTTGATGCAGATACAGACAAATATTATTGAGTAATAGGTCGATTTTGGTTGTCTTCAAAGAAGCGACACAAAATCTGGAGATTGGAGATACTGCACACTGTTCCTCTTATGAGCTTTCTTTCTATATTTCCGTAATTGCATGATGAGAAGCCACAGGAAAACCATGGAAACACATGGAAAAAACGATGAAATTTGGGGGATCGCCTCAAGCCACCGACTGACGATTCAGAACTGGTGAACAGGATGAACAGCCTAGGCTTGAATGAAACTAGTCCAATCGGATCCATTGTATTCCATTGTCATTTTAACCATTGCAGTTATACCTAGACTCTCCAAGTACTGTACCTTGAAAGATGCGACAATATATACCATTTGCTTGGAACTTTTACCCATTTTTGTGGGGTACGGAGGGTCTAAGTATCAACAGCCAAACTGTTTTCGCCATCCCCCTCGTCCGACTCGTCAGGCGGTTGAGGCTTTAGACAAGTCCCTAGACATGGAGATTGTGGCGCGGGAACAGCGACAAGTTCACATTGAAGAGGAGATTTGTAAGGGCAGGTGGGGAAAATGGCAAGCCTAGAGCTTGCAGGTTGTCTTTGTTCACACATCCAACCGTCTACAATATATATATATATATGTATGTATACATATATACATACATTATCCATCATAAAACCAAATTAGCCTACTGTAATATCATCAATCAAGATGTATGCATGAATATGGCTTCATATGATTCCGAGGTCGGATGGTTGAGGATCAAAGTTGCTGTTACCTCGGTCAATGGTATGACCACATTTTCTGTTTATGGTTTGTCTCCTAGGTACAGATTATGGTGCCTGATGCATGATATTTGAATATAGTTGACTGGTTTTTAACTAGTTCGAACTGAGGAATTGAACATCCCATTTTCAAATTGTAGCCATCATGTGTCTGTTTGATCATGTGCAATGTCAACCTCCGATTAATCAACTCTGTGACTCTGTTGTATCAATCCGGGGTGTTCCCCCTAAATAGTGATAATTTGTCACTGAAATGAAATGGTACCCTGCCAATTGAACAGCCCAGTGGTTTACTAATGGGGAATTTTAGGTTATTATCAAAAAATGGACAAACATTGGGTGATATTAGGTGTGTATTTTTGTTGATGATTACAATGAAGATAATTGTTGATAATAGTTTTCTAGACCATTCCGGGTACCCTTGTTGAGACAAATTTATCTTCAGTTCATATTCAGGTACCTGGTTTTCAGCCATTTATCTGATGTCGTGTTACCATGGCATGACCCACCCGGCCTAGAAGGGCTAAGTTTGGCAAAGCGAACCTTACATATACAGTGTATTGTGTATTCATAGGAATGTTTTTGGAGTTGAGGTCTCTTTTTTTTGGATGGGTACGAATCATTCAATTCTGGGATTTATATTATATATGTAATATTATATACATGCATTATATTATGTATATAGTATAGACTAGGTATATCTGATTAGAGAATCTTGAATTTTGGGGGCCTATCCCGGCGTATTCACGTACCTCGGATATAGTGGGGTCTCTTCTCTTTGTTTGGATGTTTTTTGATCCAGAGGGCAGGTTGAAAGGATTGCTAGCAAGATGTTTTTTCTCAATAGATTCTACGTGCGCAAAGAAGGACCATGAATGAAGTGTGGTTTTGCTTCATGAGCAATCCCTGACATGACGATTATCCCTGAGGGGTTGTATCTTGGCGGAGCGCAGTGACAAACCACCGAACTCTCAGGTAATTTTACGTTGTGGAAACTGGCCCAGTTCGATGATTTACTGTGCCTATTTTGAACAATTTTAAACATGAGGATTTTTCCGTAGCCGCGTCAGTTTACTGGAGGCCAAAAAAGAGGAAACGCAGGGAGGGTGAATCTTTCCATCGTCCAGGAGTGGATGCGGGAAGTGGATCGACTGGATCGCAGGTGGGGGGAGAGTTTGAAGCAACTTCTCGAAGTCGTGGAATCGTGGAATTGATGGAGCATTGGAACATCAATGAAGATCACCATGTTTGAAAACCGGTATATAAATCATCATGTTTATCATATAAATGGGCCATTTTCCAAAACTATCTCAAAGAGCCAGAGGGTATATATGTGTATATATATATTTATAATATAATAAGTCCAATGCCATAAACAATCCCACCAACCATTAATTCGGAGGTCAGTTTACATAATTTTAAATACTGGTATACAAAATAATATATGTATATGTTATCTATGATCTATTTATAATCTTACCATTTTCCAAAATTGATATATTTAATAGATATATGATTGTGTGGGTTTCAATTTTGTTTATATATATATATATATATATTCGATACATGCAAACATATTCCGAATCCAGTAGTTTTGACATTTCTAATCCACGAAACTATAGATAGATACATCTTAATATTTATATATATATATCATATATAGATATATATGATCATATATCTATTATATATCTATATAACAATATTTCGGGATGTGTCAGAACCTATATTTCATCATATCAATATCTCTGGGGAACATCCGTAAATACCCCAAGCAATTTGAGGGGGAACATGAGGGTACCAGGCTAGCGGGTGCTAGCCCCAGCCCACTGGTTTATTCAGCCTCATGGGTTCATCATGTTCCCTAAAAGAAAAAAACGTTTGGGGGTACACCTCATCTTCAGACACTCAAATCTCATATTGATGGTGCCTATGTATCCCAGTATGTCTTATGTATATAGTCCATTACATACGCCAGTACATCTTTTGTTCCATTATATATAGCTTCCCATTATGTATCCCAATATATATATATATATATACACATACACACCATTATAATATATTCCCATTATATCCCCAGCATTTGACTGCCATATTTTGGTGATATACTGGAACCATTACAACTGATCATTATATCCATTGTATATATCCCCATTCAATTTTTATTGTCAGCCCATTATATCTCCATCATATTTTTGGTGTATTTTTTTTGCTGATCCATCTCTGATCCAACTCTGAAAAGTCTCAAAAAAGCGGCATCCATCCGAAGGCATGACTCGGTGGTCGAGGTCTGCGACAAATGCTTGGCAGGTTTGCATGAGGCAAGCGTTTTATGGTGCTGTTGCCGGCGCCTATGGTTTTGTCAAGATCACAAAAATACATCAGTGTTTGAAAGAACCAATGTCTATGTTGTGTTTTTCAAACCGCGTATGTTTATTTGCCCAAACGATCCAAAATCTGGGGAAGATGAGCAGATGTTGCTGGGGTTTCCCAGCAGAATGCCCACCCAGATATTGGTGGAGTCCATGGCGTTTCAGGACGCGGAGCAAGAACATGCGGCGCGCATTGGCCACCAAGACCCAGTGGTGGAGGCGCGGGCAGTTTTTACGCAGTTTCTTGGAGGATGACCATAGTTACCCTCTGGAAATTGGAACATTTGCAGATGATTTACTCTGGTGCAGCTATAAAAATGGGATAAAATTGGTGTTGTTCCATAGTAGCTAATAGCTATGTTAAATTACCAGAGGGCACTATCTGCTTAGCAAGTACGCCGTGGCTTAAGCCCTTGTTGGTTGATGATCACAGGAGGTTATACTACCCAATAGATTGGGCATTGTCACAGTCCATTATGGAATCCCTATTGACCAACCAGTCTATGATATGTAATAGAATGACATGGAATGACATGGAATGACATGGAATGACATGGAATGACATGGAATGACATGGAATGACAGAGGGTTTTGGACATTGTTCAAGTGATGTAAGAACGCAGTTTGAATACGATAAGCCACTTGGGCGACTTAGCAACCAGGCTTAATTAAGCAGTTACTAAGTAGGATGATCCTCCGGTTGGTTTGTGCTTGCTTTTCAGATTACATTAACCATGGTTTATGGCAGAAATGGTAAATCGAACCACTTCATGTGGTTTACAAACCAACAAAGGTGACTAGGGGTGTAGCGTAATCACTGACTAACCTGTGGACTTATAGTGATTCATCCGCATGTTTGGGAAGCATTTGATGGATGGCTATGGGTCAATATCTAAACATATATTCGCAGGGACATCCATCAGAGCGAGCTATTTTGGTGTAAAAGTCAAGGGTATAGGGGTTTGTTCCATCATCAGAAAGTCAAACGCGGGGTATAACCTATGATAGTGGTGGGATTTATCCTCTGTTTCAATGGGAGTAGAAAACCAACCATTTGATGATAATGCAATGAGATACAATTAATGAAAATGAATAGGATATGGCCAAGCAGCCGGTGCAGGAATTTGAATTAGGGTCACAACAGGTATCATAATCCGAAGACAACGTCACTTGGGAATTGCATAAACGGTTGAATTCTCGCTTCCCGGTTGACAGATTGAATCAGCGGCTTTGAACAGTATTCGATTCATGTGGGCAAGAGTGCAAATTGACAGTGGTCTAGGTAGAAGGGCAACATCAGCTGGCCCCAAAAGTTCTTTACCAATACCCAGACATGTTTTCAGTATCCAGGAGATGATAGAGATGGATAGAGATGGATAGATATGGCATTTCATAGGCAACCCCCGACCGCCGACCGCGTGCGAAACAGAAAGCGGCTTCGTCGCCCCGGCGTCGCCAGATCCTCACGAAGTTCCTCAACGACTTCCACGCAGATGTGGAAGAAAAGGCTCTTCAAGGTTAGACGATTAGATGATAGATGTTTTGCTCGCCTCCAGAGTTGGCTCCAGGAAAGGACGGTTTAGTGCTTTGGGTGGTTACACAAAACATACAAAACAAAGGTGACCATAGTGAGAACCCAGAATGAGAGCACCATTAGCTCTTAGGAGTGCAATGGAAATTCCAGCCAGGCCGTCTTGGTCCTAAAGTTGGCATAGAAAGGAAGTGAATGTGCGATGGCATGCGATGGCTTTTTCTGTACCAATATGTAACTTTATTTCAACCATGTGGGGCCACATCTGGGCTACTTGAAGGACTTGAGCTTGTTTACACTGATGGCAGTTCTTAGTTGTGGGTTTGTGATTGAGACGCTGTGTATGGACCCTAAAAGTACGCAATGGTACCATCATGTGCTTGCAAAAATTGTAAAACCTGTAATGTGTGTTTCCGTCAAGGTGGTATTTCACCCAGCATATTAACAGTTTTAATTATCAATAATTATATGTATGATTAGTTTAGTACTCGTAGGACATAATCATTAATGCATAACTATACACAATTATAATTGATATGATGTACTTTCAGGTTGGCAGGACATTGGTAGGTACAAGCGAGTTATCAGGGAGGTGAGCTGTGCGAGCGATGTTTCACTGAGCGACAAGGTCAAAACCTGCAGGGGGGATTGAAGGTCAACTGGCCTGGCTTCGGCACATTTTGGTGTAGTATATATATATATACATATATATATATATACATATATATATATACATATATATATATATTTAAATATATATATATATATATTTCCTTTCTGATCTGTGACAGTTGTCATCATTGTACAGGTTGATCCGTGTCATCATCAATTGTCTATTGATTGAAAGCATTTCGAACACGTGCATCTCTGCTAGGTTACAAGCTTGTGGTGGCTCGGGAATTTTAGGGGCACCACCACAAACTGACATGCGGAATAAGACCCCGGATGCGGGGTAGAGTGTGTATTTCGCATAGGGAACGCGTTCATTACTTACCTTTTCTGGGCAAATTATAGTGACCTCACTGTTCTCCCTCACTGGAATGATGCTTAGTAAGGGGAATCATCCCAAAATGGCAGTATTTCAGGTTAGTGAAATGGGGATGGGTCAAAACCTTGTACCCCTGGTGAACATCAAAATAGCTGGTAACTGGATGTTCATTCCACTAAAAATGGTATGTATAGGTATTGATCCATAGCCAAATATTGTAATTCACGGAGATCTTTTGCACCATCCAGCTTCACGGAGCTTCAACACAAGCCCCTTTGGTCACCTTGTGGCTCTGAATGAGAGGCCCATTCTGCTATTCAAAATAGCTGAAATGGCCCATGCCATGCAGATGGCTTTAGCCTCGAAGTCACTTTGGAACCACTGCTGCAGTCATGAGGAAGCCCCCAGAATGGAATGGTTGACATTTGTTTTGTTTGTGAAACATGTTGTTATCTTGACATATCTTGACCTGGACCCATAGCCAACCACACATGCACAGAGGGCAGGGTATTTGAAACGTTTGCGAATTGTTGATAGCGGAGAAGGGGTGATATTCCAAAGTCTGATAGGAACCAAGAGACTTCCACTTAATCTGTCAGTGAAGTTGCTCCTCAAGAACCATTCAGACGAGGAAGACTCTTAAGCTTAAGGTTTCATATTTTCACGTGTATAATACACTTACATATAATTTACATATATGCATTCCGAATGTGTATAATGATAATAATACTAATAATAATAAAAATAAAAATACATATAATGATAATAATATATATATATACACGTAATATATACACATATATATGATATATATATACATGTAATATATATATATATATATTTATATACATGCAATAAATAAATATATATATATACATGTAATATATATATATATGATATACATATAGATATATTTGCAATATATATGTATATATATATGTTATATATGTATATATGTAATATATATATATGTAATATATATATATATATATGTAATATGTTTCTATATATATATAATATGAATATATATATATATATAATATGAATATATATATATATATATATATGTAATAAATAAATATGTTTTTATATGTTATATATCTATATGTGATATATATATATATATATATCGATACGTGGTGTATATATATAAATGATAATAGTAATGACAATAATAATAATAGTAATAATAAAAATAATATATATATATAATAAAAAAAAAAACAATTTAGATATTTATAATAATAGTTTGACATATTTACTTATATATATGTAATATATGTATATATATATATGTAATATATATATAATATACTATATATATATATGTAATATCTATTTGTAATATATATGTATAATATTTGTAATATATGTATATATGTAATATATATATATATATATGTAATATATATATGTGCGTTAGTGTAAGATCAGTTTTAGTTCTTCACGTTGTATGGGACGTTACCACCCACAAGCCAGAGGACAAAGCTTCTATAAACCACAAAATCATGGAGCCGGCTGTGTACAGCAGTGGTGATCTCAACAGAGCAGATGCGAATCCCAACTGCAGTAACTTTGTTCCTTTTCAGAGCGTTCACCAGCGTACCCTCTGGTAATTTAACATAGCTATGGAAAATCACCATTTTTAATGGGACAATCAACTCCACATGGCATTTTTCAATAGCTATGTTAGTTTACCAGAGGGTATCTGATATCTCGAGATTGACCACTTGCCAATGTGAAGTTGCTCTATCGTCAAAATGTACAAAAGTAATCAAAAGTGACTACCAGATGCTCGGTGCAGTCCGAGCTACGTTGTCAATGTGCCACGGCAGCATCGAATCAGTTGTGCGCTGTGCATGGAACAAATAAATGCGGTGGACATGGGTTACCTATGACCAGCAGAGGTCAGCTCAATTGGAAGCTGCGATTTACATGATTGTTCTGACCCTTCTGATGGATAAGCCATGCTTATCTCACCCAAGAGTTTGCTTTATAGTCAAGGTATGTTTACACTGAGTCTGCACAGTTCCTATATGCTTGGAACTGTTCAAACCTGTCGATTCTCGTCGGAGGCTGCGTGCTTTGCCCCTTGGGCAACCTGGTGGTGTTTCACTGCTATCTCATTGCAACGAACACCACCACCAACGAGGAGAAGCAACGAAATGCGTTCACCAGTTCCCCAGGTGCCTTTTTGTTTCGGTGGTTGATGCTATACACATTTTGTTGCTTTGGGGTTATACTACAGTGGATGGAAGGAATCCTGCACCACCTTGAATGGTTGAAACCCTATAAATAATGGGATAAACAGCCTATCAACTGGTGCAGGATTTCGCAACCATCCACAGTAGGTCACACCATGTTATATACCATGTTATACCATCTAGTTCATGATGGGAATACTGAGACTGGAACTGGTCGCTCGCAGAGTCTCCCGTCAGGAGGTCACACATGCGTACGAGAGGACTCCCGCTTCTTCCACGGTTGGGAGATGTGGTGGATGGCCAGTCATGGGCTACCAGGGGATCCACATGTGGTTCTTCAATGTCTCAAGGGAATCATATACCTTCGCGGCTGAACAATGTTGAGCATGTTGAGTCATAGCCCGAAGATGGTGAGATGTTGGATGCTGTTGTTTTTTTTTGTAGCCTTGCACAAAATGACTTTTGGACAGTTTTGGGGTTTGTTTGACCATGGTCATTGAACACTGAACACCCCTGAAAAGTCACTGTTTCTCAGCTAGTCAACTCGGCTCATTCACCATAGTTAGTTGTTTTGTTTGTGACCTGCTGGTCACTGCTGGTAGAATTGTTCGTTTAATTTGCAATATCTGCATGTTCGAACTCTTTTGCAAAGAATAGCAGCAATTCACACTTCGGGACGCAGTTGATTTGCCAATATTTGCCATATCTCAATTTGTTCAAATTATAAATCTGGTCAATTCAATATTGTGCAATTCTATATCCCAAAAAGAGGTCTCCCTCCGGCGCATTTCCAGATGTCATCAGCTCCAGTGGACCATAGACATCATTCAACGTTGCTGGGAACTCCTCAGCCTTCAACAGAGCTGCAGCGTCATCACCTTAAACATCGGTAAACGATTGGTAAATGTCTTGAACATTCTCAGCACCATGGAGCAAATAGGGGTAATTGATGGTAATTGATAATCATATTGCACATATATTCCCCATCATTTCATCATGGCAATAAGTATTCTCCATTTTCACAGCCAAGTAGACGAATGGAGTCACAAAGCACTTCCTTTGGCTCACGGGCCCATCACGGCTTATACCTACCATTTCTGGTGATATTGGGGATGGTGTTCACTATTTATAGTTTGAACTGTGGGGCTTACCACATTGGAATGATCCAAAGATTTCTCATAAGATTATAAGATTGCAGCTTTTCCATGGTTTCCCAGAATCATGTAGGGTCCTAGAACCATTTGATGGTTTTTAAATTAAACATGTTGACTATGTTGTCAGGGAGAAACGTTACCCAGAACCAATAGAATCGATAGAGAAGAATTGTTTGCACGTGTCCCCTCACTGTTTCATCACGCAGAAAAATGAGCAGCTTTGTCTCTCGCGCCGCCAAGCCAGATTCAGATCTAGCAATCTTCACAGAAGGTCATGGGCCGAATGAAGCACTGAAGAACATGCGTAAAAGTACAAACGCAAGTTTGAAATACAGTACAGTTGTGCTTCATCAAACATCTTTTATATAGGTGTGAATGCCACGAAGATCTTGATGACACATGAAAAACTGCTCAGTTGCCACCTGCTCGTGCAGATACCGTTTCCTCTTGCACTTCAACTTTTGGTTCGCACTTTGATCAGAAAAGACAAATGTCGATGTCATCAATACAGAAGCCTGGTGAGTTAAGAGAGAGCCAAAAAAACACTGCCATCCTAGATTGGACTCTGCTGTCTCCAACATCTTACTTCCAAATAGCTCTAGAACATCCCCAAGCCAGCCACTGTGGTAAACCGAAATCCCATAATAAACCATCCCAATATCACCAGAAATGGTTGGTATAAACCCTCCAAAATTGGCGGTGTTTGATTGGGTTTACTACATGAGGTGAGGCGTCATATTTTTTTTTATTATTGCAGTATTGTTATATAATGCTAATGATAAACTCTCCATGTCTGATGTAATTTCTGGGTCAGCAAAGGCTTTTCAGCCGATGGTGAAATCCCATGATTCTCCCAACGCAGCTGGCAATGGAAACTGCCTTTCTGTCCACGTTTGGTGGCACTCAGGTGCGGCGACACTTAAAACAGAGGAGATGTTGCTCTTATTGACTTATGTTGCTTTATGTGGTTTTATGTGTATTTATTTGTACTACTACTTATCAGTATAAGAAGAATGATGATAATGTAATATATGAATTTGTATGAAATATATACTGATTACGGTGTTCAATCTGACATGTTCCATTCCAGGATGATGATCCCAGTCTGCCTAGTTGACTGATACTTTCAGCCGGGCATGACAAAACAGTAAACTCCAAAATGCCTCTGCACGGAGACCTATAATGATGTATATTGGTGTCTACCAAAGATGTGGAAAACCCATGAATACCCCAGGGCTCCAGAATGTGTTGTTATGTTTATTTCTACATGTCCCAATGTCGTGATTTTTCACTATACAGCTCCATTGTAGGAGTTTGTGATCAGACGGTGTCCCCGGACTCTGAATGATAGACCCATGGTCGGATCAATCCTATCCTCCTACTGAATCAACATCTTTATATTAGAATCCGTGATATGCGTCCTCCAAAGAATAGGTCTAGTAATAAAGCAAGGTTTGCAGAGGCACATTTGCTGGGGATTATAAGGTTTCCTTTGACTTTGACTGCGCCACATGCACTATCTATATATATATATATATCACATATTGACATTTTTTTGAAACTAACAGCATCCGGAATGTCTAGCGGGTGAAAATCCCCGCCAATGGTGGTTTGAAATGGTTCCTTTGTGGACATCCAATTTGGGTCAATCCTAGCAACCTACATGGGATTGCCGCCTCAACCATCAATCGTAATTTTGTTTCATATAGCAGCGCTGCTAGACTGAATTCCCCATTAATATTGTTTGAAAGCAGTCACCAGCTGTTACTGCTGAATATCCGAAGATTTTTGTTGTATATTGCAGTATTACCAGTCCCCTCATCCTCATTCACCTGTGCAGAAGCATCCTCTAGCTGAAGTGAAACTTCTAGCTGACATTGTTAACACTTATTTGTTCCCCTTGCCGCGAAATTCAACTTCCAGCGTGCTATGTTGCTGCTGAATCAAACATTCAATGTATTTGCTCAACACTTTTTTAATATATACGTGTTTGTTTATGTTGGTTCCTCACGTCCCCATCTGGGAAAGCAAGTGTTGATGGTGCATGCTATATCCGATAGTTATAGCCAATATAGCCCTTGACATTCACAACTCCAAAACGACCTCATTTATAAAAGTGATATATTATGTCCAACCTTAGTCACAGGAGTTATATAGTTCATCCCCTTTATAGGTAAGTCTCCCATTAAACCAAGAAAAAATCCGTTAAGATCCCATTAAGATCTCATTATCACAGTATAATCTATAGGTGGATGTCATTATAATATCTATAGATACTATAATTAATATAATATCTATAGTATATATCTGGCAGGTGGATGTCATTATAATATCTATTATAATATCTATAGTATATAGCTGGCTATAGCTGGCTATAGGGCCATAACTGCAGGATATCCCATGTTCGATGTAGGTTCGCCTCCTGACGGTGGGAGAAACCGCACGTTGTGGGCGACCGCGGCGACCGCGGCGACCCGGAACTCCGTGGAGCGCAGTGGTGGGGCGGCCATGTTGCGATCTTGGGGAAGTCTGAGGGAAATCCTTTGGATGGTGAAATCATGGTGTTCCTTATGTCCTTTTCAATACTTCTGATATGATGTGATATGTTTTGATGGTAAATTTTAGATGTTCTTGATGAATACAGTGTTCTTCTGATGAATCAATCCAGTTTTCAAGGCGTCTTGCACAACGGAACTGCAACCAGGACGTTATGGACCTTTCTGGGGGGGGAAGTTGACCTCCATTGTAGGGTTGTGATCAACCAACGCAAAGCTTGCAAGAGGTACCCTCTGGTTATTTAGCATAGCCATGGAAAATGGCCCATTTATAGAGGTTTACCTATTAAAAATGGTGATTTTCCATGGCTATGTTAAATAACCAGATGGTAGCTCAGAATGAATAGGGATCGAACCAGCAGAGAGGACCATTTGACTGTGGGTTGAACAAACAACTTGCAAGATCATGAATTTAAACACAATATAATCAGTTACATCAAGTCAATAATTCAAAACATAGATGAGCATGGCAATTATTGAATCTGACGGAGTTGACCCAGACATCATGTATGGGGACCATTACGGGCCTGTTGGTTGAGGTTTGGGTTACTTTTCAGTGTAAGACACTGCCTGACCCACTCAGTCTGGACTCACCAAGTTCGTCAATCAAGAATATGAAGAAGTCTGAAGCACGACACTATATTTAAATTTAACTATGTATATAATTATATATATAACTATATATATATCTATATATTATATATTATAACTATATAATCTACTATGTGTATATATATATAATACATAGCAGAGGGACGATGATCAAAAGATATCCCTATCCAAGTGTTGTTCAGACATGTTTTGCTTGGAGACTCAAGGGCTGTGGTCAATCCTTCCCGGCTCAAAGTCACACATCGGTTGCCATGACATGAAACAGGTAGCGTCCCATACTCTGACCCCCTTCAACTATAGCTGTCCTCGGAAATCGGAATGAGAGACATCCGGTCACCGCCCCGCACCGACTCCACAGCAATGCCATATATGTCACCGTATGACACCATGTTGGCCATGTCTTCTATGGATTTACACTACTGTGCAAGACTTCCCCCCATATGCCACCTGCACCATCCTTCATGCAATGTCTTTTTCTCTCTCTCTCTCTCTCGCTCGCTCTCTCCAGCATACACATTGACACACAATGATCTATAACATTATTGTATAATCATGTATAATAAAATAATAATGTATATTTATATAATATATAGCATGTATTGTGATGGATTCTGTAGGTACACATCCATTTCAAATCGTCGCTTTTTTACAGACCACCCCTGGCCCATGGCCGTTGGCATCGCCATGTTCCCTCGGCTGGGTCCAATGGTCCCCGGGGTCCCGTCCAGCCGCTCCCTACGAGGGGGGGACACCTTGTCCCACAGCCCCGTGAGTCGAAGCTTGGATGGAGGGAAGGCGGTTTTTCCATGGGGAAATCACGGTTTCATGGGGGAAATGATGGCAATTCGGAAGTATCATGGGAAAATAACTGACATTTTTTTCGGAAGTATGGTGGTTAGAATGCAATTTATTTTACATATGACATCTGTATGATGATATTGTGTTGGAATCATGGAATGAGAATGGAAAGACATATTATGACCTCACGCCGTGACGTCACTGGAATGGTAACAATGGCCGAACTGCTCAGCTTAGTTAATGTTTACTGTTATAATTGATATAATGTGCGTATATATATATATATATATTATATATAATGTGTATATATATATATATAGTTATACAGTATGTGTATAATGTGATTCTAATGATGGTACAAGTCCGACCCCCTGATACTTAAATTTCCCCCAGTAAGTGACCCTAAATGAATCGATTATATTCATTACTAAGCCAAGGATTCTAGACGGAGTTTAGTATTTGGGGTATTTTTGGTTTATATGATGATGCAATGGGATAATATTATTATATTGGGATTATACCGGGGAAAACCAACCACATTGCGGTTTCAATGGACTAGGGTTCCTGCAGATCTTCCCTTAAACCAATACTGAGATGCACTGCGGGCCATGCTTTCTGTTTCAGTTTTGGATTACCCGACAGGTAAACGATCAATGAGGAAAACACATGGTTTCCGGAAGATAACCGACAAATAGTGGGTTTTCCACGTGGCAATGTTTACAGGAGGCTATCCTTTGACGAAAGCTCTCTTCTCCTAAGGGTCGTGGTCCATAAAACACATCTAATGTCTACATGTCTACGCCCTACATGTCACACATTTTTCTCACCCCCACGATTCCCCCAGAGGCAACAACCCCTTTGCCACTTCTCGCGTCGAGAATGGGGCCGAGGCTGACCCAAAAATTGGGGGATCTTCGGGGGGATCTGAGAAGTCACCATCTCCCAGAAGCCGGAAGTCACTGTTTTTTTCATGCAGAATGGTACGGCGCCATGGCGTGGATTTTTCCACCGATTTGAAAATGGGCTTTTTGGGACATTTTGGGTTGCAGATAGATCGTTTTGATGAGCTGGTTGGCTGGTTGCTGGTTTCAGATTCGGTGTGGAACCTATCTACTGGGCAACCCAGTGCGGACGACGGTGAAAGCGCTTGGTCCAGGACCACCCTCCGATCATTTATGGTAACAGTTTCTGGTTGGTGGTGGCTGGAACCATGGAATTTTATGACTTTCCATTCAGTTGGGAATGGAATAATCATCCCAACTGACGAACTCATATTTTTCAGAGGGGTAGGTATACCACCAACCAGGTTTGCTATTGAAATGATGATTTCTAATGGGTAAATCATCTATGAATGGGCCATGTTTCATACTGTAGCAAGCTTTTGAATTCCTGGATGTCCGTTACCCTTGGAATCTGTTGACGGTGTCTCTGATCTTATTTCTCTTTCCCAGTGATTTATTGTCTGTATGAAGAATACAAATGATGTAATTGTAAAACTTGCATTCTCAACTTGTGAGTATCAACCTTGGAAGTTTGTTGTTTTTCTTCGAGGCCCTGAAAGTTGTGCTCTCTAGGTTTGAAAGTAGGTGCTGCCAGGGCCACCATGTTTTTTCTCAATCAAACAGAGTGGCATGGGATCTTTTTTAGTGTCGATTGGACATTTGCAATTTGCAATATATATATACCTGGAACACCGTACGGACAATTTTGTTTGTCCATTATGGGTTTGACCTGTAACGGATGTTTTTTTGTTGAATTGTGTATTTTGTTTTTTGATTTTGAAGGGTTGTTCAAATCCTTTGACAACACCGGGCTCGGACATCCTCTGACAGTCTCCAAAAGAAGAATTTCTGGAGCAAATTGGGAGTCGCGATAGAGTACCCAAATCTGGCCACAAATACTGCCATATTTCCCACCAAATTTGGATGTACCAATAAAATATAATGAAATACTATATAGTATTTTTCAACATCATGTTGAAAGAAAACAACAGTAAGCAGATGTCAACATCTGCCCCAAATACTGTCTCTAGACAAGACACTCATACTGTCGGAACCTGTCCGACAAATCCAAGACTTCAGGAAAACGATTGACCAGTAAGTAGAGGGTTTGCAGCCGGACATGGCCGTATTGGGGAAAAAAAAAACGTAACGGACAAAAAGAATGTCCAAACCCGTATGGATAGAAATTTTGTCTTTATGATTTTCCAGGGATATATATATATACACATCCAATAGACACACACACTCATGTATATACATATATATGTATTATATTGTATTATCTATATCTGTATCTTTATCTATATCTATATATATATATCTATATACATGGGTGTTTAAACATAGAGGGGCTAGAGATCGCCACCAACAACGTCCCAGGGCTTGCAGAATGTGCTCATGAAACTGGCGGTCCTGGAGCCGCGGGAGATGGGTGTGTCTGAACAGAGAAACAAAGATGAACAGCTCATCATTATATATATATTTATATTATATACATATATATATATACACATACATCATCATTGTTGACTATCATCGTGTTCAGTTCAGTGTCCCCTTGTCCCTGGGTGTTCCTGATTTTGGGCAAACCCAACCACCATTGACGGGAAATATCTCCACTGAAGCTGCCAACCGAATCGGTGGAGAAGCACCACGCGTGGCACTGTTGCCGCGTATCGGGGTCATGTTACAGGCACATTCCCAGTTCAAACAACACTTTTCCATTGAACAAATACAATTTTATCATGAACATGTTATTGTTTTTGTTCCATGCCAAAGTGGGCAAGTTTTCCAAATTGGCCCATCTCGTTGTTTCGGGCAGCACATGTTTTTTCTGTGCCAGGAGCATCAACAAAGCGCCTTTGATGCCAAACTGATGGAGTTGGATGCCTATGTCAAGTGCTCCACCAGGCGAAGATTGCGGCCCACCTGATGGGTCAATGCCCGTTGAGCCATCAAGGGCCATCCTTGGAGTATCCTGACACCACATCTGATCAAAGAAAAGAGGTATCCTCTGGATGGGCCAGAAACAGCGAGTTTTTCACAGTTGTTTTTTCTCCAAGGATCAGATTCGTGTATCTAGTCTTGAACACTTGTGGCTATGACACCTCAAAAAATTACATATACCCATCAAAGCTGAGGTAATTAATGAGATCCGTCGATCCATGAGAATGGTGGTATATCCAGCCAGAATGGAGATTTAGTCGATTAACATGCAGGTAGCGCCAAAGACGTTTAAAACTGTATGTTAATCACAGAAGCTGTGGCAAGGATCTCTACCAAGAGTGGTGATGCGACTACAACCAAGCCATTGTAAAGAATATATTATAGCTGTTCCGGGGACGCTAGGCTAGGTCTAGGCGCAATATTATATTATTTCAGATTGGGACAGATCAAGACTAACATTGACCGTGTTTTCTAAACAAAAACTGTTTAACTGGTATAGTAGTGAGAACGACCAGGCATGTGCCAGTCCCAAATAGTGCCACGTATTGGGGAGATAGACATCATTTACATTATCAAAAATTTACCAAGCTCCGCCACATGGTTATTGAAAAAGACATCTATATGATCTGTATGGAATCAAATATTATAGAATCACTATGGATATCTATAATGTAGTATCCGCACTATTGACTTGTTATATTACATTCATTGAAAAAAACACGTATGGCATCAACTATAGATGATGTAACATAATATTAATACCATTTTAATGTCTATATTAATATCATACCATTAATACTTAATACCATTATACAATATTAATATCATTTAATGTGGGGCCATTCATATTCTATAGATGTCTATAGTGTCCTCACCCTTTCCCCAGACCCAGACCGGACCAGGTCCAACGGTCTCAGTGAGCGTCGAGATGACGTGGCAGCGCTGTGTGCTCCGTTGCTGGAACTGAAGCAGGAGCGGCGCCGGGAGCGGCGACCATGGCATCTCCGTGTTGTTTGTTTGTTTTTCTGGAAAGTGCTTGTAGATTAGTTGTAACCACGGTAACCACACGTTTAATATATTGTAATATCATATTCGTGACAATACATATCTACATGTAATATTTTAATGGTATATATATATATGCAAATATAAATTCATATGCATAATATGTGTATTTAAATATTTGGAACATCCGCCCAAATTGGGGATTTACTTGGCTATTAATCACTTAGTCATTAGTAAGTGGGATGATTCTGCAAGCAACCTGCAAACAAATCGATGCGGGTCAAAAACTCAAAAACAGTTCCAACATTCAATTTGGACTCGGTAAAATGGTGGTTTGCTAGATTTGATATGGTTTGATATGGTTTAGCAAAATCACCATTGGTTCCATGTTTTGCTAGATTTCATGGTGATGTGTATATGGTTTGATCAATTTCAGTAAAATGTTGACCATCGTTGACCCGTCAAATCCTCCCGAAAAGGGGTTGGCTTGCCGGCACATGTCTGCCCCCCCAACCAATAAATCTGTAATGTGACAATGTGAAGCCATGATTTGTAATCATTAATTTGTAGTGTAGATTGATGTAGATTGATAAAGCTCTGGGCTATTTGATGTAGATTGATGTAGATTGATGTAGATTGATAAAGCCCTGCCTTCAGGAGCTGAAACTGGCTTCACAGGTGCCTTGGACATTTCGGCCATAAAATGTCCCAACAATGCCGCATTGAAAGAAATTAAAAGTGCAATTGCCTTTCTGAACGGTGTCCCTTGGAACAAGTTGAATAGCATTGAAACACATCTGGTTGTTGAACTGTGATGACATCCTTGCCGTGTTTGGTATCAGTTGAAAACCGCAAGGAAGCTTCAAAGTCGCGCAAAGAAGCACCTTTGCTTAACGCCCAGATTGTCCATGTTTGCCAAAAAAGTAACAATGTTCATCCGCAATTTACCACCCGGCCATGTAAAATTTTCTGTATATCCCAGCTGCTGGTTGATGAGGTGAGAAGTGATATCACCGTCGTTTGTAGTTCATATTCATCAGATTGCTTAATTCTTCTGTATTATTATGTACATATCACGCTTGTATTTGCTTGTAATATATTTACATCAGACTTGTCTTTATACGTATATAATCGTATATATATATACATACATACATATCATATGTATAGCACATCATGTTTACATCATTATTGATATCATTCAGGTCATACTTGTGGATTCATATAGATAGATATTATATACATACATAGCTGGTTGGTGGTTTGGAACATGTTTTTCCATGTATTGGGAATAGTAACCCCAACTGACTTTCGTATTTTTATGTATTTTTAGAGGGGTAGGTATACCACCAACCAGTCATTACTATTAACCATCACTAACCATATATTAACCATTGAAATCCTATTAAAATCCCATTATTCTTGTTATACATCAGATTACATCAGCTCTGCCAGGAAGACGAAGTCCATCGGGCAGAGCTGCAACGACAGGTGGTCGAGGCCGGAAACCCAGGATGGTCCGGTGTGACAGCTGGTGGGATATGGGTCAATATCAATCATCCCATCATTTCTTGGGAATATATATATATATGTATATATATATAGATATCTATGTATATATATATATATATCTATATATATCTGTTTCATGATAAGTTGGTTGGTCTGAAAATGAACTTACCCTGAATTCCAATGGATTATCATCAGTTTCCCTGTGAAATTTGCCATATCTTAGGATATAAAACACCACATCTTCAGTCACAGCCACATTTCTAAGATTGGTATAGGGGATATTAAATCGTTCCTGGGATGATTTGATCATTTCCTGGGAATTCCACGCTGTGACTGGTTGACTGGTGGTCTTGTATGCCAGGGCTTTGTGGGTCAAGCACCAAGCCAGTTGCCGTTGCCATGACATCGGGATCAGGGACAGCCGCCATGGTGTCACAGGATCCGAAGATTTGGGTGGTCGATGATTTCCTCCCAGCGGAGTTTCTGCAGATGGTCAACAGCACCTTTGACTCCGCTCAAAAGAAATGCCAAGTGGTGAAGAAGCCAAACGGCCGCGAGATCTTGGCCAGAAACATCGACTTTGATGCCGATGAGCTTTGCCAGGAAGTCTTTCAAAGAATCTCGGAGCTCTGCGGCATCTCTGGGGCGACCTGCGGTTTCACCCAATTTATGGTTTCAGAGGTGTGCGCCAGCGGCCAGGACGCGCATGTGGATCATGTGAACGTGGATGATGTTGGAAGCTCAAGGCTCAGCTTCCTTGACCTCACACGGCAGAGCTGTTCGGAAGCAGAGCCAAGAAGGGTGGTCCCAACCATCTCTATCATAGTGCCTTGACATGTCTTGACTCACAATGAGTTGGGAAATGCTGGGAAGTTCTTATCTTTGTGCAAACACCTGAATAGAAACTAAGGATTTCAATGCCAGGTTTGGGGTTGAACGTGGACCAAGGTGTACTTCAATCCAGTTGGAGGCATTCGCTTTCCCTCTGCCAGCGGCGTGAAAACCATTGCAGCAAAGGCCGGACGGATGGTGATGTTTCACAACTATGATGATGAGTCTCGACCCTCTCACAAGGCCTCTGCTGAGCACTACGGCATCTATTTTGAGACCTTGCCTAGAAGAGTGCTCATCATGGGTGTCCTCGCCAATCACACGCCCGATCCAACACAAAGCTCGACATGTTGCACACCGGCTTTGGTCTACTGCGCTGGCACCAGGCGAGACCCCTTGTATCATGACAACCCTTCCTATGATACCTACAAGACTCCACAGCAGATCGCTGAGCGAATCCAGGCTGATCTTACCGAGGAGGAACGCATCCGAAGCCTTTCGCAGCCCAGGGCGACTCCCAAATACGATTTGATCCTGACGCTGCAACTGGTCTTCAAAGACAATGGTCTTTGCGCAGTTGAAGGGCACAACGTGGCAGGCGACTTGATGTGTAAGATGAATGTCTCTCAGCAAATGATGCTAAGAGATTTGCGCGGCCACGTTCAAAGGGATGCAGACCCAAACAGTGCTCACAACATCCTCTTATGTTTGCCAAATGGGCAGTTGTTGACCGAGGAGCATGATATGTCGGTGCTTCATTCCTGGTCAGATGCCGCCGGCTTAGACAAAACAGGCAAGGCAGCGACTGACTCGAAATCATGTTGCTCAGGTTGCTCGGTCAGCTGAGCTGATGACCGTTGGCTGTAAGGTCATGTGCACTACTGGTTGGTGGTTTCAAACATGGGTTTTATTTTCCATCATATATGGGATGTCATCCTTCCCATTGGCTTTCATATTTTTCAGAGGGGTAGGTCAACCACCAACCAGAATATATCGGAAGCGTTTAATAAGTGCCACGCTTTGTCAAAACAAGTCCGTTGCGAGTTTGCAAAAAGACGTGTTCGACCCTGGGAAGACCATAGCACCAGAGCCTGCCAAAGTGACCATCATCAAATACGGTACTAGACAATTCCCCATAAACATGGACCGATAAGCGTTCCTGTTTCTAATTGTTTCTATACGTACTAGAAAATCTATAATTATCGAAGGAAGTTTAGAAGTCAAACTTCCGACCATATGGACAGATGAAAAGCAGAGATGGGAAGAGTCAGAGAGAAGAGAAGAGTAGAAGAGAGAAGATCAGAGAAGAGAAAGAGTCAGAAGAAAGAAGATGCAGGTGCGCGAAAAGGTAGGAAAGTCGCGAAACACTGTGTTTTTCCAATGATTTGTGGCTCCGGAGGGTCGAAAAGTAGGCTCGCTAAAGCGGATGGTGGCCAGATGAGAGATGAAAAATTGCACGCCGTTGTGGCGCAAAGCACATTTCGAAGTCAAAATGTACAAAACACACCAGCTCCGGACCACTTTTGGAAGTTGAGATGTCGAAAAAATGCACGCTGTTGTGGCGCGAAGCACATTTCCAAGTCAAAATGTTAAAAACACCAGGGGATCGGACCAGTTTTGGAGGTTCATATGTCGTTCCGCCTTGCAGGCGCAAGGGATCATGCACCTTGTCAAAAGTGAGCAAAACGTGAGGGTTTTGTAGCATTTTCAATTACAACCACCACTACACCACACTACATTCCAATACGCTACACTACACTACAACTACTACAACTGCAACTACACCTTCACTGCATTCCGCTACACTCCACTACACTCCACTACACTCCACTACACTCCGCTACACTCCACTACACTCAATTACACTGAATTACACTGAATTACACAACATTACACTACACTACATTACCCTACACTACACTACACTCAAATTCACTACACTACGCTACATTACACTACACTACGCTACCTTCCACTACACTACACTACATTACACTACATTACACTCGACCACGCTACAACTACAACTACAACTACACAACTACACTCCACTACACTCCACAACACTCAAATTCACTACGCTACACTACATTACACTACACTGCACTACATTGCACTACACTACGCTCCACTACACTACAACTAAAACTACACAACTACATTCCACTACACTCCACTACACTAAATTACACCACACTACACTACATCACACTTCACTACATCACATTCCACTACACTCCACTACACTACACTACATTACACTACACTACACTACATTTCACTACACTACACTACACTACATTCCACTACACTACACTACATGACACTACACTACACTACACTACACTAACTACAACTGCAATTACAACTACAACTACGTACAACTACAACAACAATACTACATTTACACTACGCTACACCACACGTCGCTACACTAATTACACTACACTAGACTCCACTACACCACACTACACTGAATGACACTGCACCACAGATAGACAGGTAGACAGATAGACAGACAGACAGATAGATAGATAGATAGATAGGCAGACAGACAGACAGACAGGTAGACAGATAGACAGATAGATCGATTAGACAGATAGACATGTAGACAGATAGACAGATAGATAGATAGATAGACAGATAGACAGATAGACAGGTAGACAGCTAGACAGATAGACAGATGAAAGAGAGAGACAGAGAGAGAGAGAGAGAGAGATGGATGGATGTATGGATGGATGGATGGATGGATAGGTAGATAGATAGATAGGTAGGTAGGTAGGTAGATAGTCAGAGAAAGAGAGAGAAAGCGAGGAGACCTCAACACCTTTCGGTCCATTAGTGGATTCGCTCTGCCATCCGTGATTCACAACAACCAATCTCTCCTATAGGTTTCCTATTTTTGAAACTTCCGCCACCTCCTTGTGCGGTACTACTGGTAGAAATACATATTGTATATAGAAATCGTGATGTTCCAGCTAGCTCATGGTCACCTGAGAACATACGTCAGAACCAAATCCCCTGCTTTCTGCAGGGCCAAAGAAAGCTCCGGCAAGAGCTCTTTGTGGCTTGGCATTCTCGACTTCGGGCATGGTGTTTTGCCTTGTTTGTTCATGTTCCGATTCCCCAACCCGACAAGTATACCATCATCATGAATCACTGGATGGAATTTAGCCATCTATAAACCAGTGTACACTTGAGCGGTGTCCAAAACCCTTGTTGGTTGATTGCTCTTCAGGATTGTCAAGTATTATCAATTCCTATTAACCAACCAGTAGAATGAAAGGACAGAGGGCTTTGAAGACTCACTTGGTGTTTGTTGATATTTTCGGAGGATTACCATGACCATTCATTCTCATACCAATAATATGTATATATACTTGGAAAACCGTACGGACAATTTTGTTTGTCCATTATGGGTTTTACCCGTAAAGGATGTTTTTTGTTCAACTGCGTATTTTGTGTTGTGATTGTGAAGGGTTGTTGTCACCGGGCTCGGACATCCTCTGACAGTCTCCAAAAAAGGAATTTCAGCCCGAAGTGGAGCAAATTGGGAGTCGCTATAGAATACCCAAATCTGGCCACAAATACTGCCATATTTCCCACCAAATTTGGATGCACCCATGAAATACTAGTATTTTTTCAACATCATGTTGAAAAAACATTAAGCAACATATTGCCCCAAATACTGTCTCTAGACGGACCACAACCGCGAGCTCCAGATCTCAGTGGGTACTGCCGGACCTCAGCCAGACACCACAGAGAATGTCAGATAGAATGCCAGAAAGAATGTAAGAATAATGGACGCCAGAAAGAATGTAATTTTGGGCAACATTAAGAATAATAGATGCCAGAATGAATGCCTGAAAAGATGCCAGATAGAATATCAGAATATATGCCAGCTAGGATGCCAGAATAGATGCCGGATAGAATGCCCGAAAGAATGTCAGAGTATTTGCCAGAAAGTAAGCGTATTTGCCAGAAAGTATGTCAGAAAAGATGCCAGATCAAATGTCAGATAGAATGTCAAAGTATATGCCAGAAAGAATGTCAGATAGAAAGTCGAAATAAATAGGTCATAATATTTATATATATACTTCCAGATGGTATGTCAGAAACTATGTCAGAATAGTGTTTCAGTGCGGAGACCACTCGAGTCGAAGAAAGTAATTTGAGGTGATGGGTCAATTGCAAATATGCCGGTAAGCATTCAATACCTAGATGCTCTGGGGTTGTACGTCAAAGCCTTTAGGATGTTGCTGACATGCCGCTGACAGTCCATCCTGCATCACCTGAAATGCTGGAGGCATATGGCATGTGACCACTCTACAGCGTGGAACCCCCAAAGAAAAACACACACTAAAGCATCCATGAAACAGTAGATACATTAGCAGTTCTATCTATGATATTATCATATGAGTCTGTTATTTATTACGAAATACCTAAAAGCTATGCTATATGTAATTTTTGGGGGGCCCACGCTTTCCTGGGATCCGAGGGATCCGCTGGGTAATTCCTGGGTATCTTCAGGACGTCATCAAGGGTTCAAAGCTCGACTCTGTGACTTCGAAGGCGGAGGTTCGAAGATGTTCCAAGAGATTTGAGGGCATACTTAGACCCTCCAAGTACCTTTAAAGTTTGGTAAATTTGAAAAAAGATGTAAAAGTCGCATGTCATACTGGGTATTTCACTGGTACATGGAGGTTCAACCGGTAGATATTTCGGATAGAGCTCAGGGGTTTGTACATTGTGCTTTTCAGAACCTGAAGATCAGCCTGGCTGACCAAGCCCTTTTTCCAAATGATGGCTTGGATCGGAGGTAAGCAACCCGAAAATACGTCAACATGTGAAGTTTGGGATATGTGACAACACTTCAGGTTGCTGGGATGTAGCCAAACCATATGGTACACCCAATTTTAATGATTTAACATGGTGGATGTACTGGGACCTTTAAAACAATGCGGATAATACGTTTTAACCATGTATAATATGATATAACCATATACCTCGTATAATCCATACTTGATTAGAATATCGTAAACCCAACCATGAACCTGCATGCCATTGAGGATGGTTTTGACCAACCATTTTGGGAATATTGAGGATGGTTTACAATTGTGTTTGCCACATTGGTAATTTTATGGGTTATATCCATGTTGTGCCCAATTTGTGGGGATTCACTTCAGGACCAAATGTGATCCAGCATCAATTGGGTATGGTGTAGACCTTATTTTTGGTTGATCGACCTTGGCATGAAATGTTTTGTACTGTATCAACGTTCTGCTCAAATGATACAAAAGTCGCATGTGTCAGGCTAATCCCCCATTGAATGAGATAACCTACTGGAAAAATGTTCCCATCGCAATGGGATATGCCAATATCATTCATCCAGTATCCCATGTCTCAATGGATCAAATATCCCTGTGGATATCAATGATGCACGTGCCGAAAAAAATGTGTATTCCACGTGCCTGATCCATTTGTTGACACCCATGAAAAATGAGGAAACATCCATGGTACTGATACTGGATAAAACATATTAGCACCTCCAAATTGACAAGGGCCCTCAGAATCGAGCATTCCAAGAAGGAAGGATTGTCTTCCTACCCCCAACTCATGGCAGGTTCGTCATGTTAGTTGGAGGGAACGTGAATCCCATTATATCCCCATTAACCTCGCTTTATATACGCGCATTAAATCTTTACCCTCATAATGATTGGTTTCATCCGCATATTTCTTGGTGAAATACCTTCCATATCTGATGTTTTGTAAATTAGAGGATGCTCATCCCTGTAGCAACGGGTGTTTCTGCTGACAGGAGAGCAGCTCTCTTCCTGTGGCGGCCACACAGAATCAGGCGCCAGAAGGGGCATGGGTTTGTCCATTTTCTTGACCGAATGGGGGATGGTTCAATTCCAAAAGCGAACTGATTACTATATATATTTGATACTTACTATATATATATATATATTCTGTATATATATAATATATATATATATGTCTATTGCATAGTTCCAGTACACGTTTCAGAGATTAAACATTCCAGTGCAAGAGCCCCAGTTCAAATTTGGTCTAAAACTCCATCTTGATATATTATTGTAGCTTTGTCCACCATTAATCCTAGTTCACCAAGTTAAATTCACTAGATCCTACCGTTTGGGTGCCCTTCCTGACCATTGTTTTCTTTTCTTCATCATCGACCTTCAAACTGCGAACAGCTTCTTTGAAAATAGGCTAGCAGATATCCCAGTTTTGCCTTTTAAACGAGTCATAAATTGAGGTAGCCATAGATAACCCATTTTCGGAGCCGAAGCATCACCTCAAAGCGGAGGTCTCCACCATGGTTCAGCAATTGCGACAAGAAGTGAGTCAGGACGAAGATTTCTGGCACAGTGGATGTTTCACGTGTGGTTTCTACAAAGTGCTGGCGCACTGCCCTGTTTTGTGTTAGCCATGGTGTGGTCATAATCTGTCATCAACGGCTAACCATAGAAAGCCTATCCAATTCAGCTATCGGGCACCACCATTTACGGGTTCCATCTTATCGGTGTCATTGTACGTACGAGCCTGTTTTGGGATGTGAAAAATGATCCATGCCATTGCACATTTGGGGGATGATTGTGGCACTAGTACTGAAATTCTGCGTTTCCCAGCTGAATATCTGTTTTGGCTCTTAGGCAGCATACATGCAGTTCTTCCTTTTACTGGCGACTTCAATTCACAGTTTGGGATCCCTATGCTGCAGGTTGTTTTGTTCCAATAGCTCTCTACCTGGAAAGACCGGGAGTGATACAACCTGAATTTTGCACACTTGGGGGTGATTTATTGTGCATTAAATTTAACTATTTGAATAAATATATAAATAAATAAATATATATATATATATTGTGTCCAAAATTGCCCATGATATCAAAATTGCCCATACCTGCCCATACCTAAGATGTCAGGGGATGTGGGATGTGCATCCCATGTTGGGTTTACCCCATACAGCCCCTCCTGCTTGAGGAGCAACGTGAGGCGAAGGATCAGGCGCGGAGCCGCGCGGATTTTGGGGAATTGGTGGATTATGGGATAAACATTTGAGGAGTTCATTGTATGTTTTATCTCAATGTTAAGTTTCAGAGGCCAACGGGATGAGTAGCTTCAAAGTTGGAGGTTTGAAGGTGTTTAATATGTTTATAGCAACGCCCAAAAGATATTTTTTTGATCCTTATAAATGATCATGATCATAGACTCAGGGTTCACCAACTTCCAACTTTGGATGCTATAATTTACAATAAATAAACCCCTGCAGTGCCCTGAGCTTGGTAGGAGTTCAGGGACGCGCTTCTGCGACTCCAAGGTGAACTGTCGAACCCCCAGCGTTGGAGCAGTTGAAGTGGCCCAAAAAAAATCAGGTATACATGCAAATTCTAATGTTTATGCTGGTTCATCATGGTTTGTAGGGATTGATGACCACAATTTCCCTGTTAAGATTGTCAAAATAGTTATGATTTGGGATATATCCAATTTCTGACCAAGACCAATTGGATATATCAAGTTGGGGTACCTTATCCTGTGATGGCTTTTCCTTGGATTTAAGTATTACTGTATACCCTGCAAAGATACCCGCCAATAGGTTATATATATATATATCATTATATATATATATATATATCGATATGGAATTTCAATTCTTTAGGTTTCCCGGTGTAATGAAAATAATCTACGGTTGGTTTTCAATATCTTTGTGAAGTTCCTGCAGAGTATATGGCAGTAACAAGAAAGGATATGTCAGTTTATTTCAAACGCTATGTTGGGAGTCCAAGCATCAGGGTTGGGTGTTGGGAGCCATTCCCCTGGAAATGATCACTATGAGTCCACCTGCCACTGGTCCCGGTGAAAGATAGGCTCACGCACTGGTTTCAAATATTGGTCTCACGATAGGGTAGAGCCTTCCACAACAATCAAATACATGCCATGTAGGCCATGTATTGCAGTATACCTCTTGTGTGGACAAACCCATATCATTGCCATGGTGTTCCGCACAATTTATGCGATCACTTGTTTAGCATGCGAACAGAGTTCTGGGCAATTGATATTCATTGTCAAATGACTATAATCTACTGATCTCTTCCCCCTAGTTGGTTGAATCCTGTACCAAAACGAAGATCCAGTGGAATGTATGATCTATTCAAGGCTTGGGGTCCCGAGTATAGGGTGTAATTGTTATATATATATATGTATATATGAACGATGGTGATGCTAGCTGCAATAAACAAATCAAATGTAATGTATGTACGACATATGATAATTATATATATATGTGTGTGATATTTTATCATATACACATTCTTCCCATTTCAGAAACCGTGTAAACTGCCTTGATTGTTGCTTAACCCCCCCATGATTGTTGGTCAAGGCCGGGAATACTATGACAAGGGGATGGGATTAGAAACGCAACTCTTACCTGGATTTGCCTTGGGCAAAACTTGGTTCAGCTCGTACTATCCAGAGAAAATGGGTCTCACATGCTTTTTTTCACCGATTTCCAGAGTTTCACTGTTTTGCAAATCAACATCTTCGTTCATGGAAAGCACATTTTGAAAGTCACTCAAGCTTCCACTTTCAAATCAGTTGGTGGAAGGACATGAAGCTTGGAATGGTAATCAAGTCCAGACATCGGTCAACTCTGTTTCTACGACGCTTGCCCATGTCCACGAGCTGAACTTGTTGCAAGTTTTCTTTAAGGTTGATCCACCTTTGGAGGGTAAATCCATGTGTATGAAGAAACTGGCCATGCCAGACATGCTTTGCCATGGCACAGTGTGCCAGCTGCATTATCATGGCGGTGGCTGCATCGAGTACAAGAGATCCGGAAAGTCCTTCCTGGCCGATTTCGCGAGGGCACCGAACTTGCAGATGCTCGGAAGTGGTCGGAATGTGGATCATGTGGGCAGAAGCTTGAAGTAGTAAGGTCAGTCTTGCCAAACGGGGCGAAGCACATTTCCATTACATGCCAACTTTGACCATGGAACCAGAACTTGACCTCATGCCAATCTATCCCCAAGACTTTTCCACCAAAAAGCACTTGGGAGCAGCGTGTAGCGTGGTGTACCAATCTCCAGTGCCGTCAGGATTGCTTCATGTAATGTAAACTCCGGATTGAACACCCCTGGCTGGTTAATTAATGTTAATTAGGAGCTGACTCCAAAAAGTGATCGTTTTTCCACTGAAATCAAATGCTACCACAATTTGGTAAACAGCCTACAGGATTATTCATCGGGGCCATTATCTGACTCTGCATCGATGTGTTTTGCTGCTGATGCTTGTTGAGGTCACACCCCCAGTGTCTTGAAACAAAAACACATCTTCGAGATGTTGTGACCTTTTGGCTTTGGTGACGTTTGAATGACATGTTTATCCGCAGAAAAGAATGGGGCGCATTCAATGGTGAGGATTGGTCAGATGGTTTCCTTCTCAATGGATGGGCATGGCCTCGCTTCCATAGCTGCGCCTTCACTTCTTCCTCTTAGCGCGGGGCAGAGCCGCGAGATGCGACCATGGGACCGCGGGTTGCACAGAAACTCGGCGTTTTCACAGAAGGTTTTTGTGTGTATTTATGATGTTGATTGATGTTGATAGATCTGGTTGATACATAAACTTGATAATATCAGTGTTAGTTTCAAGGGCCAAGTTGTAGGTGGCTATGGCCAGTAATTCTATGGCCAGCTTACCAACTAAGGACTACATTCGAAAGTTCAGTGACGTCTTGTGTGTCGATTTAGTTTTATTCAATTCCGAAATGTCACTTTTCATGCAGCAGCTACTAGCCCTGTATGTGCCCAAACGTGTCCGGGTTTGCACCACCATAGGTTTCTGTTGAATGGTTATAAATGGGAAGTAAGTGCAACATTGCTTCCAGCTGCTTCCACTTTTCAGTGATTCTTTAAGGAAAGCTTCAACGAAGCATCCAGAGATTTCGCAACAGCAATCTTCAAGAAAAGCTCCAACTGGTTGCTAGTGCAGAAGAGATCCTTCAGGAACTGTTGTCCCAGTCTAAACTGGACGGGGACGCGCTTTGCTCTTTGCTTCGGCGCTGCGCCGGCTGGCTTTTGGCCCCTTGTGGGAAGCAGCGGAAGGGACTGGAGGGCAGTGAAAGTGGTGAAGTGCATGCCAACTTGCAGAGCCGAATCAGAAAAATCGTGATCTCTGTCCTCAACCATTTGGATTTGTCAGATGCTGAGACGTCTTTGGCAGTGCAAGATGCCCTGACTTACATGCAACAGTTGCTGGAGCAGATTGATGACGAGTTCTTGGGTTCTCCATCGCGAACAGCGAGGCAATGGAGGCAGCTGGGGGAGCTGTTGGCTGTTCAGCAACGTGAACCAAAAGAACAGGGAGTCCCGAAAGAACACCTGCAAGTGGGATCCCAGAATTTCAAGGATGTTCAACGAAAGCCCTTCGAAAAAACAGATTGGGCTTCAGCTGCAGAAGGCGTTTACCGACCCAACAAACGGGTGAGCCTTGGCCTATGTCCCGTGTTGTAAAAAATTAGGAATATTTTCTTTGTAATATTTTTGTAATTTGTATGACCTCTGTCTATTCAACGCAGCCCTTTTCGGGTATTACCTTTTGTATCCAAAGACTTGCCCGTTTTCTTGTCTAAAAGTTGTCAGCAACTTTCATACAATATATACTGTATTCCAGCGGTCCAGCAGCAGCCAAGCTCAGGAGAAGTTTGGAGACAGTTTTCAACAATGAAGACCGGCTCGTTCAGCTGAAATGTCCGCAATGTCCGCAAAAGCTGAGCAGCAGCTGGTTCTTCCAGAACCCCAGAACTGAGGAATTGCGTGTGTTGGTTCCACATTTTGGCCATTTTCCTTGTACCAAAAAACTCGGGAAGCGATGTATTTGGCGAGCAATAGACGATACGCCCACGCAGGGGGACAATTTCGGTATTCTTCTGTATTGCAAGCACAAACGTCAGAAACATACCTGCAAGGAATGCGGCGGGCGTAGCATTTGTCCTCACAACAACAGACGACATTTGTGCCCAGCTTGCAAAGGTGAAAAGCCAGCAGGGTTGCACCTTTGGCCTTGCCAAGTTCGTTCACATGGTTCTCCTTTGCCTTTCGCCGTCATCATCGGGTGACACCTTATAATAGGCTTGTCGTGAGTTCTTGCATATGATGGGTGCCACTTGTAGTGTGCTTTCCACGTGAATCATTGGCAGTTATTGACGAGTCAAGGGATTTCCATAAATGCAAGGCAACCTACCATTGAATTTCTTTCCAGGGCCTTGAACTACAAAGGTTCTATGCAATAGTGCGAGCAGTGAATAGTTCTCCGGACCCCATTGTTGGATAGCCATGCGTCAGGTGTGTGATTCCGGAAGCTGTTAGATTGCATCTGTTTGGGAAAAAGTTGGTATTTCACTGACCGTCCGTGCGCCACTCACCTCCGTGACTTATATCGTTTGGCTTTCAGTTAGGGGGGACCAAGGGGAGATGCATCTTCCGGTGGCATTATGCATGGCGCTGTCTCGGCGTGTGGTGGGGCGCGGGAAGCGTGCAAGGAATCAATCAGCCTATGTAACTGGGTTGGCGAAACGGTCGCAGGGTTCAGATTTTGAGATGGGATGAGATGGGTATGGGCCCCCAAAGTGGATATATATATATATATATTTATATTATGATATAATATGATATAATGATACAATATATATATATAAGTATTTTTTTATAGATGATCATAGTATCATAATATATTTTAGAATAGCTTGATACTAAAAAATGACCAAAATTGTGGGTCCAGCGATACTTTACATACCCCAAAAATCCCCAATATGAAATCATGGATAAGCCAATGATTCTACAATCCATGTGGCAAGATGACCATGGAACACAAACCCGAACAGATCCGAACAGGTTCAGCGCCAGGCTGTGATAGGGGACATGTTTGGTTTTGTTTCGAGTGCATACCTTTCTCAAACGGAAACACGTTTCGAATTCCAGATCACTTTTGGAAGGAAGTTTTGAATTTGTGTGTTGATTCCAAACCAGCATGTCAGATGATTCTGCATTTGTTGTGAACATTTGTGAACGTGTTGCGAGACTGCTGATACATACTGTACATATCTGTACATGCTTCCACAATTTCGACGCGCAGTGGTACCACGCAAAAACGCAAAGACATTGCGTGTCTTGACAAATTATCATGTTTGCACTAAAACAAACTTCGAACATGGATTTGAAACACGATTAACATGCCTAATTGTTGAACTTTATTTTTCCATGCCTCAATTAAAACATGGATTCGATGTCGTTTCCCAAGCTTGCAAACCTAGCATAGCCTGCCTAGCTGCAACCTGGAAATTGGGTTTAGTGACCAGGACCTACTGTAGCCACTAGATGATGGGTTGGATATGACTGGATGGCGGCTTCACGCATATCTAGTGCTCTCGTAATTTTCTATGCGAGGAATGCAACTTCATCTCAGTGATACACAAAACCTGGATCCCCCATTCAATCCTTTTAGAAGGTGATGAAGGTGAAACTCTAATTCTAAGACTCAGTACCTTCGAATTCCTAATTATCAACATCAGATTCATATTTCTTTGTGGCCCCCAAAAAGACACCACTCTGGTCAGGCAAACGTCAATCCCTATGGCAGGATGCGCTTCAACTTCTAAGCACCTTGGGCTTGGACTTGGATACCTTCTCAAATTTCTCAACCCACACATCGGGGGAACAGAAGGGCACCAGGGTGCAAAGTTATGAGAAGTCAACCAGCTTGAGCACTTCCAACCAGAGAAGAAAGTACATCCAAAAAAACACCATGCAGGTGTTTATCTTGGTTTTGTTGTGTTGTGCCTTGTGCGTTGTTGTCTTGAGGGTCTACCTATTGTACGCACTATTTATGTGCTTTACCCATTCACTTCAGGCAGGTTGTCCCCTGTATTGCCAGCTTCTTTCCACTGAGGCGAGACTGAACGAGCTTCCGCCAGTCCTGACATCATTTTCTACAATTTGACGTTCCCGTCCACGATTGGTTGAATTTGCATGAGGGTTGGCACCAAAAATGCTGAAACATGACCTCAGAAATTAGCACACAAAATCAATGAGCCCTTTACTTTGTTTCGTCTCTGAGATAATGGATGTATGCAGAAAATTTCGGTGTTAGTTGGAGGCAACCACTTACGACGAAGTGCCGACCTGGTGAGGTCTTAAGCCAGTTTCCAGTGCAAGTTCCGCGGTACTTGCAATATGATCATAAAACGATAGAACATGAGAGTATATCAACAGCTTCTGGTAATCTAACATCGTATCGGAAAACCACCATTAAATTAGTAGGTAGATCGGATCATTTGCACATGGGAATTTCCCATAGATGGTATTTCCCATCAATATACAACAGTTTGCACTTTCCATAGCTATGTTTGATTACCAGATCATCAACCAATCAATCAATCAATCAATCAATCAATCCAATCAATCAATCAATCAATCAACCAATCAACCAATGAATGAAATAATCAATCAAATAATCAAATAATCAATCAATCAATCAACCAATCAGTCAATGATGCAATCAACCAATGAATCAAATAATCAATCAAATAATCAACCAATCAATCAATCAATCAATCAACCAATCAACCAATCAATCAATCAATCAATCAATGATGCAATCAATCAATGAATCAATAATAAGTATAATAGTTATAGTTAATAGTCATAGTAATAATAATATACCTACGTACGTATATTTGTTGGTTTTAGAACCCTTTGAATCACCATAAATTTCCATGTATGTTTGGGTATAGGCCTTATCGTAGATTTCCTTTCCACAGACCCTGAGTAATAACCGAGGCTGAGCGCCTGCGAAGCAAAACAGCAGTGGCAGATGGCCGTGAGACTTCTGGGTGCTGTGCAGGAAAGACACGACCTTCAAGCCAGTATCTTGATGGGTGCTGTGGTGCCAGTAATTAATCACCAACATTGGGGCACTGTTTGCCATTGGAAAGGGGGAGTTCGAAGATACATGCTGGCTAAATTGTTTTCTATTGATATATGTCAATGGAGAATTGAGGTCACTGTTTCTGGATCTCAGAAGACGAGCAAAACGGTATAGAACAGCATCCTAGAAGGAAGGTTACTCTTGACCCGCAGTTTGGTGTAGTCGAACAGACCCTAAATCATAGGAACTTCATTGGCCAACTTCACCACAATGCGTTCAAATCATTTTGAATCAGAATGTTTTTTTTCATTTGACCGGATACGTGAAGGATCTGTTGAAGAGTCCTAGAAATATGTCCTTTTCTCCGTGTACTTCAATGAACCGATTGATATCACCATTAGAACAAGGCATGCACGGGTGCCACAAGCTGCACTTTGGTAATCAAGCATGGCTGTCTGGGAAATCCCCGAACTAAATGGACGGTTTAATTGGACAATATCTACAAATGGACGATTTTCTATTGTCAAGTTTGATTACCAGACAGTATTTGGTTGAATCTTTCTTTATCAGCACAGCATATGAATGGATATGAAACCGTGGTTCTGGAGATTGACTTGGAATTTCCCTCTTCATTTTTATTGGGGGGTATATAACAGAATTTTGAAGTTTTGCACCGGAGGGTGTCACTGTTTCGTTCATATCCCAGGTGGCCGAATTCCAAGAATCGCTGGGGAAAATCAACAGGAAACCTTCCATATTTGGTGCCCAGTTGTTTTGTTTTTCCAGGCGGTCATGAATGCTAGAAACCTTTGTTCCGCTGTGCTCAAACATGGCTGGGAAATCCACGATAAATATGGAGCAACGGTAAAATCATCCTTGAGTAAATGGTGGAAAAAAAACAAGTGCATTTAAGTGCTATGTTTGAGGACACCAGAGGGTACCGTTTCAATGATGTGAAATGCCAGGCAGACAGTGACAGTCTGTGAGGCACGGTCACGGTCAACACGGTGCTTGCTGCATGCCGTGCGTCTTCATGGACCATGGCGGTGAAGACACTCGGCGACAGAGCTGTGGGCAAAACAACGGCCGTATCCATAGATCTCAATGGCTGTTGGTGAGTTGAATCAACATTTTGGGTATTTTTGGGTTGTTTTGGGTTGCTTAAATCATACTCTATACATATGTATATATATATATAATTAGGGTAAATCTAATCCATTATTTGATCATGTTTGGAGCTCAAAAAATCTTGACGACTGGTTGTAAATTGACTGACTGAAAAAACAAGGCAGACTTCTGCAGAACTTCACAGTACATGACTTTTTTTTCCGGGGGAATCTCCCCGATTGGTCACTTGTTATTTTTGGGTTGGTGACATAAGTGAGGCAAAGAAACGATAATCTTCTGAAGCTGCATCGGATTGAGAATTGTTCGGGGAAACAATGACGAAGAATGACATTGAAAAGAAGCACCATGTATGTGTGTAAATATATACATATATATACATTGTAGTATATCACTGGTTGTGTCCCGTATACTGTACCTCTTTTCAGCCATTGATGGATTTCTGTTCCTCGCAAAGAGGCTTAGGAGAACCAGTTCATGTTTCAAACATGTTCCAGCAAAGTAGTTTCCATTGACAGTGGGTGTATCTGAAGATTGATTGATGGTTGGTGGTTTGGAACATTTTTTATTTTTCCATATATTGGGAATAATCATCCCAACTGATTTTATATTTTTCAGAGGGGTAGGTATACCACCAAACAGACATCTATGATCATCTATGTATACGATCTTCAGCCTTGGAACCTTTCGATCCTTAGCCCCGCGTTGCGGATTCCAGCGGTCCGTCCCTGAGGATCTTTCGGGAGAGCCTGCGGCATGCTTCTGTGCCCCGGTGTTCGCCGGAGTTGCAGACGTGGATCCTGGGGGGCCTGGGGGTTTCAAAGATGTCTTGGCTCATCACAACTTGGTGATCCCACGTGAAAAAGACAAACTTAACCTCTGGTCATGCAGCATAAGGGAATATCCTCCGGATAGATAAGTCATCGCAATCATCTGTAAACTGCAAATAGGCCATGTAACAAATTACCAGAGGGTACAATACAAGTGAGATCATTGGGGCGAATTTCCGCTGCCCTGATGGTGAGTTTCTTTAGGCACAGCAACTTGCCCAACGTTGAGGGACAAGTGCTTAGATCCCAATATCACAGGCTCTGATCTGACATGGACCGAAAAATGTTAGTTTTCCATGGTTGTCCATTCATGGTTCATTGGTCAAATATGTTCAAATCATATGTCTGGAAATTTCCGCATTAATTTTCAGGGGCGTCCTCTGAACTATCCCTTGCAAGTCTATTGACACTTCTTCAAATCATGAGCTTCTTTGCTGATCCTCCAGGTTTTTGTTTTCTCAAACTAGACCAAGACCACTTTTACTGGATTCTCCAATGTTTTGAAATAACAAGACCAAGGTCAGTGCAGCTAAGTTACCTGGAAAGTTGTGGGGATGGGAAGTGCACAATCTGCGGCTGATCCCGCCCGGTTTGACAGGAAGTTCGATTCTTGTGATCTAAACTTGAAAGTTGAAATACTGTGTCAATCTGAACACTAGACCCTGTACCATATGTTCAACTTTGCATATTTGGGGCATTAGTCTAAGTTTAATCATATTTAAACAACGTTAACACATGTCGGTTTAATTGCAGTGTTTATCACCTTACTCCTTTCACTCTAATATGACACACTGAGAAATCATGGTTTAGTATAGGGGATTTGTTTTTTTTCAAAAAACATATACAGTATAATACTTTGGAACCATAGAATGGGGGATGGATGGGGGTGGTTTATATGAAGGGGGGCGGGAGTTGCGGATCTGTCAGGTGAATGTGATCAGCTATAACAGCACTTTGAAGCCTGGCAGCCATAGTGGATTGGCCCCTTGGGGATCCACGGGCTTATGAAGTCAGGATGTTGGTCACGTTTTTCGTTTTCCTAATCCTCGCATTTTGGTGGTCGCAAAATTTGAGCCATAGCCCATATGGGTAGAGAATGGTAGAGAAGCATATGGATTTACAAAATTTGCAACTTATCCCATCAAAATTTGAGGATGAATTTGCCCCATCGTTCTTAGTTTGCTTCATCAAAACTTGGCCTCGGTAATGATTGGCAAATGTAAATGATGTCATTTGCATTCATTTGCGGGCAATGGTTTTAGGATGACCTCAAGTCGGGCTTGCATGTGATCATGTGGCCACATTGTTCTGGGCTAGGCTAAGGTATATTAATTAAGTTGGAATCATTTGTTTTTAGTCAAAAACTGAGGTGTCATGTCTGCATTTGTGGGCAGGGGAGGTTGTTGCTAAACGCACATGTAGATGGCCATGATTGTGTCCCGATGATTCCACTTGGCTTATGTCAATGTCTTTTCCATCCCTTCACACTTCAAAATCAAATCTCCCTTCGAAAAGCCTGGTTTAGTACTGGATTTCTTCATTTTGGGTCTTGGGAGCCAAAAATGCGCGGGTATGTCATATTACTAGTAGGTGGAAGGGTTTGGTTTCGCTGTTGCTCCAAATGCGTTCATAGCTGCCCTTCATACCAGGAACTCTCTAAGTTCTGCCTTATGCTGGCAAAAAGCAGCTGCTCTCTTGAAGTTGGCACCTGTTCAACCTGCTCCTCGGTTCGAACAGCGGCAGAAGCCACACCCATGCTGATGGTCATTTGGGTCATAAACGAACATATCCACATGGTCTGGGCAAACTTTGCTTTGATCGCTAAATGTATGGTATACTGTAGTGTTTATTGCTTAGATAAGATATGATGAGATATCCCACCACAATGAATAAGACATATGCAGCACACACACACATACACTTAGAAACACCCCGAAGGGAGACGATGAAGTGAGATGAAATGAGAATTCATGTTTCCTCATGCTGGGTTTTTGGCTTTGCCCAGTTGCCATACTGAGATTACTGCAGGTACACACGGTTGATCAGACCATGCATCCCACTCCAAGGCATAGCTTCATTGCATTGGGTTTGCCAAGGTGTGCCCAATGCCCCTGCTCGTTGGTATACTAATTCAAAACGAACGATCGAAACCCATGTGCTGCACGCCTGAAGATGCACAGATGTGTCGGATTGGAACTTATATGCAACATGGACTTCTTCGCGCTAGCTACCTTGAACATGTGGTCCCAACCGAACTAATCACCAGAACATTCTCTTTGATTCAGGGTTCAGCACATACACTCACTCACAAGACACGCAAATCTACGGATTGAGGAAGAAACATGCTGGTGGCGCGTGATAGGACAATCATCAAACTTACCAGGTCACCAAGGCAATCCTGGGCACTGACCTTTCGGATCTTATACTAACATACATGCAAAGACTGCTGCAAACTGGGTTGAACATGCTCAGCTGTTATGATGTTTTTCGATACACTCGCAAGTTCGTAAATCTACGGTCGAACCACTCTCCACGATTTCGCAAGATGCCTCACGGTGCAGTGGGCTTCTTCGTGCCAGCTATCTAGAACATGTAGTCCGAACTGAACTAATCAACATAACATTCCCTTTGATTCAGGGGTCGGCACACACAACAAGCCCAGTATGGGCACATGCTTTTCCACCCCTCTTAGGCACGCCTGTTGCTCGGACTAAGTAAATTGAAATGTCACCCCTCATGCCAATTCAGGTGAGCACCTTGTTTGCTTAATTGTAATACAAAACAATAGGTTGTTTGTGTTGGAACAGCGAAGCATTAAAGACCATCAATCATAGAAATATTCATGGGTGCTCAACATTCTGGCTGCCATAGCGCGTAATGGCTTGTACGGATAACCAAGTGAAACATACGATTGAATTAAAAACTCAACATCATGCTGTGCTTGCTTGTATGGGTGGCTGTGTCTTGCTGCTAGGCAGATGCGGCTGTATGCGGCAGAGAGCTTGTGTTGTGTGGAAGCTGCAGAGCCAAAAGATTGAAACTGCCAAGCATTGTTTGGTTGAATGTAAGACAATGTATGTTTTTGTAAGTCAATAGTGCAGCCCAAAAAGGAATTGTCTGGTTCATCCTCAAGGATGACCGGTTCTTGGTAAAAGGTGTCTTGTAAGAATGGTTGGATGATTGCGTGGTGCTGTTGGGATTGGTCAATGAGTACAAGCCTGTTGTCAACGTATCGTGTGATCAGTGTGTGTGAAGATATTGTTGTACCTGTGGTTGGTTTAGCCAATCTTGCTCGGTCAGACTGACCGTGATGTTTGCCAGGACTGGGCTGATTTGGTTGCCAATTGCGCTGCCCCGAATTTGCTGAAATGTTTGCTGGAGCTGTGAAAAAATTGATGCCTGGAGAGACAAACTGCATATGTTGTAAATGTCTCCAAACCTGATCTGTCGTTTTGTCATTGCAGCTCGCCGAGGCCGTCCTCGAAAAAGTCGTAGTGTGGTGTCTGGCTGTTGCATGTCCACTGTGAAAACAGTGTCGTTATTTACATGCGGGTGTTGTTGTTGATATTGCTTCAACAGCTTGGCAAGTGCGTGAAGGATGCGGTCTGCTGGTATGGATGTAAAAAACCCTGCCAAATCGTGGTTGTAAATGGCAAGGTCCAGGTCTGCTGGTGCATTGTGAAAGAAAGTGTGGAGTGTATAGAAAATTTGCTGGAGTGATTGTAGTCCAAACGTCTTGGACATGCAGGCTTGAAGCATCTGCTGTAGAACGATGGCTGTGGCTTTGAGAAGCTTCTCAAAAACAAAACCACGATAGTTGATGATGGGCCTGGCGGCAAGGAATTGTTTTTTCTGCTTCAATAGTATGTAGGCTGTTGGGCAGTCGCTGTTGGTGTTGTATGCCCATTTGTATTTTTGAAGCCAGGGTTGATGTGTAAGCTGTTGTAGGTATTGTGTTGCTTGTGGTGGTGTCAAAGTGAGGTGGGTGTACACCGATGAATCTCCAAATGTTTTCTTGAGGACTGTCCAGTAGAGAAAAGGACAATACACAAAAATGGCTGTAGCAGCATGGTCGCGACAGTGAACCACAAACTGTTGCATAATCTTTCTGAGGTATTGAATGTCGCTGTGCCCAATCCATTGTTTGGATTGCTGCAAGTGCTGTGGCCACTGTTGTTCAATGTAACTCTGCCAGTCTGCATACGTGATTGTGTTAATGCTTTAATGTTGCAACCAGTGTTGTAGTTTGGGCCAAGTTTGTTGACAGTAGTGGTGTTTTGTAGGGTACACTTGTGTGCCAGCATGCGTGGCTAAGAAATTTGCGAGTCGTGCTGGGACATTCAGGTTTGCAGCAGGACTGGCAATATGTGGTTGATCACATATTGTACTGCTGGTAAGCCGTGGGTGTTTTGCAAAAAGTTGTTGGCAAGAACATGGTGGAGGTTCGTTCCAGGTGAATTTCTTCATCCAGGAAAAGTGGCTGAAAAGGGCTTGTTGCATGGTGGTATGCTTTCCTGCCGTAATGTTGCATTTTGGAATGTGAAAAGGTGGTAGCCATTGTTTGTGTTGAATGGCTATCTGCCGAAGCCAGTGGCGTGTTTGGTGACTGAATGTTTTGTGGCTCAGTAGAGGCAGTATCAGTGGTCTAGGACTTGGCGGTAGTGGTAGTTGTCGAAATTGAATAGCTGATTTGATCAAACTGCGAACTCTTGTTCTTGGTGGATCTTCCATGTTGTTCGAAAGTTTGTAGAGTGCAAATAGGTGATCTGAGTGTGTGTTGTTGGAACGGATAAACTTTTGCATGTCAAACGACCGTTGGCTTTGTTCCGCGAGTACGTGTAGTTGAAGCCAGGCAGTGGTGTGTTTGGACAGGTTGTGGTTGTAAAAGTGGAATACTTGCTTGTACATCATGCGGCGGCGGAGTCGCGCATACAGTCGCTGGCCATGTCCTAGGAATGTGTTTTGGCGATTGCTTGTCGCAAGTGTGGTGTTGAATGTTGTTTAGTGACCTTGCGCTGCATTATGAGTGGATAGTTGAGTGGTGGGCACCAAAGCTGGATCATGTAACTTTCCAGTGTTCGTGTTTGCAGTTGTGACGAGGTTGTTAATAACGGGAGTGGTACAAACTGATAGTAGTTGCCTTGGCTACAGAACCAATGCAATGCAAGCTCACACGGTACTGGTTGACCGTTTTGTAACTGTTTCAGCTTGCGGTGTCGGGTGTTCTGTCGATCATGTAATGTGTGTATGGTGCTGCCGATGTAATGTTCTGTAGACGACAAGTGTATGTTGAGTTTTTCTGTGCCGTAAACATGCAGCAAAATATATACAACATTGGATTGGTGAAACAACTGGCGCATATCCTCAAAAGCGCGGACATCTTTCAAATGTGTCCGACTGAATCTTCGGTTCCATTTCCGACACGAATTTTGATTAGGATGATTTGTAATCCAATACAAAACACAGAAAGAAACAGCAACACGAAGAACCAACCGAACAGATACAGAACAACAGTTTTGATCAAGCGGAAAATGTTCAAGACAACCGAAGAAGACGATACATGCGGCAGCGAACTGTACATGTTTCGGGTCATCTCGATCTAGTCACTCAAGCTGTGTCACCCCAAAAAGCAGCAACTTGTAGAGCTCATCCGCGCGGGCTTTCGATGCCACTGATACTGGCAGGCCGAGTGAGGCGGCCTTGTCTGCAAAGGTGCTTTGCTCGGGCTTTGGGATCTTCTTGAGAAGTCCGGTGAGTGTTGCAAGAGCTTCTTGCAATGCTGCTTGGTGTTGTTTGGGAATGCTTTGCTTTTTGATCCAGGCATCAACGGTTTTGGCCGTGCTGTTGTTGGGCGATGCTGAGGCAAATGGCCTGACAGTATTGGTGCCAGGGAGTTGCGTGATTTTGGCTTGAAGGTCTCCAATAGTAGTGCTGGTTGGTACATCATGTGCGCCCGCTGCCGGTACGGCAGTGGGTGAGGTTGTGTGTTTGCGTGTTCTTTGTGTGTCTTTGGTGTCATGGTTGCCCGGCCGTTTGGTGATCCCCATGTCCGTCAAAGTGCGCGATCTTTTGGCCGTTTGTGTGTTGGATGTGTCGGGCTTTCGTTTGCGTGCGGGTGTTGGTGACGGTGGTGCTTCATCAGGTGTGGTTGGCGGGTGAGGTTGTGGGGATGCGGCTTGCTCTTCGTCAGTGGGTACCTGGGAAATGGTCTGGGTTGCTGCTAGCTGTGCTTCCAGCTGTCGAATTTTGTCTTGGGCTTCTTGTAAGCTTGTATTGGAGAATTGCCGGAAATGATCCACTGTGGAATTCACAAGGTGGTGAATTTTGGCTTTTTTGAGTTGATTGGGATCTGGATCGGTGATCGCAATACCTTGCTGCTGGCAATATGCTGCTGCAATGTCATCTAAATCCATATGCTCATCTCGAAGTTTCATGGACAAATGGTGGAAGAAAATGGACTCTTTGATGCTGCGGGCAAACACAAGTGATGTGAATTTGCCATTGGCTAAGGCTCGAAGGCTCCAGTTGGACCAACCAAGGTAAGCCAATTCATACAGTCGTACGGAGTCAATGGGCCTTCCTGCTAGATGATACTTCTGACTCCAGGCTGTTGAGGTGACTTGGCGAGGAAAGGAAAGGCCATACTGTTGCTTGGTGTCAAAGTGGTTGGCATCAGGTTGGAAATTGGCTGGTATGTCTCGGTTGAACTGTTTGGTTCCTTGTGGGCTTGGTGGTTCATGTCGGTACTGTGAGTCAGGATGCTGGTATGTTGCTCGTGGTGGTGTGTGCGGTGCTGAATGCTGGTGCTGGTGCCAGTTCCACGGTCTGCTGGTGCTTTGCCACGACATGACTGTACAATGAAAGAACGATCGGAGCGGTACTTGAGCACGAATTAGCTCAGTCTGAAGAAACAGTTCAATTTTCAAGACATTCCAATAGCAACTGCTGCTTGAAGGTTAAAGGACATCATAATCTGTACAACGCACGGACGACTCGCTCGGTGTGTGTGAGCAAAGTTGCTCTGCTCAAACTTGCACGTTATCAAGCTGCTATAAACTTCTGCTGAAACCAACTGATGAAAGCAATAGGTTCTGTCTATGTTGAACTAATCATGAAACCTTTGATGGTAGTATGGTGTCAATGCTACATGATGTTTGTTGAAGGACTCAACCACGCGCATAAAATCCACAACAAAACCCAGGTCAACCTATTGTCGTAAATGGTGCGAATTTCACCTTTTTTCACCTCACGTGTGGTATGGACTCTGTATTGAACAAGCTGGTGAAAATGTGTTGTGACAAGAATTTGCAAACCTGGTTTGCCGTTTTAAAAAACGAACATATTGTCGCTTGTTCACTTGGTGAAACTACGGGGTAAGAGCTGAGGTTTAATAACCTCTCATTTCCACATCGGTCTGTAAAGTCAGCCGCGGAGCATCTTCACGCATCAGATCACTTTGCGGTGGCTCTGTTGTGTGTGTTTGTTCAAAAATCCAAATGGACTGAATGGATGCTATCGTAGCGTGGATACACCACCTTCTGTCCCTTGCCCGATGTACGATGCCATGCGTCTCGACCTCTTCCTGCTCTGTGTATGTGCCCCCGCTTGGGACGGCTTTGTGTGTTGCCCACAAGGTACCGCCAAGTACAAAAGGAACATGTGCCTTTCCGCTGAGGTAGCGGTCTACTACTTTTTGAACGATGGTGCTCTCATCCATTGTTGCTGCACAGAAGAAGCCTTGAGATTGCCTGCCTGACATTGTTTCAGAACATGTTGGTAGTACCATCCCGTACAGTAAAGTTTCTAAGAAGCCAGTTTCACTGGTGGCGTGCGCCCAATGGTATTGGCAGTTGCCTGCTTGCGACATTGCTGTAGAGGTGCTGCGTGGCATGTTGCGTAGGTGTAATTGCCACACTCGGTACTTGTCATGCTGGTGGAACGTGATGCGGGCAAGCGTAGTTTGGATAGGCATCCCAGTTGCAACAGTATATTTTGACAGTGTATGAATGATGTGTTCTTGTGGTAGGTCAATCCCTGGTGGGAAAGTTTCAAGCAAGGTAGCAATTTCACGAACACTGCTATCTCTGTCTTGCAAAAAACGAAAGTACACTGATGGGGGGGTGAGTTCCTGAGCACGTGCTGCTGCTGAGTGCAAGCGCTGCTGAAGTGCTTTGTAATTGAACGGGTGGTAATGGTTTCTGACTGGCGGCTGCCATGGTGTAAGTACGGATGTGTTGCTGTCGATATTGCGTTGAACAGCTGCTTCAAGTGGGTCGTCGGAGTGGTCTTGTGTTGTTGTTGGTGTCATTGCTAAGTTAGATGATGTTGCCGTTGCTGTAGTAGTGGATCCGTGCCTGGGTTGTGGCGCCGTACTGGCCGGTATGGCGTTGGAAGTGGCTGTTCGTGTGGCCACTCGTAGGACTTGGGCTGATAATGTGTGTGGTGGCACCGTTGTCGGTTGTGGCGCTGGTGGCGGTGGCGGAGGTGGTAGTGGTGGTGGTAATAGTGGTGGTAGTAGTGGTGGTGGCGGTAGTAGTGGTGGTGGTAGTGGTGGCGGCAGTAGCAGTGGTGGTGGCATTGTTGTGTGTGCTGGTGTCTGCGGTGTTGCGCTTGCTATGTTCTCAGACTGCGTGGGTGCTTGGTGTTGCTGTCGTCGAGTGGATGAACGCTGATGATGGTGATGCTTAGCGTGTCTGGATCTGGGTCTGGACGATGTGCTGGGATTTCGTTCTGACCGTTTTGTCCTTGCTCTGCTGCGTGACTTGCGGTGATATTGTCGGCGATGTTGACGCCGTGTGCTTCGACTTCTTCTTCTTCGGCTCCTACGCCTAGATCGTGGAGTATTTGAGCGCTTGCGGCTGGCGTGATGTGGTGAATGTTGTTCCACTCGTTGAGGTTGAGCGCATGTAGAATGAACAGGTGGCTGTGTGGCTAGTGATGGTAAGATATTGTCTGTGTGGCTGGGTTGTGCTGTGTGTTGATGTGCTGGCGATGTGTGCTGTCCATAGCCAAAAAGGAGCCAGTCAGGAAGTCTGGATAGTTTTGGCTTGTTGTTCCAAACAATGTAGCAGGAGCTGCTGCTGGCAATGGTGGTTGGTAAGCTGGAAAAGGTGCTGGGGATGCTGTGGCTGGAATCATGTGGATATGTGCCGGGCTAGTAGGTGTTGATGTATAGAGCTGCTGCTGTGCTGCTGGAACTGAAACTGGAAATGTTGAGTTTATGGCAAATGGCGCTGCAGTGGATGTTGTTGGCATGGTCAGCTGAGATGTTGTTGATAATGCTTGCTGAGGAGTTGGGTATGAATTTGTTGGTGGTGTCTGTGTGTTTGGTGTCCACGGTGGTGTCCCAAACATGTGTCGATACATCCAGTCTGCTGACGACGGCATATGCTCCATGAGGTAAGCGCAAACGCGGCCACTTGCCCACTGGTGAAACTCAACTGCGGAATCAAATGAAACAATACTGTGGTTGAAGCTTGTTAGGGGGAATGACACGAGGAATTCTGAAATGAAAACTCTGAGGAGGAATCTGATGGAAAAATCTGGCTTCGAAGATCTGGTATCAAATCTGGTTCTGAAGAGTGAATCTGTGCAGTGGTTTGACGCATGGTGCGAGATCTACTTCTGTAGCATGATAAGGTGCGAACACCTTTGAACCGAATTCCGTTGGATCAACCGGCGCGGTGTAACTCTGAACAAAATCTGGTATCCCCAGCGGGCGCACCGCCAAGCTTCCCTGGCACTGTATCAGAAATCCAGGTGCGTGAAAAGCACTACACACTTAGAAACACCCCGAAGGGAGACGATGAAGTGAGATGAAATGAGAATTCATGTTTCCTCATGCTGGGTTTTTGGCTTTGCCCAGTTGCCATACTGAGATTACTGCAGGTACACACGGTTGGTCAGACCGTGCATCCCACTCCAAGGCATAGCTTCATTGCATTGGGTTTGCCAAGGAGTGCCCAATGCCCCTGCTCGTTGGTATACTAATTCAAAACGAACGATCGAAACCCATGTGCTGCACGCCTGAAGATGCACAGATGTGTCGGATTGGAACTGATATGCAACATGGACTTCTTCGCGCTAGCTACCTTGAACATGTGGTCCCAACCGAACTAATCACCAGAACATTCTCTTTGATTCAGGGTTCAGCACATACACTCACTCACAAGACACGCAAATCTACGGATTGAGGAAGAAACGTGCTGGTGGCGCGTGATAGGACAATCATCAAACTTACCAGGTCACTAAGGCAATCCTGGGCACTGACCTTTAGGATCTTATACTAACATACATGCAAAGACTGCTGCGAACTGGGTTGAACATGCTCAGCTGTTATGATGTTTTTCGATACACTCGCAAGTTCGTAAATCTACGGTCGAACCACTCTCCACGATTTCGCAAGATGCCTCACGGTGCAGTGGGCTTCTTCGTGTCAGCTATCTAGAACATGTAGTCCGAACTGAACTAATCAACATAACATTCCCTTTGATTCAGGGGTCGGCACACACACACATAGTAGAAGGGATAGCAAAGGTTAGGCTTTGTACTTGTGGTTCCCCGGCATAAGCGATAAAGCAATCATGGATGCAGTTGCAACTAACAATTGGATTGAGCATGTTCGATGAAGAAGCGCACACATTTTTGGTGAACACCAAATCATGGTAGATATGTACTCAAGTTGTCATGTCTAAACTTAATCCACCAGATGTTGCCGCAAAGATTATACAACATCATAGTAGTAAGAGTTATGAATGTGCATGGAGACACATGCTAAAGTGGGTTTGAGTCTAGGTAAAGCATTCCAAACATGAATCATGTATATAATATATAGATCTTGCTGGTGGAAACTGACAACGCTTCTGAGTTGTTTCCCGGCGTCAGACCATGCTGCCACAAGATTTATATGGAGGTGGGCTATGGGTCCAAACTACAATGTGTGTGTAAATATATATATATATATATGTAGCCGAACCACACGAATTTTGAACATTATATTATATATATATTTTTGGTTCCTGCTGTTCAGTGCCTTGCTCTGTATCCAGGGTTTTGGCACCAAGGCTGCAAAGGTACAAAATGGCATCATCAAAACGGCTACTCTGAAGTTAGTTATGAAAGCAAACCTGTGCTCCAGACTGTTCATGTTTTAGTGCAAGTGCACAAGAGATCACAAAAGCAGGCAATGTCCGTCTCTGTTTAAAAAATAACAGCTGGCATCAGCTGGCTAATGCGTCAAACGTAGGAATGTATGGGTGCGTGTGTGTGTGTGTGTCTAAAGGAACCTTATATATATAATATATACTCTATATATTATATTCCCCTAAGATATCTGTATAAAATCATAGGGTTGAGCTCCAGAAACAGGTCCATTTTATACAAGGGTTTCCCTCTGTGGTTGGGCTCCGAGGGTTGTGATTCTATATAGTTCCAGGGTGTCAAACTCGAGCTTGGAGGTCTATGTTTTATATTAAGGCTAGCTTGGTGTATATGGTGTTGTGGGTTCTAATTTTATATCAATTTCCATTTTATGCTATACTCGAGGCAAGGCTTGGGGTTCAAGTTTTGTACTATGCTAACATTCACCCTAAAATCAAACCCTTGTTCCTATTTTTTTGAATCTTATGGATTCTTTTGGAATTTGCTGGATCTTGGTCCAAGAAAAGCATTGGATTTTTTACACATCAACAAATCAATAAAAACACTTGAGAACAAACACTGACATGGTATGACATAGTCCTGTATAGAATCCGGGTCTTGTGTAAAACAATATGACCAGGCAACAATTTGGTAATACTTGGTATCACTATAAAATCATGGACTGTACCCCCCCAAAGTCACTAGCTCGAACCTCACCGACCCTAATTTTTGAGCTATAAAATCATGGAGTGAACCCCCTTCAAAAAACAAGATTAGGCTGTACAAACTTTGGGGTCTCAAATGGTCTCAACTACATTGTCAGACAGAAGGGGTTTGGTTTTATTTAAATTTACTTAAATTTCTGATGTTTAAGCTTCGGGCTCTTGATTCTGTAGCCAACCCAGCCTACCCAGTGTAGAATGTAGACCATGTTTTTACTTAAAAATTCAAACAAACTGAACCTTGGAGGCCTCGATCTTGTACAGTTGAATTCTTCTTGGTGGTCCTGATTATTTATAGAAAGGACATTTTTTCTTGGGGGTCCTGATTTTGTACTTACAGAATCAGACACCTCAACCTTTTAGATGAATTCCCAAGAGGATTATTATATTATATTTGGCATTTGGATACATTCGGCATTTTGTAATTTTCTTCTATACCGATGCCATACCTATTTTCACAATTATAGGGGTGGGTGGTTCGCCTGCCCAAACACCGCAAACTGACCGCAAAGAAAGTGGCTCAAACGGAAACATTCTTTCTGAAGGCCGGGGGGGCCAGCTCTCGATTCAATCTTTTTGAAGGTCATGAATTTTAGAAGTTCTGGGTTTTGGAAAAATTGTGGATTATTTGAATCATTTCCCTGAGCCAATTCCCAGAGTCGCTACCGGTGGCTACCAGCGCCAGGTTCACTGAATGGTCGAAAGATGCCTTGGCTGGATGAGGCTTGGGCCAATCTGGGAAAAGCATGTTGTGGTTGGTTGTATGTCGGAAACAGTTAGTAAATAAGTTTAGTAAATCGGAAACAATGCAAACCAAACCAAATATGTTTGTATTTGTATGTCAAACCCGAACCAGGCTTTGGCGATCATCGACAAAGATGGTGGGAACCGCTTGGACCTCAAGATTCCTGGAACCATAAGTGCTTGACAACCATGTTTGCCAAAAAATCTTTGGTAAAACAAAATGCCTGAACCTTTGGGTTTTTGAGCACACCCAGTAAATTCTCAATCATAAATGATGTATGCATCATACATGATGTATCGACAGGATCTTGAAAATATATATATTGAATGTAATTTATATATAATATATAAGAAGTAAGTGAATAGCCACTACATGTTCACACTGCAACTGCACTGCTTCTATTCGCAATGATGTGGTCTCAAACATCACCTCCATGAACGGAATGGTTGGAGGCCGGGTTCAGCCATTATGGTATATTATGGTGTCCAAATTCTTTTGCCGGGGCTGCCACCACAACTAAATGGACAGGCGACGTGCTTCTTGGCAGTGCTTCTCGGCCATCCCAGGCCTGAATGGTGGTGTTTTCAAATCATCCCTGGATGTTGTTGATTGCAGGTGTTGGTCATAACCGCTTTTTGTGGGGGACCAAGCTTGGCGAAACAAATGTTTTTTAATGTTGCAACGAACTTTGGCGTTTTGGCTTGATGATGATTGGTGTAAAGCTTTCAAGGTGGTGTTCGGCACTGTTCCATGTCAATGCGACCAAGTTCGGGAAGGTCAACTGGCTCTTCAAAGGACCCTCTGTTTTTTGCCAATCAATTTCAATCTGAATTGTCAAGACAGTCATAGACAGCCTGAACAGTCTGAATTTTCAAGAAGCTCAGTGATATGTCAGGATGCTTTGCCGCCTCGATCCAGGTCACCACACACCAGGGTTCTGGCCTTGAGTTCAAGTGTGGGTAATAGGCAGACTGAATAGTTATAATATATAATATGTATATATTAATATAATAGTTATGGTTTTTAATCAACTGAATCAATGGATGTAGGTAGACTATGTCTCTCCTCCGTCCCAAACCCAGGTCATGGAAGATGTTGGTCCAATCACTGAATACCGTCGACAGGCAAGATTTTTCGTTAGCCAAACCACACGTCATACTTTTTCACCAGCCAAGCTCGCAGAATGCTATCGCCAATTGGTCTCCACTGCAAGTTGCTCAGTGCCAGTGCTTTCACAGTTGATAACGGGTAGTGGTACATGGCTCAACCCCAGGTCTGTTGCCATCATTGAGGAGGTTCAAGCTGGCCATACGGGCCGTGTCCGTCGAGTTCGAGGGAACTTGATGCGGAAGTTCAATACTGCTGCTGATTCTGATTCCACGCTAAGCCCACTTGATACTGAAGACCTTTTGATGCAATAAGCAAGAATTCAGAACAAAACAAAACTTGGTCGCATTTCTTGTTGTCCAAACATGCTCGCTCCATCAATGCCCAATCGGTGACTAAGGGTGATATGGAACTTCGCAGCCCTGATTTGGACGATTCCAATGAAGACCTAGCCGGAACCCCAGGAAAAAATGCAAGTGATGCAAGTCAAAGAACATGGACATTTGAAATGTCTCATATGTATAGCCCTTGCAGTGGACACGATCAGGTCCAATTTTGCAGCCAAGTTGAACGGGCACTGCAAGAAAAGGCCTTTTCGAGGACCGTACTTCGCTCTGTAGCTGGCTCAATCTAGTTGTGAAATTTACACATCAAACAATGGAATTTGAAACAACTGACTTTTGACATCGTTTGAAGATATTGAATTTATTGTACTTTGTTCTCAAGAGCCAGTGAATCTTTGCTTGCCGCGGCGCATCAGGTCATGATCTACCTGGGCACAGCCGAGGCTTTCGAGAAGCCAACTCAGGCTCTGCGTAAGACAGCTTTGGTGATGGCTGAGGCTTCAAAGCACATGGAGCTTGGAGAATACAATTTTAATTTCATGGATGGGTATATTCCCAGAGATTCTGACATTGAATATGATTCAGATTGTCTGGAAAATTTGATCGAGTGAAAACACTCTGGTCGTTTTGGTCGTTTAGATCCATGCGGGGAGAAGGCGCCATGGGAAAACGAATATCGTTTGCGGATGTCAGTGTACTCATCGCTTTCACAATCATTGATTTCAGGCGTTGAAATATGTTGAAATCACAGTGAAAAATCACATGTGTGACTGTAGATTTTTGTTCACTGGGGTCTTTTTTAGCAAGACTAGTATCGCAATGCCGCTGGCCTCCGTCGACCAGCTGAGTGAGCCAGGTCCTGAGCATCTAAACTGACTGGTATGTCCTTCAAATTCAAAAGTTTGATGTAATTCTTTCACGGGGGTCCAAGTTGTGACGAGAGCGGAGTTGAAGCTGCTGGCAACCAGGTTGGGCCCAGAACTCGCCTACAACATATTATTAAAACGACATATACCACATTATGCCAAAATAATCCACATTATCTCATTGGTTTGTTCTTCTTGTTTGGCATTATGTGGCTATCCCGCAGGCTTCGAAGCTCCCCAAGTACGGCTGCCTTGGGAAGAGAGGAGTGGTGGCCTTCAGACCTAAGTGCTTTCCGCTGAAGCCCCGAAGAAAGCTGGGCATCATTTTGGCGCCCTGTTTCAAGAGTCATGGTGTTGGCTGTTTATTTTACAAGTTATCCCAATCTTGTTTTTTATTTATATACCTACATTGCTGTTCAACGTGGTCCCAAACACGAATGAGATTGAAACAAGTCAGCATTCTCTGTCAGGTTGCCAAAAAGCCCAAGAAAGGTGACAAAGTTCCAAAAAAAGGAAAGATGGTTGAAGGAAAGACCACTGTCGTCTCAAGCTGGGGGACCATCCGTCATGGCCCTAGGGCCCTAGAATTTCAAAACACATGTCTTCAAAACATGGCCCTCCCCGCCTTGCCCAGGATGTTTCTCCGCAACATGGCAAGCGAACAGCAAGTTCCTGTCAGTTCGTGGTTCCCGTGACCGATGCTGGGAAAGTGTGTACACATCGCAACTCAAGTTCTTTATCTCAAACATTGAAACTTACTTGCCTTGGTATTGATTCATGCGTGCATCTTGGCAGGACTTTGCCACTCAGATCTACCATTCCCGTGACTACCAAAAGTGTCTCAAAGCTGACCAGCAAAAGGCAGGTCGGTTTGTGAGCCCAGCAGTGGGCGAATGGATCAGTGGTCTGGTTCTCAAGTTTGTCAGAAATATATGCCGGCAATACTTGTTCTTTCTCTAAGGTCTCCCTCCCAATTGGTCCAACCCTGAGAAGGGCAGCGTCAAGAACCCTGCTTTCCATTGCCCGTGGATGTCCACACAGGCTTGGTTGTGGTGTTTTGTTCTGCTTAGATTTTATCAGAGCTGTTCTCCTCCTCCTCCTCCTATATTCTGTATATATATATATATATACATATTATATTATATTTTATTATCTTTTTTTCATTATATTATGGATTATATACTATGTATAATATATTATATTATATTTTATTGTATATTATATTGTATTGTAATATTATATTAAATTATATTATATTGTATTGTAATATTATATAATATAATGTATCTTATATTATATCTTATATTATCATTTATTAATCATTTATTAAATCATATTATACAAATCTTATATATCTTTTATATAGGGCACTGCCGGACCTCAACGGGAAGAATGTGAGAAAAGATTTCAGATAGAATGTCAGAAGATATGCCAGATAGAATGCCAGAAAGAATGTCAGAAAGAATGTCAGAAGATATGCCAGAAGATATGCCAGATAGAATGCCAAATAGAATGCCAGATAGAATGCCAGATAGAATGCCAGAAGATATGTCAGAAGATATGCCAGAAGATATGCCAGATAGAATGCCAGATAGAATGCCAGAAGATATGTCTGAATATATGCCAGAAGATATGCCAGATAGAATGCCAGATAGAATGCCAGAAGATATGCCAGATAGAACACCAGAAGATTTGCCAGATAGAATGCCAGAAAATATGCGAGAAGATATGCCAGATAGATATGCCAGAAGATATGTTAGAAGATATACCAGATAGAATGCCAAATAGAATGCCAGAAGATGTTTCAGAACATATACCAGAAGATATGCCAGATAGAATGCCAGATAGAATGCCAGAAGATGTGTCAGATAGAATGCCAGAAGATATGCCAGATAGAATGCCAGAAGATTTGCCAGATAGAATGCCAGAAGATATGCCAGAAGATATGCCAGATAGAATGCCAAATAGAATGTCAGAAGATATGTCAGATAGAATGCCAGAAGATTTGCCAGTAAGAACATGTATAAATGTCATGGTGGGGATCACACGAAGTAACGTAATTTAATCCAACAATATTCAATACCATGCTCTCAGGGCTCGCGATATCCTGTGGTAAGCCTCTTCTCTGGCATCTTGGGGCTAGAGCTTGGCTTGGCTCCGTGTGTGTCTCAGTTTCCGGGTGCATCATACATGGTCGAGCAACCAACCCAATCGCAGCAAACGTTGTGGTAAGGTTTGTCGAAGCCAGGGCGTTCGCCGAGTTCTCAGTCTTACCAAGTCTATTTGAGGTTTGCTCACTGTCACATTTACCTAGGTGGAAAAGTCATCCTACTGCCGTGCTGTGATCGCAGCGCGAGTGGCGGAGGGGCATTTCTCAAAAGATGCCATCATTCATGACGATGTGGAGTCTTTTGAAATGAAAGCGGTGGGGAAAGACGTCATGGGGTTGACTGGGGGATTCCCCTGTCAGGCGGGGGTTGTCATCATGAGTCATCATGTTCCCAACTTCAAGAATTTCACAGCCCTTGCTGCCAGGGGTGCAGCAGAGCAGGCAAGAGGAAAGGATTAGATGACGGGCGCACATCTCTGCTCACACACTTCTTCCGATTGTGGGATAGTGCCCCATGGTTGTTTCTTGTTTGCAGTATGTATATGTGGGCATCTATGTCTAATTGTGTCAACAATTGTCAAGTTTATCTTATGACTTATGACATCATCAAACATTGTACCAAAGCAGCCATGCAAGGAAGTTCATGATCATGGAGAACGTATCCAATGTTCTTTGCGCAGAACTGGCATCTGTGATGGACTACCTTGTCCAGGACCTGTGTTAGCTTTCTGGATTTTCTGGTGCGTTAGCTTTCATGTGTTGCTTTTGCAGGCTTGTCAAGAACGGAAGCTTTCCTTGCGCTGGGCCACCATGACGGGTCACATGGCTGGTGCTCCTGTTGGAATCTCATTTTTTACCATCATGTTGTGGATTCAGATTATCGGAAGCCTACCAAAAGAACCTTGAGGTCTGGAGGGAGCGTACCTTCTTCCTGATTCAGCGGGAAAACTTTCGCTTCTTTGAGGCGTGGGGTGCAAGTCAAAAAATGCTGCTAAAACGAGCATCATAGTCAGTCTCAAGATGTTTCAAGCATTTGTCAAACACCAACCTGGTGATCTAATTATTTTCTCGCGCAGGGTGCCAAGCTGGTTGATAGCGCAGATCTCAAAACATGGCCAGCGCAAGAGTGGTATGAGCGTTCCAAGCCCAAGATGTCCTTGTGGCTGTCGCAAGACATCGATGCAGTGGGCAAGCAGCGCCTCATGGCAATTGGAAATATTGTGCAGCCAAAAGTAGCCCATATGGCCATGCACATTCTGGGCGCTGCTGAAAGCAGCTAGGCCAGCTAGGCCCCAAAGTTTGCACATGTTACATCGAAGCTGTTTCAAGCTTTTAGGTTCAAATTCAAACCAATTGGAAATGCACACCAAATTTGGATTTAGAGACGGCCCCCTGGGCTTCACTCAGCTGTGGGAAAGAGATTGGCAAATGTCTTGGCGTTGATTCAAACAGTGATTTTGACCAAACAATCAATTGCACTAGATGACGGTAATCAAAACATGTCACGGCGGTGGTCCATACATATCCACACTAGGTTTCAGTGGCTCAAACCTGGCCTCCAGTGAACGCTTGTTGTCCAAAGACGGGCAAGTAGTCCTGGCTTGTTTGAATCTTTGGGCTGAATCTTTGGACTGAATCTTTGTCGTGTGTTTCAGTCGACGGCAAGATACTGATTCAGCAGTCAAGTGTCAACAACCAGCAGTGATTTCTTTTGCAGTTCTCGGCTTAAGACTTAAGATGGCAATGGTCATTTCAACCAGGAACAAGAAAGATCAACAAATAAGATCAAAAAAAGTTCAACCAGGAACATGCGAACATTTCCCAGCACCAATGTAGTCTTGAATTGAACATTCTGTCACACAAGCTTCTGATGCCGCGTGTTTTGCTACAAATTTTGATCCTAGCTGTTGGGCACCCAGAACGGTGATCTGAACCCAGCCTGCTCCATCCAAACCTTTTGTGGCCTAGGTTGGAACAGTGGTGGCGCTGCCGGTTTCCCACAGCACGAAGTTGCCACAAAGGACTGCTTGGGTGAACGGAAATTTCCAAAAAGAAGTATTCAAACAGGTAACCAAAGAACCACATGTCAAAAATATAATTTACCATTTACCATGCATGAATCTGTTTTGAATGTTCAGTCCTAATTTCGTAAAATCAGCGTCAGTTGAAAGGATGGCACTTGCATCTCTTCCTGACGTAGATGCACTGAGTGATGATGAAAGATGTCAGCAGCCAAGCAATGGACCGCATCCAGCCTCGCAAAAGGTTGCACAAGCCCCACGAAGGCGAAGGTTGCCTGCGAAGGGGAAGATTCAACAGGTGGTGGTCAAAGAGCCCAATGTGAAGACACTGCGGCATAAAGTTGAGGGGTCTTGTGGATGTTTCTGTGGCTGCTTCAAGCCATTTAGAGGAGAGCTGTTCCAAGAACTTGTGAAAATACATAAAACCATGTGTCAGTTGGAGAAGCTCGACCAAGACAACTATGTCACTACCTCAGAATTAATTGCAGAAAACATATTTTGTTGTCAAGACTAAGATGATGCTTTGAACAAAACTTGATCATTCCAAGGTCTTTCAACTTTTGCGAGGGCACGAGCAATCAGTTCGCGGATCCAGGCACTTGACTCTTCTGAATCAGAAAATCTGCAACACAGGTTTCTGCAAACTGCTTTGTATTGGGAAAGGACGATTTGCAAATTTGGTGTCCGGAGTCAAGCAGGGCCTTGAGTTTGCTCCAATGGATGGGCGATTCATGCCACGTGAAGAAGCTAAGCAAAGCCCCAAAAGGGAAGCTGTCCATGATTTCTTGTTCGAGATTTGGGAGCAAGCCGGAGAAACCCTGCCTGATCAAGGACACACATCGTCGAACAAACGACCTCGCCAGGGAAGCTTCAGATTTGATTCTGAGATGAGTCGTGACCTGATACGACACATTCCTCCAGGCAAGATAGCAGATTACTTTCGACTTTGCTGCCTACAACACCCTGACTTGAAGATCTCCAAGAAGTTGTTTTCATCTGTGGGGGCCTCATTTGGATATCAGTTGTCACTGGTACAAAGCTTTTATGACAACACCATGAATGAGATTATGTGATAGCAACCCATCTTTTGAGGTGTGGATGAAGGAGTTCGGAGATCGGTTGAGGATCCGTGCAGCGAGCCACCATGCCAAGTGCACCATCTGCGTCAAACACAAACTTATACTTAAGCAGTTGGTGAGGGGTCCTGCGAGAAATGCTCAACTAGGTTTGTATCGAGAACACTTACGAAGACAGTATCGAGACCGGCAAACCTACTGGATGTTTAGGTCTCAATCAAGGCATGAAGTGGCTACCACCAACAAGGTCAAGATGGTCAGCATGATAGTAGACGGAATGGATGCCGCAAAACATGCTTACCCCAAATCTGAAGCGTTGATGGCAAAGGAATTTGGGAGTTGGGCACGGCCAAAGATGCAAAACACAAGCATCTTGGCTCATGGCCACGGGGTCCTAATTGGGCTCAGCCCTCAAAATGTTCCAGCCAGTGGTTCGAGGACAATGGAGCTACTTGCACACATGATGTCCCGCCTTGCTCAGCCGAAGCCTGGTCAGCCACCAAGCTTGCAGGTCCACTGGTCCAGCACATTCCTCCACCTGGAGGCCGACAATTGCTGCAAGGAACTGAAGCATCAAACGTGTTTGCGTATGTTGGCAACACAGATTGCTAACCATGCTCTTCTTGGAGCCCAAATATCCTACTTGCAGAGCGGACACAGTCATGAAGACATTGATTGTTTCTTCAGTTTGACTTCTTCATGGCTTCAAAGATTTCAAACGTTGGAGAACATTTCAGATTTCCAAAGTTGCCTTCAAGAGTTTTTGGCAAACAAGACAGTGCGAGTGCATGAGCCACACCGAGAAGTTGTCGTGTTTGACCAATTCCGTGACTGGCTTCTGGGTTTCGAAGTTCCAAGTCTGATTTTGTTTTAATTTAGATGTTTTTCCACCCGGGTCATTAACCATCTTTGCCACTGAGCACCCAGCTGATCCATCAGGAAAACCCACTATGGGATGCACTGCGGTTCTTGCCACCTGCGCGGGATTGGAGGTCCTGGAGCGCCTCACGTATTTAGACTTGAGCGTCTGAAAGACACAGGCCCAAGCACAATCGAAATGTTGAAGCCCATTGAAATCCCAACATTCTATTCTATCACTTGAAATCCCAAGATTTTGCCACCCAACAGGCTTGGAGTTCAAAGATCTCGACAGCAAATTCTGGAGAAGACGGCGGAAACCACAAAGTCCATCGGATGTTGTTCTCAGGATAACTTGTGTCAATTTGTTTCATTTCAATATATACAGTAATTTGATTCAGAACCGGAACAATCAAACCTGGAGGACCAAGCAATGGCTTTCGGATACTGCCTACCAGCCCAAGAAGTTCTGGTACCTGCCTGCCTGTGTTGCTGCCGAAGTTTCCAATGCTGCTGCACCTCCAGGCAAGGTTACAAGGCATTGTTTTGATATCATCTCAATTTGGAGGGCATCACTAGGAGAACATGTTATGGGACACACTGCCTTGCAGTCTACAAGCCGGATCCTGTGAACCCTATGACCGACGAGAACAAGAACCTCAGAAAATATGCCGAAATTTTGAGTGACGGCCTGAGAGTTGTGTTTCCGAATTTTAACGGCAGCAGTTTTATCAACAACATCCAGCAAACTGTAAACAAACAAATCTCACTTTGCAATGCTATTAGTCTATTGCAAAATCAAATGCAAAGAAGGGGTCTGTCTCAACCTCGATGTAAATCTGAGGACAACCACCCTTCAACATGGCCCGTGCTGCTGGTTGCATTGAAGACTTAGCCAATGGAATGGTGGGCCGCTTTCCTCTTTTGAACATCACATCGTGCGCTTCCTAGTGTCATCATCGAATGAACATGGTGCCACGAGTGATATCCAGTGATTATGTTAACCGATCTGCCCAGGATGCTGCCGATTCCAGGGCCTGCAGTGGGTCCAGGCGTGCATTTCCATCCTTGGGTGGCGGGGCAAAACTTGGAAGCTGCAACTTAGCTGCGAATCAAGTCGAAAGTCAATGGTTTCAGTATATATATATATATATGTTTATATATATATATATGTATATATATATATATGTATATATATAAATGTATATATATAAATGTATATATATATAATTTATATAGAGATCTCTGAGATTTTTGATCGTGAACACTGCTTACATTCCACCGCACCCTCTCAGCACCATCAGCCCTCAGGCACCGAATCGGATGAACATGATAGCTGAAAATCCTTCTCGTGAAGAGCGTGCAAGGTATCGCAACGCCACACGCGATAGAGCATTGTACAAAGCAGCCTCCCTGCTGTGGTCCAAAGGGATCCCAATGGAACAAGCTATATCAATTGTAGATGGTGCCATGACGGAAGCTGGTGAGTAGGCAGGAAACACAATAGTAAGTCCAAGATAAAAACATAAAACATCAATGTATCTGAGCTTAAGAGTGCAAACACCAGCGCTTGCCAAGTTTCTACCGATAGAGGGGCAAAGCCAAGTTTCTGCTGATGGACCGATCATGCTTTTCGTAATGAGAATGTGATATTGAAAATTATGCCCAAAGCTAAGCTATGGAAGAAATGTTTCGAGTCTTTCAGCTTGACCTTCGCTTTCTTAGGGGCAAACAAAAAAGGAGTGGTTTTTGTGAAGAACCACCCATGCACAAAAACCAGCGTTTCAAAAGGGGTGCTGGTTGTGCTTGATGACAGTGTCATCAAGCACAAAAGCGGGCCCACCAAGAGTTCACCGGTGAAGTTGGAAGATTACTCTTTATCATTTTCTGGATGTCGTTACTTCCACAGGTGTTTGTGCTTGATGACAGTGTCATCAAGCACAAAGAACCAAGTACTTGTGGGGCTGGATTTTGTGCTTTTGGGCCACCCCACAAAAAGGGTTGATTTGTGAAGAATGTCAGTGTCATCCGGCACAAAACCATTTTGGTGAAGGTGCCATCCGGCACAAAATGATTTTGGGAAGATGCCATCCGGCACAAAACCATTTTGGGGAAGGTGCCATCCGGCACAAAATGATTTTGGGAAGATGCCATCCGGCACAAAACCATTTTGGGGAAGGTGCCATCCGGCACAAAATGATTTTGGGAAGATGCCATCCGGCACAAAACCATTTTGGGGAAGGTGCCATCCGGCACAAAATGATTTTGGGAAGATGTCATCCGGCACAAAACGATACCCTGTTTGGTCACCAAATCAATCGGGGAAAGATCTCACCCTGATTTCTCGGCTTCTGGCGTGCCAGGTCATTGCCCTTGGTTTCAAGCCTCATGGCAGGGAAGAAGCGGCAGTCAGATGGGAAGAAACCTCCTGAAAAATCCACAAAGGTAGATTCAACAAAGCTGCCATCAATACCGGCAGATTCAACAAAGCTTCCCCACATGAAGCTGTTCAATGAGTGGTTGACTTTCAGCTGCATTGAGAGCCATTGCTTCTGGAACTGTTTGAATTCTTAATAACTACAACCAAAACTTATAAAACATATATTAATGATCTATTCCAACCGACATCGTTGATTGACAAACAACCTATCGTAGCATCATAGGTACATGTACCAGTTCAGACCCAATTTCTAAGGGATGCGGTCATTGAGCTACACGGCACCTTTGAGAAGTACCTGGCCAAGTCACTTGAAACGAAGGACAGCAACCTGCACATGTCCGGCAGTGTCAAATCCAAAACATGACAGGAGAAATGTGTGGCTTTCTACAATTTTGTCGAGAAGACTTGCCCACCAGTGCCCGGGGTGTCAGGCCCTCAACTTTTCTTTCCGTCTTTCACCAAGATATGCGTGTATGATCATATATGTTCCAACTACTTAGGACGTATGCGGATGAGACATCGTTCGCAGCAGCGGGAGCCCATCATCTTCGGCCCTGGATGCTACCCCACAAGCCAGATTTTGGGTTGCGTGGCGCTGGAGATGTGGACACTAGCATGCAGCTGAGAATACACTTTCTTTGTAAAACCCTGTTCTCCAGCAGTTCTTCTATCCCATTTTCATTCACAAGTTGATGATTCAGGAAGTACAAAGGCTGCTAAGCCAACTGATTGCTCTGCGGGGCCTGCAATCAGACCCGGGGGTGCCTGGTACAGAAAAATTTGTGATCACAGAGATCTCTGAGTCATGGTTGTCACAGCCAAAAATGTTCATATCGGTCAATGATTTGGCCGTGGAAGATCCAGGGCGGCTCATAGGCCCACAAAATGTGTTTCTCGTCAAGGGCTACAACCGCGCAACATGCGCTTTGCTCGTGTTGTTGGCTGCCAGTGAGATGCCGAACTTGCTGGAGGCCGGGTTTTGCAGTTTCAATTCACTTTTCACAGTTAACAAAAAAGATGATGCCCCAAAAGGTATCAAATGGATTCAAATGGTGTCAACATGTATCAACAGGTATAATGGACATGCAACAAAACTTTGTTTGATGTGAAGGTGATGCCCAACGATGTGATTCAGCACGGGGCCCAGCATCTTCCCACAGTGAATGAAGCTATGGCAACCAACTTTGAAACCAAGGTCTTTTGCGAACATTCATTGCACCAAAGTGAATGGCGACCTCGCAGAGGTGGTCCAGTGCAATCGAGGTGCTCTGAGTTCTTTTGTTGCTAAGCCGTTTTCATTGACCCCTGTCGCTGCAGGTGTTACCCTGGGCTCCTCTGCGATTCGGAGGAGACCGAACGCTTTCAACTTGCTGCATCAGCTCGAAGTCATGCTGCGGGGCGGGTACGCTGCAGACTCGTCGTTGGAGAAGCTGCAGGCCATCCCGACAATTCTTTTCAAACTTTGTCACATGTTTTCAATGAAATTTTCAACATTTATCAACCTTAGTTTCCATCATCTCCCAGCATGCGCCTTGCATGTCTGCATGGAGGCGTTGGAGAACGTGGCAGCCTGTGCAGCTGCGTATCAAGTTGGTCGCACAGAAGCTGGTGCAGCGACCAACTTATTCAAGAGTGTTTCAACAGAAACCAAAGAGCAGCTGAAGGAGTTGGTCAGGCCAGGTGTCCAACACTGTAACACAAATTGATGTCAGAAAAAGAACAGTTTTTTCTTTTTTTTACCAGGATCTGGGGCCAGCCAAAATTCATCCTACACGATGGCATCGCTGCTGGCATCTTCAACATGACGTACAACGGTGCTGGCACTACCTATGGACCCTGGGAAAGGAATCTCATGAATTCACAAGAGCTGCTGGACCTGCTGCTGCAACGGATGCAACGGGATTTTGAAAGCACATCAGCAAAGATGAGAAAGGCTTGGGGTCAGAGCCAACTGGATCCTCATTGACTATATCTTTGTAGCTCTTTTGATTCATTTGTGATGTCCAAGTGGATACATATATAATATGTCCAAGTGGATACATATATAATATGAATGGAATCATAAGAACATACATAATATTATATAATAATATGTATACATACCTCCAATTCAGCCAGCCCAGGAGCAACTTCAACGTGTCTGTGGTGCTTTCTTGGCGTGTCAGTCCAAGTTCCGTGAATTGGTCCCCCAAAGCTACTTCGAGAGTGTCAAGGTTGAGATTCTTTCGACGTCACTGGTCATCTCAGAAAGTTGGTTTGATTTCTCCATATCATCCATTGATTTTTGCCAAAGAATCAAACCCCACCCCAAAAACAGCCTCTCTCAGGTTCATGCACCGGCATGCCGACAGTGATTTGATGGCCATCCTGCAGTCGTCGGTCCCACCGCCCGACGTAGGAGCCATTGATCTCTTCCGATCCCACTTGTCGAAATATCATCAGAAGGCCATGCAACTTATGTTGAGTCGATCAAATTTGATTGCATCTATTTCTCACATTAATTTCTATTTCCGGATTTGACAAACAGCATCAGTTTCACTTATATATATATAAATATATATATTCATAATCCAGCAATTCAGCTAGCCAACTCAACTTCCTTCTGCTGCCTGTGCCAGGTCGAAGATGACAAACTCACCAAGGCAGCTGAGCCTCGTGGCATGAACGTGTGAGGCATCAATCTCCAAATCCCCAAGTCTTGAAAAATCAGGTGTAGGAAAAGAATTAATTCAAGTTCGCCTGAAATTTCTGGGCCAAGCAATTTGATCCACTATGAGGTTGTCAGCACAGCTACTTCAAACTACATTCGCCCAAGCGGAGCTTCAAGTGGAAGCGGACTTGGTGTTGATGGATGAATGGGCTGCAAAGTTCAACCTTTTTGCCAGCCAACAGGCCTGCAATGTTTGTTCAGTTGGTACTTTGTCGTTTGCTGTCTTGTCGCAGGGTGGGCTGGACTTGCACTATCTGGCAGCTAGATACGAGAAGGGAAAGAGGGCAGTGGCAGAGCTGATGGGAAACCGTCACACATGTAGCGCCTACAAACAGCTGACTTTGGCCCACGGTGATGTTGTCACCAAGCAACAAGAGATGGGAAGATCAACGTTTCCTGGCTCACTGGGCAAACAAACCAATATTGGGTGTTCAATTCGTCTTGGTTGTCTCACCTGGTTGATTGTCAAACCCTAAGGTTGACAATCATGATTGTGGATTGCAGTCTCTGGCCTTCGCGTGCTTTGGTTTGAAGGTTTCTGGGGGTTCAGTTGCATGTGGTTTTGAAATATGTTGTTCTGATCGAGGTGCGCTCTCAGTGGACGAGGCACTCAACCTGGTGCAAGCTGTGCTTGGCGGAAACAGTCGGAGCGTCGGCTTTATTCTCATGCCGCAAGCTCACAGTTCGACCTCTCACACTGCAATTTTGAAAAACCGACGTTTGTTGGAAGACAAATCAATTGCGACGCTTAAAAGCATTAAGAAACTGATGCAAAAGAGAATTGCACGCTTGTAGTGTGATACTTGATGTGTGCTTTACTCTGTGTGATCCAAGGGCGTTCGACGTCCACGAGGTGAGCCTGAATTTCAATTCGTCATCTCACCAAGGGGACAAGCGCAAAACTTCCCAACAGTGTGTCTCAGCAGAACTGTTTCTTGAACCCCGAATGCCAACACATATTCTGTGCCTACCTGAGGCCTTGCTGTCACATGCGGCTCACACAAGAACATTGAGTTCAGCAAGAGCAAGGTGATGCTGGGGAGCATCAATGCCATAGAACGGAGCAGAGTGAACGAGCTGCAGAACCCTGAAGAAGACCGACCACTTGCTGCGCACTGGCGTGTGCCATGTTTACAAACTACTTTTGTTTATTTCCTTTCCTCAAACTTTATGGGGGCCATGGTTGTCCTTTCTCCACCCTGACCAGGTCCAACAACGGGGGGTGGTCGCTACCCAAGAGATTATCCTGAAGTTGTTGGATGGTCTGCCGTTGAGTGATGCGCAACCAGTCTTGGTGGTGGATTGCCTTCCCAACAGGAACTCTGTCTGAATTCTCAACGTTCTTCTGAAAATATGTTTGATGATTCAATGATTCTGAAAAAATATTGACTGAATTTGCAGGCATTTTGGGAATACCCTGATATGTTAAAAATCAACTGCGTGACAACTGGGTCCCACGCCGCTGCAGGTTTGGAGAATGGAGTTCGGCCTGCTGCAACATGCTGCTCAAGTCTTTGGTGGAAGATGCAAATGGCCCTGCTGTATCGTATCTAGGACTGTTCTTGCAGGACGATGCTGGGTTGATGGGGAAAAACATGTCAACCATAGCTGGCCAATTGATGGCAAAATGGTATGACCAGTCCGAACTTGCTGGCCCACCACGCCGTCCCCAGTCATCTTTCACAGAGACCATGCCAACCCTGGAAGTACTGACAGTGGTTGACAATCAGCTCAAGATTCTTTCATTGAATTAATACAAATTTTGCATATTCCTTTAATCTTTTTCCCCACCTGCCTGGTGAGGGTTGTTAGATTTTATCAGAGCTGTTCTCCTCTTCCTCCTCCTCCAGTCCAGATCCCAGTGGGCACTGCCGGACATCAACCTCGACTTCCAGATCGCAGTGGGCACTGCCGGACCTCAACGGGAAGAATGTGAGAAAAGATGTCAGATAGAATGTCAGAAGATATGCCAGATAGAATGCCAGAAAGAATGTCAGAAAGAATGTCAGAAGATATGCCAGAAGATATGCCAGATAGAATGCCAAATAGAATGCCAGATAGAACACCAGATAGAATGCCAGAAGATATGTCAGAATATATGCCAGAAGATATGCCAGGTAGAATGCCAGATAATATGCCAGAAGATATGCCAGATAGAATGCCAAATAAAATGCCAGAAGATTTGCCAGATAGAATGCCAGAAAATATGCCAGATAGATATGCCAGAAGATATGCCAGATAGAATGCCAAATAAAATGCCAGATAGAATGCCAGAAGATATGTCAGAATATATGCCAGAAGATATGCCAGATAGAATGCCAGATAGAATGCCAGATGATATGTCAGATAGAATGCCAGAAGATATGCCAGATAGAATGCCAGAAGATTTGCCAGACAGAATGCCAGAAGATATGCCAGAACACATGCCAGAAGATATGCCAGATAGAATGCCAAATAGAATGTCAGAAGATATGTCAGATAGAATGCCAGAAGATTTGCCAGTAAGGAAATATATAAATGTCATGGTTGGGATCACACGAAGTAAAGTAATTCATAGTTGTGATTTTTACACAAAGCACAAACCCAAAAAAACTGATAAAAAACAGACCATGTCCTTGCATCATTTGCTCAGGATCCCCGACCTTGTGAAGAACAAGTTCTTGGCAAGCCATGCATCGCAGCTGAAAAGCCTGGAGGGGAAGATCACTGCGGCCAAAACCATCTCACAGGCTTTGAGGGGAGTTGGGGAGGCCAATTCAACACCAACTGCTGGAACCGTTGAGTCTGAGAGAGCTTTGGTGGAAGTTGGTCGGACTGTGGCTTCCCCTGACTTCGGAAGTGCCGATAGCGTCCCCGACACGTCAAAGCGAGTGACCATGGAAACAAAAACCATGGATGACTTCAATGCTTCCAGAACGTTACTTGCCTAATCCAACCCATCTCATTGACAATTTAAAAGGTTCCATTTCCTTGAATCTATTTTTTCTATTTTGGGGTAAACTGCACAGGTAATCAAACGTGGTTGCTTTCCTGCCAAATGGGTTCACTCATTTCTATGTGTTTCCTTGAGGCTGCTTTGCAAAGCTTCATTGCCGAATGGATCGTTGGCAATTTGCAAGGATACCAACAATGGTAGCCTTTGGGTTCTCAATGATGAAACTGAGAACGCGGAGATCACAAGCCGGGAGCTGTTTGGCTTCAACGTGGGAACATTCCAGGAAGTGCTGTCAGGACCACCCATGAGTAGATTCACCCAGTTCAACATGATCATGGTTTCAACATTCACCAACATGATCATGATATCCCCCTGGGATATAGCTATATAAAATCAGGGGGGTTGAGCTCCAGAAACAGGTCCATTTTATACAGGTCTCAGGGTGTCAAACTCGAGCTTGGAGGTCTATGTTTTATATTAAGGCTAGCTTTGTGTATATGGTGTTGGATGTTCTCATTTTATATTGATTTCCATTTTATGCTATACTCGAGGCAAGGCTTGGGGTTCAAGTTTTGTACTATGCTACAATTCACCCTAAAATCAAGCCCTTGTTTCTATTTTTTTGAATCTTATGGATTCTTTTGGATTTTGCTGGATCTTTAGTCAAAGAAAAGCATTGGAATTTTTACCAAAAAACACACATAAAAAAATAAAAAACACTTGAAAACAAACACTGACATGGTATGACATGGTCCTGTATAGAATCAGGGTCTTGTGCAAAACAATATGATCAGGCAACCATTTGGTAATAGCTGGTATCACTATAAAATCAGGGACTGTACCCCCCCAAAGTCACTAGCTCGAACCTCACCGACCCTAACTTTTGAGCTATAAAATCAGGGACTGAACCCCCTTCAAAAAACAAGATTAGCTGTACAGACTTTGGGGTCTCAACTTGCTCAACTACATTGTCAGACAGAAGGGGTTTGGTTTTAGTTAAATTTACTTAAATTTCTGACGTTTAAGCTTGGGGCTCTTGATTCTGTAGCCAACCCAGTGTAGAATGTAGACCCTCTTTTTACTTAAGATTTCACACAAACTGAACCTTGGAGGCCTCGATTTTGTACAGTTGAGTTCTTCTTGGGGGTCCTGATTCTATATAGAAAAAGACATGTTTTTTTCTCGGGGGTCCTGATTTTGTACTTACAAATCAGACACCTCAACCCTTTAGATGAATTCCCAAGAGGATATCATGATTTAATAACTATTTTCAGCCAACATGGCAACTGAAACCATACCACCAGCGACGCCAGGAGATGCCACCAGCCTCACCGACCAGATTCCTTGGCTCATCACATCGGACCTGCAGTTGGTCGTTTTGCTGACAGGGACTGAAGGGACCAAGGAGACCATGACCCTGGCTGAAGTGTTTTGTTGGATTACAAAGATACGAGGGGCAACCGAAGCAGTGATGCTGGACCACAATGTGTCCCCGCTGCTCAAGGAGAAGATCGACCAATTACTGATAAATTGTTTTAAGTGTTTTGGATGTTGATGGTCCCTTTAAGTTCTTTTTGGTCCTACTGATATTTCTGTCGCAGGAAGATGGCACCCCAAGACCTTTCCGGTACTCCGTTGAGCCCAAGAGCAAGGTGAACGTCTTCAAGCCGAAGAAGATGGAAGACAACCTCCTGGCGGTGCGATATTCGCAATTTGGAGCATGTTTCCAGGACTACCATACCTTGCCGACTGGACCGAATGTGTCCACCATTTGGGAGGTACTTCGAAATTCCAATGTGTCAAAATTTCAATCACGGTGTCAAACAGTGAATCCTTAACCCACATCATTTTTCAATCGTGATTTCAATCTTATTAAACGCAAACCCTGCAGGTCAAAATGACAGAAGGGGTACCAGCCGTCATTACCCCAGTGAAACCGAAGTTTTTCCTCACATGTGCTACCAGCATTGATGCCAAAACAGCAATCAAGCTGTCATGAGTGGGCAAAGAAGTCCATGAATTTTGGGGGGGCCCAGATTCGGTGCCTTAAGGATACCATGTCCTAAGTTTTGAACCAAATTCAACATAGTACTTCCAAAAAACAATCACAAATCCATCCATTGTGCTGTATGCTTTTGGACGGTAGCCTAGCAGGCAACCCTGGTGTGTTCTGGGCTTGCGGGCATCCATCGATCCTGAAGTGGAAAAGCCCTGGCGTGGACAAAAAATAAAAACACATGTCGTTGCAAACGAACGTCATTGACGTCTATTGACTTCAGTTGGACATGGCAGTGTGTCGACATGTGTCGTCATTATTTCACAATCTTTCACAAATCGTTGCCATTCCAAGGACTTTGTTTTTTTTTTCAACCTGCCTTAGCTTCGTTCAACAGTTTTGCCATGCCCCCTTTGGAGTCGGTGGATGCTTTAAGTGATGATGAGAAGATGAAAACCCCAAAGCGTCCTTCAGCTTTGCGGAATCCTACACCCAAAGCAAAGTCTCCTGAAACTGTTTCAGCTGAACCGAAGGCGAAACCCAAGAAAGAACCGAAGGCTAAGCCTCTCAAGCGTCCAGCGGCCTCAGCGACTTCGGCAGCATCACCTTTGAAACGGCCTGCAACTGCTGGCAAGGCTGGTGGGAAAGGTCGGCACAAGGATCCAGACCACATCAGCGTTTGCATTTCGAAATACAAGTCCAATGGAGTTTGGAGTGTGAAGCTTGCCCAAAAGGAGGTGATTCGTGTGACTTGACGGCTCTATTGATGGCAGTTGTTGTCCAACTTCATATCAAGATTTTTTCGGGGAACTTTGCAAAAATGATCACTAATTAAGGGTCCAAATCGGGTTCAACTTTGAGGTGAAGCCTCATCCTGATGTGGCGGCAACAGTGACCGAGGACATCGCTGCAACTTGGCCCTATTCTATTCAATATGATGTCATTGCAGGATGATTCAAAAAAAACTTCAATCCTGATATCCTCAGGATAATTTTGAATTTCTGCAAACCCCCCACTTGAGGCATCGAAATCAAAGACTCAAAACGCCAATGCTTCAGGTTGCTGTGAAAGCCGAGCTGATTCGAACCAAAGGATCAGTGTCAGCTGGCCAAGCTATCTATGCGGCTTGGCATTCCACTGACTAAACATGAAAACACAAATCAGCATGACTTCGAAAGGTGCCATTTTGATGTTCGCAGCTCATGCATGTTGGCCCCAAACCATGTTGGCTGACACCTCGAAAAAAAAAACATCAATTATTTCCACTGCAGGATCTTCAGATAGATAGATAGATAGATAGATAAATATAATTATATATATATAATTAAATATATATATAATTATATATATATTAGAGTATCAAATCGTGTGGCAATCCACAATTCATACTATATATAATCATTGGAAATCTTTCTCAACTGCATCAGCCCAGGAATCCATGAGACAGGCAGCCATCGACAAGGCCCAGTCTGAGAGCAAGGCTGATGACACCTTGCCGGATGAAGCAAATGAAAGCAAGGCTGATGAAGCTGAAGGTGAGATCGCTATGGGAGACCAAGAGTGTGAAGAGGAAGAAGAGATTGAGATCGACTTCAATTTGGAAGAGGAGTGAAACCGGGGGGTCCAATCTTCAAACAATCAACTTTCATCCAATCTTCAAACAAACAATCATTTATGAGATCTTAAAACCCAATGTCAATGTGAAGCAGTATTTTCAAGATCCCTGGGGTTGCTCTGCAGAACCCTTGATCGCGGCCTTCTCACTGAGTGCCAATTTTGCGAAGCGTGGCACCTGAGGCATCGGCTTTGGAGAAAAAAACGTTTGAGCCATTGGCCCACTTGGATCATTCCACTCAAATTTCAACTGTCATTTCTATCTTCATGAATCGAATTATGATCCAAAAAAGGCATTTTGACTCAAGGATTATAACCCAAAAAAGCTGTCGCACTGATCGTTGGAGTCATGGCGTTTCAACCGGACTCACTTGCAGCTGTTGCAAAGATGGGACCCTTGACTTATGTGTTTCAACTCAACTCATGTATACCGTTGCAACTTGGTTTCAATGAATGATTCAGTGAGCATTTTTGGTTTGAAAACCTTGCCTCTTCTCAATCTAAGGAGGGGTTCCGTGGCACAGCAGTGAGATCCCTGATGGATATGAATTTGAAATTGTAGGGGGGAACGAAACTACTACCCCCTACTGTGATGTCAACGCTTGCGGCGATGGTCGTATCCATGCTTTGTTGGTTTGGGTTTACCACTGGTTTGTAAACTACATACCAGGTGACGCAGTCGTGGTGAATGAGGAAACTGTCTATTTTGTTGCAAAAGCCACCATGACTGTTGACCCTTGGTCCGTTTGCTTAGAGTGTTTCTCCGTGTGGGAGCAAGAAAACCAAAAGATCACTTTCAAGCTCCGTGGCAAAGACAAAGCAGAGTGATCAGCTAGCGACAGCGAGGTGGGAAAAAAAGGTTCGATTAAACATCTCCAGCGTTTGGACTCAACATCGGATTCATTCGTTTGGGGCAAACTGAATCAACCGCGGTTGCCAAGGCCGTTTCGACCAACCCAACCCATCCCAATTGGCAGGCGCATTGGGAAAAATGCGTTTTACATTAAATGGTACATGGGCCTATGGGTGCTAAAAAATTGGCTTTCCAGAGCAATCCCTTCCTATAAGAAAACTTTGAACTTTAGTCTTGGAAAAAAAAATTGTCATTGTTATTCTTGTTGTTGGTGTTGTTGTTGTCGTTGTTGTTGTTGTTGCTGTTGTTGTTGTTGTGGTTGTTGTTGGTGTCGCTGTTGTGGTGGTGTTTGCTGTTTTTTTGCAAATTCCCAATTGGCCTGGGGTTCCCCACCCGGCAGGTGAAGACCATCGCCGCATTGCCCGTTGGCGAGCGGATGTTGGAATTGGTTTGGGGGTTCACCCCCCCTAGTATAGTATAGATATATATATATATATAATATAATATGTATATGTATATTATATATATACATCTATCTATATATATATATATATTTATCTATCTATCTATCTACCTACCTATCTATCTATCTATCTATCTATATCTTTATCTAAATATTTACATGTTATATACAGTGATTTATTCTCTTTAAATAAACAAATACATATGTACATATTAGCATACACACACAAACACACACGCGCGCCCAATTTTGTCTCTTTCGTTTTGTGAAAATTTCCCAAGCGGATACATGTTCCATGTTCCACAAAAGAAAAGGCCACAGTGGCCTCTAGTTTTGTTTAGATGGTGATGAATTTAGCACACTGGGGTAGTGCACTGTCTGCTGTGTGCTGAATGCTTGCTGTGGCAACATGATGCAAGTACAGCTGGCAGCGGAGCACAGCTCCCATCTTGGTACTGGAATATGCATTCACTCAAGACCCTAGATGCATAGCAAAGCCCTGGACACCAGGAATCAAATATATATATATATATTATATCTAATGTATAAATAATGTAGACACATGTTCTTATCATGTCTATGTTGTTGTAGTTTAAGAATGTCAGGAATCATTCCCAGTGAGCTCTTGCACATGTGCATATACTCTTCCTCTCCCAATGAAAGCTTGGATCCATGAACCATTCGGAGTTGCTGCGGGCGCTGTAGTCCGAGGCTTCTCTTGGATCTGGGTAAACTTCGGGTAGTTTCAGTATCTGCCTTCTTTCCATGAGGAATCATTATCGGACATGATGTACAAGCAGCATCGTCCCATGATTTACCAATATTCATCCCATTCATGGGTTATTCAAGCATTCTACCAAAATCATGGATGAATGAGATTTATCCAATATTTGATTCACCCAGTATCTCATTGGATTTTCCATTCATATTCATCCCATATGGATCTGATTTCTGCAGGGTATTCCAAGCATTCGGCCCTGGTTTCATCTGAGGACATGATCTCCTTCAACGGACACATCAGCCTGCATGGCAGGCCGGGTAACTTTGTGCTTTTGACGTTGTGCTTTATGCCGTTGGGGCCACCTGTTTTGGTGGAGATCACATGTGTATAATATTGTGTATATATATATTTAATATATATATATATATATGTATGCGAGTGAAAATGTATTTTCTAAAGATTTTCAACAGGGTTTAACTATATATTATGTTCCTTGTGTAAAATATACTCATTTAATTTTGTGTAGGCATACATCCCTCATATATCCATCCTAAGTCCCTGTTTTTCCCTGGCTATCAGACTTGATTCACTCAAAAGATCACCCATGTAAGTGGGCAGTGTTGACATATGGTGCTCGCGCCCCCCTCTCAGGTTGTCTCACTGGCATCACGCTTTGGATGTGCTAAAGGAGACGCGCTTCAGACGTTTGCAAAACAGCCAAATTACGTACAATGCCAGCATCAGTGCCTTGATCCTGAAAAAAAGAACCATGTTGTGGAGCATGGTGGGTGAATGTTAGAGTCCGTAGGTAGGTTTGATTCAGAGATATCAACCACTTCAGTTGGATTGGATTCAGGATTGAAGGACTGATGCAGACACATTTGGTTACTCGGTTTGTACCATCCACAGCTGGTCCCACTTGAACATCCCTCTATACGGCATCAATGCCAACAAAAAAATATTGTAATTATATATGATTGATATATATATATTTATATACAGTATATATAGATACAGTGTGTATATATATACAGTATGTATATACAGTATATTATATATATACATTATATATATATATACATTATATATATACACACGTTTTATATGTATATACTATATAAATAAATTATATTGTAAATATGCACTATATATATATGTACGATGTATATATGTACTATATATATATATATATGTGTGTACTATATATATAATTTATATATATATATATATGTATTATATATATATGTGTGCTATATATATATGTACTATATAGAGTATGTTTACTCTCTCTCTATATATATATTTACTATATATATTTACTACATATATACTATATATATATATATACTATATATATATACTATATATAATATATATAATATACACACTATATATATATATATACTTTATGTATATATACAGATATATATATATATATATTACAAACATATCCATTATAGTTTCTGTTTTGTACCAAAGGGGCCCAGATCCATGCGCCAAGGTGCACTGGAAAGAGGAAGTCGCTGGGAAAGCAACTGGACTGCAACCCGATCATGCCAGGGATCGAAAATCAAGCCAACAAGGTGAAGTTCCCTACAGAGCGAAGTTTACTTCGAACTTGGTGAACTAGGGTTTATGGGGAATAAAACTATAGTATACTATAAATATAGTTGATGTGTTTATAAACCAATGGGGCCACAGCGGCCACACCTTGAATCTAGATGAACTTGGCAATACTGGCATGGACAAGCCCCAGCTTCTAAGGTAGGCCGGTAGGCCCAGAAAAAAAAAAATGAATAGGTTCACCAACTAAGGATCCCAACCGCAAAAGCCTTCCACAGCCCCTCGTTCCCCAGCGTCCATACTCTCTTCTCTCTGCATTACTCCAAACACACGAAACCCTTATTTTGACGTTTGGGACTTTGGGCCTATTCATGTTGGGAACCCCTCTTGGTAGTATTTCATAGGGCCATGGGCATTTTTATGAACAGCGAAGGATGGATCCCTGCGTGACAGGTACCTTGCTATTGCTTGGTGATGCCAAAAGACGCTCACGCAGCTTGAATGAAGTGGCCGGTGGCTTGGCAGAAATGGGATCTTTGGAAATTTTCCAACACGGTCTGACCGGGGAACCTTGTTTTGGTTTTACTTTGTCTTGTGCTGCGGATAATTACTATAGATTCACCAAGTATTAGAAGCTGTATATTGTTTTCAGGCTATCTGTCTATCTATCCATCCATCCATCCATCTATCTATATATCTATCTTTCGATCTATCTATCTTTTGATCTATCCATCTGTCTATATAATCCATGCTATTTGTGTTCTAGTTCATCTACATATTGGATCGGTTCTATCACCTCCTCCGTCTCCTTGGCTGAGGCAATTCCGCTTTGGCCGCCTGCGTCTTGTTGGACGTGGGCAGGACGTGGGGATCGGGTGACCTACCAAGTTGTATGATGGATAGTTTTAAACATGGGTGTACCTTGACAATGAAGAGAACACCTTTGTATATAACTCGTTTAGTTACCTCAGACTGTTTGGATTCCTATCATCGAGTTTGCCACTTCTAACTGAAAACATTGCTCGTACCCAAACAATGAAACAAGTAGATAGTCACACATCCTGTAATTCGTATTGGTTGCCTCTCTCTCTCTCTCTCTTTGTGTGTGGAAATGGATCCTTTTGATGTACGAAGCACATGGGATGGTTTGTGTCGAAAGAAAATCTGCCAACTCAATGGTATAATGAAATGTCTTCTGAAGGTTCGGTAGACTAGTTCGGGAATTGCTGCATTCATTCTCATAACCCTAGCTCCCAGACTGTTGGGTTGGACCAAATTTTGTTGATTATATTATGAATATAGATTTTGTAGATATGTTAAAGATACGCTACCATGTTCATGTTGTTATTCATACGTGTAATGTACATCAAACACAACTCACAACTTTAGTCTTTCACCCTCAAGTTATGTTCTTCAATCCTGCAAGGTTGCTTCAGCGTGGTTCAACCATCATGTTTATTAGTAGAATCAGCAGGAACTGGCAGCTGCCATCAGGTGAGAGGTGCAGCAAGTGGTGCACAGCCGTGCAGTTCTTGAGTGGCTTCACAGGACGGTGCCGTGATTTCACCATGGGTCCAGGTTGGTTGGGGTATAAAATCATTACCATATGGTTATGACTAACATAGCCGTGGAAAATCACCATTTTTTACAGGTAAACCATGTATAAATGGGCCATCTATACCATGGCCATGTTAAACAACCAGAGGGTAAGCATCATTAAAATATGTGATATCCTCTGGTAAATGAACATAGGCCCTGAAAATAACATGTTTTTGTCATTGGAAACTAATCTTCCAGACCCTATCTGGCAGGGTCTATGTTATTTTACTGGAGGGTATATGTTATACCCATGGGATATAGAACCAATCATAATGGAAAGATTTAGTCTTGCATGTCTTTAAATAGACCCACTGGGGAATTGTCATCCACTAATAGGGATTCATATGGATTTTGACGGATGAATATGGATGGATGACCAATGTGTTTTGACAGAAGGGTGCTAGGGATCGAAAACCATACAGCCATACCCACACAACTGGGGTTCACCAACAAGGAAATGCGAGAAACAAAAACGATGAAATTGGGGATTTCTATCAATAAAGTGACCATATCATGAGATATCATGAGTAGTTGTGGATGAAACATTCAGATTTCAGCAACTAGACTTTGCTAACAAGAATTACAATTGAATATTTCGACCTCGCGAATCCGGTAGCTGGTAGCTTCATACAGGATATCCAGATACAAGTCAACACTTGATGAAATGCGGTGGATGAAGCCCAAAAGCGTATCCCTGGGATAGGTAGCATTCTGCCGCGCAACATAATCGGGACCTGTTTGACTTATGTTAGATTTCAGTAGGTAGCAAGTGGAACCACGATCTGAGTTTGCTTTTTGTGATTTTGGACATCAGCCAGTTGGTTAGTTTTAGTTGGTCATATGTTCCGTGATATCTATTCAAAAAAAAACAAGTGGACATCGAAACGTACGCAAAACCACAAATCTGAGCGGGAATTTGACGTTGACCGGTGGTGTTCTGCACCCAGACTGCCATAGACTTTGCAATGAGAAGCAACTCCGGGCTCAGGACGAGACGACTTGGTGGTCGATGTGCCGCTTAGCTCGCGGATGTCATATAGGTAAAGTAGGAGATCCAGGTTGGAAAGATCTGGTGGGTTACTGTCCGGTAGTCAAAGATGGCACTGGAAAATCCATGCAAAATGGACATGTAAATCATGTAAATCGAAAAATCAACCAAATGGTGGATTTTCGACTGCAATGTTTGATTACGGGACGGGTGAGCCTTTTCAAAATGCCGGGTTGACACCACCGAGGTGATTAGATACCTGACAGTTGTTGCCATGTTCTTGATATACTGATGTGGAGTTACAGTATGTTCCATACGTGCGTGCGTTCTCATGTCATATATATATATACACTATAGATTGTTCATGGTTCCTAGGACCCCAGCCAGTTTAATACCCCTCCTCGATTCTGGTTTTGAGGATCAGCTTCAACACTGCCATCAGTTGCTGTGAAAAGTCCAGTGCATGGGAAGCTGCGCTGGCGCTGCTGGCAGATGCTGAAAGCCGTAGGCTGGTGGATGTGATTACCTACAATGTTGCTGGGCTATTGAGGCACGGGCTATTGGACTTTGTCGGGCCCAGAAATCACAAGATATTTGTTGATCATGTCTAAAAAGCTTGGTGGAATAAGTTTCTGGTTGGTGGTTTGGAACATGAATTTTATTTTTCCATACATCCCAAGTGAATCATATATTTCAGAGGGGTAGGTATACCACCATTGATTCAGTTGCTGAATACTCCCGGGATGATGCCACTGGGAGACGCAAGGGGAAAAGTATGATACTTCTGTGTATACATGCCCATTCCCATGACTTATACGTACATATACGTGTATTTCTATATATATACATATATATATATATACATAATATTATCTAAATTATCAATATTTACATATATAATTATTATTATATCATATATATATAACATGTTGTGTTTAAAAAATGGGTAGACCCCATTGTTGAAAAGTTTTCCCAAAATCTTAAGAGTCAACGCTATTTTCTGAACCGGCAGATTGAGGTGGTTTTCTGATCTGTTTTAGCCGAACCCCAATATAACCCCGGTAGCTGTCAAGAAAATTCACATGACGGAATGATGGCCCTAGGGCCCGCTTGGTTCCCCCAAAAAATTGCCAAGGCAACCATCAGTGCATGCGAAAAGGCGAAGATGTGGCAACTGGCAATAGAGTTGCTGAAGGACACGCAGAGATCCATGAGACTTGGGATGAAGGGAAAGGTGAAGCACAGTGATCCAAACAGAATTGTCACTGATGTTTTCAACCATATGCCATAGTGTTAATAGTTATACAAGTCTTAAACATCGGTTCTTATTCACCGATATTACTTGTCTGTGTTTAATTTTGTTTTTGTTTGTTCAAACCTTGATGATCCCAGTTGAAGCCACTGAAACAAGCAAACCAGTTCTGTTTGGGAACTTTTCATTGCGGAACAAATATGTAGCGATCTTCATTGCCCAGATTTCTGCATGGATTATAACCACGCACTTCGATCTTCAGCCTGGAGACACGTCAACGCTACCACATTGTGCACATATCCCACTAGAATGTCCAAAAATTACCTTTCGGCAGGGGAACTACAAATCATCAAGTATGCAGCTATGTTGTTTACTGTTGTTTGTTTGTTTTTTGCCTATTGCCCAATTTGGCCACAAGTAGAGGTCAGATCCCCGAAGGATGAAGGTGCTGTGGTAGAACTGGGACTATGATTGCATGGGATCGGGATGAATTGGGAACTTCCATGGAATTACGCATACACAACGCCCCAAGTCCCCGGTTTGCAGTTTTTTGTCTTTCCCGTAGATGCCTGATAGAGGAATAACCTTTGGTTGATTGATTTCGGGGATCATGTGTCTGGTCAATTGAAAAGTCGCAGCGGCATCGCCTTGGATTCCAAGCCACGTTGAGCTTGACCATCTCTTGAAACTTGTCGAAGGTATCACGGTACAATTCAGGGTTCTATGTTGCTGATTTACCATAGATTGGATCCTCAGCTTATAGGCACACCATTTTCCAGAGCCTCGCGGCGATTCAGCCACTGGTGATCTTTTTGATAGTTGTTATGAAAGGGTCTCAAATCCGTTTTGTTTTCTGGGTATCTGTGTTTTCGCGTGCATCGTGTCGGCCATTTTTTCGGGATGTAGAACTGTTCCAACTAGAAAGAACATACATGATTTTGGCGGTTATTGCAACCTGGGACAAATTTCATCTTCACTGAACTTTTGGCTTCTCAAAAGAGAATCCCTGTAAATTCATGTGATATCAATCTAAGCCCGCAATGTGCTAAGGACACCAGATCTCATTAGCTACAACAGTGCCATCAGCGCCTGTGCCTTGGACTTGCTGGTGAAGGTTCCAAAATCCAGCGGCCATGGAATTGCTGGGATAGGTCGCCTCCAGACTTGTGCTTCTGATACATTCTGAGACCATATTTGAAGGGGTTGAAGCTCCATTGACAATCAAGGTCCTTGGGGTTTGGTCAGGTCGAGTGGAGTCCCCTTGCAGTTGGTTGCTGGCACTTGCTTTGATGGCTGAAGCCCAAAGGAAGCGGCTTCGTTGGGTAGCTTGAATCAAACGGGGGCAGCTTGGATGACGGGGGTCCAGCGTTATTTGTGTTTGATGATCATTCCACCACTTGCGGCACGGATTAGTCTAGATGATGAATATATCCCCGATTGTTTCACATTTGGCAGTTTCAACCGAGGACATCATTACCTACAGTGCTTGGGCGAGTCAGATCCTGGTGGGCGAACTTCATTCCAGAGTCAGATTCGGGTCATTGGGGGGTCCTAAAATTTTATGAAATTAGGGGCACACCAAAAACACTCAAAAACAGAACGATTTCCCCCTGTGAAAAACATATTCATAATATATATATATATATATATATAGTAATATATGTTTTTAGAAATGCACAGAGTCATCCCAAGCGGCTTCTGAGTGCGGCGTGGTCGATCTACCCGTGCACTGCATGGTTTAAGTGATAAAATCAATTTCAAAGGGTTACTTGGCAATCACCCATTTAAATTCCTGCGAGAACTATTGTTATCTCGAAGTCAAAGATGTTATGCGAGTCCAAGTGATCATCAACAAATGATCAGTCTGATAACTTTCTTTAATTAATGTTCTTGTTTTTAATCTATGGCATTTCTTTTTTTCACACCAATAGAAATTGTGACTGTGAATCCCACTGGCTGTTTTTAAGTGGGAGCAAACACAATCGACGAAAGACCGACCTGTTGATGCATCACCCATAAATTCAAGTATATAGTAGGCAACCAGTTAACCAAGTTCCATTCTTGCTGAACCCTACCGCGGTGACTGTAAACAACAGCTATCATTTACTTCGCTGAAAATGACACGCCTTGAGATACATCGATAAATCTGGTCATGGGAATGTTTTTTGGTATGCGTGCCAATACCAATGAATGTCAAAACTCACAGGTTCAACATGTTTCAAACCGAGCTTAATTTTAAACTGCTTCATTGCGAGGCTCAGCCGTTGGTGTTTGTGAAAAATCCTCGCAGTGGAAAGCGGCGCGACTTCTTTTGTCACTCAGTCGCAAACCTGAAGTGTGTGACTGGATATGGACTTTTATATCAATTTTCACCAACAATCTTGCCAAGTACCTTGACTATAACACAATATATCGGTGCATAAGCCAACAATATTGGGAGTCAAATAACGTCAACACTTCCTATGGTTTGCACGTATTGCAATAGATTGTGAATGATTTTGAAGTAGAAGAAATGGATTGAAATGGGTGTCCTTTGGAGCTGAGGGTTTTGTTCACCGTTTTTGCCGGGCAATGTTCGAATGTTTGGTCGCTTAGCAGCTACTCTTAAAAGAAAAAGAAACATAGGCTATTGAACTCGGCAAGTACTTTCTGCTTTGTTTTGTGCACCTTAAGTAGTATACGAGTTGTAGTCATTTAGTTGCTGTTTGAATTGGCCAACATAAATACGACTGCCGAGATTGGTTTATATAATCACGAAGAAATTGATTTGTAAGCATCAAAGATTATATAACTGGTCATGAACACTGGCAGCCAGATCAGAATTAAATGTTGGTTGCTTATTCGAACAGGACAACTATAGTTGTACCATGTTATACCAGGGGCTATCCGCTCCGGGAACAGGGGCCCCCAACTGGATTCCTTTTGTTTGGCACTGCAACGTATCATTGAGATATGGTCTACATTTCACTCATACATCAGCTTGCGAGTGCGAAAAAACCTGGCTGATTGGTGGTTTGGAACATGTTTCATTTTTCCATATTTTGGGAACAGTAACCCCAACTGACTAATATTTTTCAGAGGGGTAGGTATACCACCAACCAGCTGGCTACTGTGGATCAAACAAACACAACAATCAGTGGCGGCCGCGGAAGACCATCTCCAGGCAAGATACTTCGCAGCAGCGCAGCATGAACGTCATTGTCTTGAACGCAGCGTTGTGCCCCGCCTCACTGTGTGAGTAATGCACGGTTTGTTCCGGGTTGAGGCCAAGGGATTTGAGGAACTATACCTAGGAACTCCAAAAGGACATAATTTCAGCCTGAGGAGGAAAAACAAACTTTTGGGGTCTCAGACTGAAATTTCGGTCTGAGGGTGATCTCAGGCTATTTTCTGATTTTCAGGCTGATTTGTTTGAATCTCAACCTGATTTTGGTAAGAAATCAGGTTCAAACCAGGGAAGAACTCAAGAACTACTTGGTCATCCCGATGCTTACCGTATCCTGTTCTCGTCCTGTAGAATTAGATCAAACAATAAGCTCAATAATTTTACAATTTAAGAATCCAGAAAGTTACCAGACTATGGCACGCTTGATGTGTATTGGTGGTAAAAGACATATTTTGCAAACTTTGCACAGGTTCATGACGCATCTTGTTTCCACTATATTGGTTTTGGGACTCTGCGATTTTAAGCTTGATTTGGAACTGCAAACCTGAATTTATGAAAAAATCGGGTTGAATTTGGTCAAGGACCAAACAAAAACATGAAAAACTCGGGCAAAAAATCACACTAATCGGGCAAAAAATCGCACTAATCGGGCAAAAAATGCCGCAACTCAAAATGTTCAGATTTTTCATGTTTTTTTGCAGTTCAAATCCTGATCTTATGTTTTTTTTTGTGAAATTCAAACCATGCTTGAATTAAATAATATACCTATCACCATGTCACAGAATAATTTTTGAATACGAAGTTATAGTTTGGATGGAAACCAGTCAGATTTATTCACTTACCACTTAACCGGGCTGCTGCTTTGTGCTTCTGACATTGCTGATTTGTAGGAAGGTTGCATGATATTATGGTACAGTATGGTACAGTTTCTTCTAGGATTTCTCAAATTATGCACCGCCTTATCCATGCCATTCAATATGTGACATTGATTTCAATACCGTTGCGCCAGCATTTTTTGCGCAAAGTGCCTCGGGCTATTTTTTTATCTCGGGCTAAAAAAAATGGTTCAGGCAAAATATTCAGCCTGAATGCATTCAGACCATTATTATGGCCTGAGGATTTCGTAGGTATATATCTATATACCGTTAAAAACAAAGTTAGAATGCGGTTTTGGCTTCGCGTGATGGTGGCCCGTTTGGCCCCCCCCCCCACGGCAGACGCATTCTAACTGAAGGAACACCTGTAAATATGCAGAAACACAGTTAGAATGCGGCGCCAAAATTGGTAAGAAAATGTAAGTTTTGACTGGTATTTTACAGGCGAAATACAGTTAGAATGCCTCCTCCTTTTCTTCTATATTGTTCCTTGCCCTTCCTTTTCTTCTATGTCTTTTTCATTGATCTATATCTGCTGTAGTTTCCGGGGAGGCATTCTATCTGTTGTTTTCCCCACTGTAGCCAGATGTTTCTGACCTGCAGGGAACCTGGAGTGCCCTTGTCTCTTTTCCAACCTTATCCTCTTCCCGTTTCTCCTCCTTTTCTTCTATATTGTTCCTTACCCTTCCTTTTCTTCTATGTCTTTTTCATTGATCTATATCTGCTGTAGTTTCCGGGGAGGCATTCTATCTGTGGTTTTCCCCACTGTAGCCATATGTTTCTGACCCGCAGAGAACCGGGAGTGCCCTTGTCTCTTTTCCGACCTTATCCTCTTCCCTTTTCTCCTCCTGTTCTTCTATATTGTTCCTTACCCTTCCTTTTCTTCTATGTCTTTTTCATTGATCTATATCTGCTGTAGTTTCCGGGGAGGCATTCTATCAGTTGTTTTCCCCACGGTAGCCATATGTTTCTGACCCGCAGGGAACCTGGAGTGCCCTTGTCTCTTTTCCGATCTTATCCTCTTCCCTTTTCTCCTCCTTTTCCTCTATATTGTTCCTTACCCTTCCCTTTCTTCTATGCCTTTTTCATTGACCCATATCTGCTGTAGTTTCCGGGGAGGCATTCTATCTGTTGTTTTCGCCACTGTAGCCATATGTTTTTGACCCGCAGGGAACCTGGAATGCCCTTGTCATGCCCTTGTCTCTTTTCCGACCTTATCCTCTTCCCTTTTCTCGTCCTTTTCTTCTATATTGTTCCTTACCCTTGCTTTTCTTCTATGTCTTTTTCATTGATCTATATCTGCTGTAGTTTTCCGGGGAGGCATTCTAGTCTATCCGTTGTTTTCCGCACTGTAGCCATATGTTTCTGACCCGCAGGGAACCTGGAGTGCCCTTGTCTCTTTTCCGATCTTATCCTCTTCCCTTTTCTCCTCCTTTTCTTCTATATTGTTACTTACCCTTCCTTTTCTTATGTCTTTTTCATTGATCTATATCTGCTGTAGTTTCCGGGGAGGCATTCTATCTGTTGTTTTCCCCACTGTAGCCAAATGTTTCTGACCCGCAGGGAACCTGGAGTGCCCTTGTCTCTTTTCCGACCTTATCCTCTTCCCTTTTCTCCTCCTTTTCTTCTATATTGTTCCTTGCCCTTCCTTTTCTTCTATGTCTTTTTCATTGATCTATATCTGCTGTAGTTTCCGGGGAGGCATTCTATCTGTTGTTTTCCCCACTGTAGCCATATGTTTCTGACCCGCAGGGAACCTGGAGTGCCCTTGTCTCTTTTCCGACCTTATCCTCTTCCCTTTTCTCCTCCTTTTCTTCTATATTGTTCCTTACCCTTCCTTCCCTTCCTTTTCTTCTATGTCTTTTTCATTGATCTATATCTGCTGTAGTTTCCGGGGAGGAATTCTATCTGCTGTTTTCCCCGCTGTAGCCATATGTTTCTGACCCACAGGGAACCTGGAGTGCCCTTGTCTCTTTTCCGACCTTATCCTCTTCCCCTCTATCCTCCTTTTCTTCTATATTGTTCCTTACCCTTCCTTTTCTTCTATGTCTTTTTCATTGATCTATATCTGCTGTAGTTTCCGGGGAGGCATTCTATCTGTTGTTTTCCGCACTGTAGCCACATGTTTCTGACCCGCAGGGAACCTGGAGTGCCCTTGTCTCTTTTCCGATCTTATCCTCTTCCCTTTTCTCCTCCCTTTCTCCTATATTGTTCCTTGCCCTTCCTTTTCTTCTATGTCTTTTTCATTGATCTATATCTGCTGTAGCCTTATCCTCTTCCCTTTTCTCCGCCTTTTCTTCTATATTGTTCCTTACCCTTCCTTTTTTCTTCTATGTCTTTTTCATTGATCTATATCTGCTGTAGTTTCCGGGGAGGCATTCTATCTGTTGTTTTCCCCACTGTAGCAATATGTTTCTGACCCGCAGGGAACCTGGAGTGCCCTTGTTTCTTTTCCGACCTTATCCTCTTCCCTTTTCTCCTCCTTTTCTTCTATATAATATTGTTCCTTGCCCTTCCTTCCCTTCCTTTTCTTCTATGTCTTTTCCATTGATCTATATCTGCTGTAGTTTCCGGGGAGGCATTCTATCTGTTGTTTTCCCCACTGTAGCTATATGTTTCTGACCCGCAGGGAACCTGGAGTGCCCTTGTCTCTTTTCCGACCTTATCCTCTTCCCTCTTCTCCTCCTTTTCTTCTATATTGTTCCTTACCCTTCCTTCCCTTCCTTTTCTTCTATGTCTTTTTCATTGATCTATATCTGCTGTAGTTCCCGGGGAGGCATTCTATCTGTTGTTTTCCCTGCTGTGGCCATATGTTTCTGACCCGCAGGGAACCTGGAGTGCCCTTGTCTCTTTTCCGACCTTATCCTCTTCCCTTTTCTCCTCTTCTTCTATATTGTTCCTTACCCTTCCCTTTCTTCTATGTTTTTTTCATTGATCTATATCTGCTGTAGTTTCCGGCGAGGCATTCTATCTGCTGTTTTCCCCACTGTAGCTATATGTTTCTGACCCGCAGGGAACCTGGAGTGCCCTTGTCTCTTTTTCGATCTTACCCTCTTCCCTTTTCTCCTCTTCTTCTGTATTGTTCCTTACCCTTCCTTTTCTTCTATGTCTTTTTCATTGATCTATATCTGCTGTAGTTCCCGGGGAGGCATTCTATCTGTTGTTTTCCCTGCTGTAGCCATATGTTTCTGACCCGCAGGGAACCTGGAGTGCCCTTGTCTCTTTTCCGACCTTATCCTCTTCCCTTTTCTCCGCCTTTTCTTCTATATTGTTCCTTACCCTTCCTTTTCTTCTATGTCTTTTTCATTGATCTATATCTGCTGTAGTTTCCGGGGAGGCATTCTATCTGTCGTTTTCTCACTGTAGCCATATGTTTCTGACCCGCAGGGAACCTGGAGTGCCCTTCTCTTTTCCGATCTTATCCTTTTCCCTTTTCTCCTCCTTTTCTTCTATATTGTTTCTTACCCTTCCTTTTCTTCTAGGTCTTTTTCATTGATCTATATCTGCTGTAGTTTCCGGGGAGGCATTCTATCTGTTGTTTTCCCCACTGTAGCCATATGTTTCTGACCCGCAGGGAACCTGGAGTGCCCTTGTCTCTTTTCCGACCTTATCCTTTTCCCTTTTCTCCTCCTTTTCTTTTATTATGTTATATATTGTTCCTTACCCTTCCTTTTCTTCTATGTATTTTTCATTGATCTATATCTGCTGTAGTTTCCGGGGAGGAATTCTATCTGTTGTTTTCCCTGCTGTAGCCATATGTTTCTGACCCGCAGGGAACCTGGAGTGCCCTTGTCTCTTTTCCGATCTTATCCTCTTCCCTTTTCTCCTCCTTTTCTTCTATGTTGTTCCTTACCCTTCCTTTTCTTCTATGTCTTTTTCATTGATCTAAATCTGCTGTTGTTTCCGGGGAGGCTTTCTATCTGTTGTTTTCCGCACTGTAGCCACATGTTTCTGACCCGCAGGGAACCTGGAGTGCCCTTGTCTCTTTTCCGATCGTATCCTCTTCCCTTTTCTCCTCCTTTTCTTCTTTATTGTTCCTTACCCTTCCTTTTCTTCTATGTCTTTCTCATTGATCTATATCTGGTGTAGTTTCCGGGGAGGCATTCTATCTGTTGTTTTCCCCACTGTAACCATATGTTTCTGACCCGCAGGGAACCTGGAGTGCCCTTGTCTCTTTTCCGACCTTATCCTTTTCCCTTTTCTCCTCCTTTTCTTTTATTATATTGTTCCTTACCCTTCCTTTTCTTCTATGTCTTTTTCATTGATCTATATCTGCTGTAGTTTCCGGGGAGGCATTCTATCTGCTGTTTTCTCCACTGTAGCCATATGTTTCTGACCCGCAGGGAACCTGGAGTGCCCTTGTCTCTTTTCCGACCTTATCCTCTTCCCTTTTCTCCTCCTTTTCTTCTATATTGTTCCTTACCCTTCCTTTTCTTCTGTCTTTTTCATTGATCTATATCTGCTGTAGTTTCCCGGGAGGCATTCTATCTGTTGTTTTCCCCACTGTAGCCAAATGTTTCTGACCCGCAGGGAACCTGGAGTGCCCTTGTCTCTTTTCCGACCTTATCCTCTTCCCTTTTCTCCTCCTTTTCTTCTATATTGTTCCTTACCCTTCCTTTTCTTCTATGTCTTTTTCATTGATCTATATCTGCTGTAGTTTCCGGGGAGGCATTCTACCTGCTGTTTTTCCCACTGTAGCCATATGTTTCTGACCCGCAGGGAACCTGGAGTGCCCTTGTCTCTTTTCCGATCTTATCCTTTTCCCTTTTCTCCTCCTTTTCTTTTATATTGTTCCTTACTCTTTCTTTTCTTCTACGTCTTTTTCATTGAACTATATCTGTTGTAGTTTCCGGGGAGGCATTCTATCTGTTGTTTTCCCCACTGTAGCCATATGTTTCTGACCCGCAGGGAACCTGGAGTGCCTTTGTTTCTTTTCCGACCTTATCCTCTTCCCTTTTCTCCTCCTTTTCTTCTATATTGTTCCTTACCCTTCCTTTTCTTCTATGTCTTTTTCATTGATCTATATCTGCTGTAGTTTCCGGGGAGACATTCTATCTGTTGTTTTCCCCGCTGTAGCCATATGTTTCTGACCCGCAGGGAACCTGGAGTGCCCTGGTCTCTTTTCCGACCTTATCCTCTTCCTTTTCTCCTCTTCTTCTATATTGTTCCTTACCCTTCCTTTTCTTCTATGTCTTTTTCATTGATCTAAATCTGCTGTAGTTTCCTGGGAGGCATTCTATCTGTTGTTTTCCCCACTGTAGCCATATGTTTCTGACCCGCAGGGAACCTGGAGTGCCCTTGTCTCTTTTCCGACCTTATCCTCTTCCCTTCCTTTTCTTCTACGTCTTTTTCATTGATCTATATCTGCTGTAGTTCCCGGGGAGGCATTCTATCTGTTGTTTTCCCTGCTGTGGCCATATGTTTCTGACCCGCAGGGAACCTGGAGTGCCCTTGTCTCTTTTCCGACCTTATCCTCTTCCCTTTTCTCCTCTTCTTCTATATTGTTCCTTACCCTTCCTTTTCTTCTATGTTTTTTTCATTGATCTATATCTGCTGTAGTTTCCGGCGAGGCATTCTATCTGCTGTTTTCCCTGCTGTAGCCATATGTTTCCGACCCGCAGGGAACCTGGAGTGCCCTTGTCTCTTTTTCGATCTTACCCTCTTCCCTTTTCTCCTCTTCTTCTATATTGTTCCTTACCCTTCCTTTTCTTCTATGTCTTTTTCATTGATCTATATCTGCTGTAGTTCCCGGGGAGGCATTCTATCTGTTGTTTCCCCTGCTGAAATCGCAGTTGTCCCTTTTTGTAACTGGTTTGAATCACAGGCGGCTGCAGCAATCCATGCTTCTGTCAAAAACCTGAAAAGATTTATTTTCCTGGATCAAAATGGATAGCCGGAAATATTCTATGTATATGTTGTTTTTTTCGATTCCGGAACATGTTTTTATTCTATGTATAGGATTTTTTACCGATTCCGGGAGATGTTTTTGAGGCCAAAATTATCGATTTTGTATTCTATGTATCCCATTGGGATTTTAAATATATATATATATTTTTTTAACACACGCGTTTTTGCACATATCTGTACAACTTGAAGGGGAAAGCATTCTAACTGCTGAAATGCTGGGAAGCATTCTAACTGCTGAAATGCTGGTAAAAACAATTTCAAAGGGGAACCATTCTATTTGCGGAAATGCTGGTAGAAAACAATTTCAAGGGGGAAGCATTCCAACTGCTGAAATGCTTGTGTAAAAAACAACTTGAAGGGGGAAGCATTCAAACTGCTGAAAGGCTGGTAAAAAAAAAAAACACATTTTCAACCGGGAAACATTCTAACTGATGAAATGCTGGTAAAAAAACATTTCTAGGGGGGACGCATTCTAACTGCTGAAATGCTGGTAAAAAGTAATTTCAACGGGGAAGCATTCTAACTGCTGAAAAGCTGGTAAAAAACAATTTCAAGGGGGGAAGCATTCTAACTGCTGAAATGCTGGTAAAAAACAATTTCAAGAAAAGCATTCTAATTGCTGAAATGCGTGTGTAAAAAGCAACTTCAAGTGGGAAACATTTTAACTGCTGAAATGCTGGGAAGCATTCTAACTGCTGAAATGCTGGCAAAAGCAATTTCAAGGGGAAAGCGTTCTAATTTCTGAAATGCTGGTAGAAAGCAAATTCAAGAGGGAAGCATTCTAACTGCTGAAATGCTTGTAAAAAGCAATTTCAAGCGGAACGCATTCTAACTATACCCCAGGACTGGAAGTTAGAATGCCGCTTTGGTGGAAAGATGTGGATTTCAAGAAAAGACCCGCGTACCGCGTGAAAAATCCGGGAGGCACTCTAACCTTATTTATTTAGTCCTGAAACCCCTAAAACTCCAAAATTCTTAACGCATTCTCGACCGTCCCGTGTCTTCCATGTATATGGCACTGCAAATATGCAGAATATGCATGTAAATTGAAAAAACAAAACATAATGAAAAATCATGAAGAATGCCTTTAAAACACTGAAAAATCAATGAAACACATGCAACAACATTGAAAAATCAATGAAAAATAATGAAACACATCTTAAAAATAATGAAGCATCCATGAAAATAATGAGCAACGTCTTGAAAATAATGAAAAATCAATGAGCAATAATGAAAAATCAATGAACAATAATTGACAATAATCAATAATCAAAAACTTCTTAAAATCATGAACCCCCTGGAAAAATAATGAAAACCATATTCAAAATAATGAAACATCAATGAAACACATCTTCAAAATAATGAAAATCACTGAAAAATAATGAACACATCTTCAAAATACTGAAAAATCACTGAAGGCCGCCCCGGATTTTTTAAATGGGTTTGAGGATTAAATAACGTTAGAATGCCTCCCGGAATTCTCACGCAGTACGCCTGTTTTTTCTTGAAATCCATGTCTTTCCACCAAGGTTGCATTATAACTTCCAGTCCTGCGGTATATATGCATGCATCTATGTAAACAGTATCTATGTATCTATGTTCTACCATATAATGAAAAAACAATGAAAAATAATGAAAAACGTCGTCAAAATAATGAAAACCAATGAAAAATAATGGATCTCAACCGTCATTGGGGACCAAAATGTCATTTATGTATTTAAAATCTATATATATATATATAATTCAGAAGTTTTGGGGGCATATGCTGCGGAGGCATTCTAACCCTACAAAAAACAAGGTTTGGTGGCCCCGGCAAATCAAGTCTTTGGTCGGTTTTGGACTATTGTTTTTTTACGGGTTTTTATGGGTTTTGATGAGTTTTTACAGGTTTTCGGCAGTTTTTTTTGCGGATTGTGGCGAAGCTGCTTCATCAAAGGTTTTGTTGACTAAAATTTGTTTTTTTTGCAGAAACCAACTCAAAACAAGGTTTTGATAGCCCGACCCGGATTTTTCAGGGATTTGGTTGATGTAGGATATATGATGATGATATCAAACTGTGGTAAGTACTTATCTCAACCGTCATTGCGGACCAAGATTTCATTTATATATTTAAAATCTATATAGAATTCAGAAGTTTTGGGGGCATATGCTGCGGAGGCATTCTAACCCTACAAAAAGCAAGGTTTGGTGGCCCCGGCAAACCAAGCTTTTGGTCGGTTTTGGACTACGGTTTCTACGGGTTTTTATGGGTTTGGATGAGTTTTTACAGGTTTTCGGCGTCTTTTTTGGCGGATTGTGGCGAAGCTGCTCCATCAAAGGTTTTGTTGACTAAAATTTGTTTTTTAGCCGAAACCAACTCAAAACAAGGTTTTGATAGCTCGACCCGGGTTTTTCAGGGATTTGGTTGATGTAGGGTGTATGATGATGATATCAAACTGTGGTAAGTACTTATCTCAACCGTCATTGGGGACCAAAATTTCATTTATGTATTTAAAATCTATATATATATATATATATAATTCAGAAGTTTTGGGGGCATATGCTGCGGAGGCATACCAAGCTTTTGGTCGGTTTTGGACTACGGTTTCTACGGGTTTTTATGGGTTTGGATGAGTTTTTACAGGTTTTCGGCGTCTTTTTTGGCGGATTGTGGCGAAGCTGCTCCATCAAAGGTTTTGTTGACTAAAATTTGTTTTTTAGCCGAAACCAACTCAAAACAAGGTTTTGATAGCTCGACCCGGGTTTTTCAGGGATTTGGTTGATGTAGGGTGTATGATGATGATATCAAACTGTGGTAAGTACTTATCTCAACCGTCATTGGGGACCAAAATTTCATTTATGTATTTTAAATCTATATATATATATAATTATACATATATATATTTATAGAATTCAGAAGTTTTGGGGGCATATGCTGCGGAGGCATACCAAGCTTTTGGTCGGTCTTGGACTACGGTTTTTACGGGTTTTTTGGGTTTGGATTAGTTTTTACAGGTTTTCGGCGTCTTTTTTGGCGGATTGTGGTGAAGCTGCTTCATCAAAGGTGTTGTTGACTAAAATTTGTTTTTTAGCCGAAACGAACTCAAAACAAGGTTTTGATAGCCCGACCCGGATTTTTCAGGGATTTGGTTGATGTAGGGTGTATGATGATGATATCAAACTGTGGTAAGTACTTATCTCAACCGTCATTGGGGACCAAAATTTAATTTATGTATTTAAAATCTATATATATATATATATATAATTCAGAAGTTTTGGGGGCATATGCTGCGGAGGCATTCTAACCCTACAAAAAAGAAAGGTTTGGTGGTCCCGGCACAACAGGTAGGCAAATTTGATCAAACAATGTTTGAACATTTTTATCCACATTTACCAGCATAATACGTACTGAAAGGTAGAATTTTGAAGGGGGGAAGCATTCTAACTGCTGAAAGGCTGGTAAAAAGCAATTTCAAGGGGGAAGCATTCTAACTGATGAAAAGCTGGTAAAAAGCAATTTCAAGGCTGCTGAAATGCTGGGAAGCATTCTAGCCGCTGAAATGCTGGCAAAAGTTATTTCAAGGGGGAAGCGTTCAAATTGCTGAAATGCTGGTAGAAAACAATTTCAAGGGGGAAGCGTTCTAATTGCTGAAATGCTGGTAGAAAGCAATTTCAAGGGGAAAGCATTCTAACTGCTGAAATGCTGGGAAGCATTCAAACTGCTGAAACGCTGGCAAAAGCAATTTCAAGGGGGAAGCGTTCTAATTGCAGAAATGCTGGTAGAAAGCAATTTCAAGGGGGAAGCATTCTAACTGCTGAAATGCTTGTGTAAAAAACAATATGAAGGGGGAAGCATTCTAACTGATGAAATGCTGGTAAAAAGCTTTTCAAGGGGGACGCATTCTAACAGCTGAAATGCTGGCAAAAGCAATTTCAAGGGGGAAGCATTCCAACTGCTGAAATGCTTGTGTAAAAGCAACTTCAAGGGGGAAGCGTTCTAACTGATGAAATGCTGGTAAAAAACAATTTCAAGGGGGAAACATTCTAACTGCTGAAATGCTGGCAAAGCAATTTCAAGCGGGAAGCGTTCTAATTGCTGAAATGCTGGTAGAAAGCAATTTCAAGGGGGAAGCATTCTAACTGCATTCTAACATCTGATGATAGTCATAGTGAGGGATTTGTGCAAAGAGTTTTCCGAAAACAACAAAAAACTTAAAACCCGGGTGCGGAGGCATTCTAACTGAATGATTTTTTGCCGTGCGCGTGCCGCATTCTAACTGAGGGGGAGGAATATTTGGAATTCGCGGAGGCATTCTAACTTTCATTTTAACGGTATATCCATTGTTGTTCACCTATGCTTAGGAGATCTTGGAGTTGAATGGTGATAATAGAACGGTTTTACTGAAAAAAACATAAAAACAAACAAAATCTTCACAGATTATGCCATTTGCCAAATTTAGATTTTCCAACAGTGCCAAAGATGATCCAAGAAACCATTAAACGACATATCCAAAGTGCATTTTTATCATGGTCTAAATACCTTTCCCAGTGCGCAACCGGGACACCTTCAAATCTGCCAGGTGTGCTTTCGGTGCGGCGGGGCAATGGCAGTTGGCCTTGTGGATTCTGGGCTGCAAGGATGGGATTTGATATCGAGATGCAAATGGATACAGTACCAGGCTTGACCCAGGCACCAAAATTGTGATTTAACCATTATCAATGGGGTATTGTGTATATATATATATACAGTCGGTGCCAGAATTATAGAACGGAATCAGGAGTACAAAAGTACGGTAAAATAACGTACCTTCGTATACTCCTCCGGATCCCGATTCCGCGCGGATTCGGGTCCTGTTCTATATTTTTTTCCGTTCTAAAATTACTTTTTCCGTTCCATAATTATTTTTCCGTTCTATAATTAATTTTTCCGTGTTGTGTTTTTAAACCCTCAATGGCCATTTCAGGGGCTTAAATTAGAGGTACCTATCACATAAAACCCATATGTAAGGTCTACTAAGGCTTAAAGGGAATTGTTATTGCCATATATCCTCGGATTCCCATTGAAACGGCCAGCAACAGGCAGATTGTATGACTCTTTCAGGTTACTGACATATACTTGCATCATTTTATGTATCTTTCTGGGACCCCGGGAAAAACGTGACACGGAAACCGGTTTCCACAAAATTAATTATAGAACGGAAAAAATAATTATAGAACGGTTTCCGCAAAATTAATTCTAGAACGGAAAAAATAATTATAGAACGAAACTGGTAAATGTGGGAAAATGGGGGAAAACACAATTATAGAACAAACCAGAATTATAGAATGACAAAAAAATAGGAGTAAGTTAAGGTACGTTTTTTTCATACCATCCGAGGAAAACAGAATTATGGAACAGCGGGGCGCGGTGGGTGACCGTACCTTCGTACTCCTCAACTTCCGTTCTATATTTCTGGCACTGAGCAGATACACACTTTGGTTAATGTGTTACTGTCTGCGAACCGGAACTCTATGGAAATCATCGTCCATCATTTGACTTTATATATTTGATCCATGTCGAGGATTTCCGAGTAAACTAGGGATTTTTGACAGCAAACTGTGAAATTAACGGAGGGTCCTCATTGGTGCTGCTACCTTGACTTGGCCGGGTGCAGACAGATTTGTCCGGGAAGTTGTTTGTAAGTTGTGGGTCACAAAAAACAGCATTTTGACAAACAAAATGCTTCACTTCTAGTTTCTAGTTATCCCCGCCCTGATACATTATTCTGACATTCTATCTGGCATTCTATCTGACACATATTCCGAAATTCGATTTGACATTCTATTTGGCATCTATTCTGACATTCTATTTGACATATGTTCTGACATTCTATCTGGCATCTATTCTAAAATTCTTTCTGGCATTCTGTCTGGCACATACATGTTCTGGCATCCTATCTGGCAGTCTTTCTGGCAGTCTATCTGACATGTGTTTGGGTCCAGGCGCATTCCACAGCCTCCTGGCCTGGTTATATGGAGTTCGGGTCCACACGCACTCAACAGCATCCGGAGCTGGCAGAGGGGATGAACACAACAAAGATGAGGAGGAGAAGGAAGGAGGTGCACCTGTGTTAAAATCTAAAGACCCTCACCTTGCAGGTGGGGAACAAACCCTCATAAGAAGACTGTGTTTTACTTTGTTAAAGTGCTAACATACTCCAGGGGTATATCCATTTCCCAGAAGTAAAACAGTGTCAAGTACTAATTTCTACAAAGTCAACTTGCCCGGTCCTAGGAAGCAAAGCACCCCAAGCAATTCCCTCATTTTTTCGGGCCATACACATGCCCAAACAAGTGGATGTATTTGAACATGAAGTATACACCCAACTTGCCATCCATTTTTGAAGAGAAAATGATGATCAATTATCGGGGGGCATTTGATTAATTTGATTTCCAGACGAAACCAGCGGATCCAACATGGGATCCATCAGGACTTCGTACTGCGGTCCTGAGAAAGCAGGATTCTCGATGGACGTTGCTTGGCTTACCATGGCTGACAGCTGGTTCGGACCATAGACCCTCCAAGTAGCCATGAAACAGGTAAAAGTCCAAGTCACAATGGGAACATGTATATTTACAATTAATTTAATATATATATATATATACATATATATATACATATATATATACATATTATGTATATATATATACACATATATATATATATATATACATATATATATATATATACATGTTTTTGTCTTGGTACTTGGAGCGTCTAGGTAGTTTCTTTTCAATTCAACAACTGGGATGTTGATCCCATGTGGGGAGATAAACCACGTCGCTAAACATGGAATACTTTGAAGGGCCCAGAACGCCGGCCATGTTGCAGAGACTTCCAATTAAGATGCCTAGGGGGAAAATGTTTAGGGTTTAGGGTGAAATTTTGAGCCATGTCCAAACAGACCACATGGTGCAATTGTTTTTTTTGAGGATAAATGAGGCTGGGTTTGACCTGGCTTCTATTCGATAGTTTCTTACAGTGGGCAACGTTTGAGCATGGACACTGAATTCACGTAAACTCATCTTGGGTGTTTGTGCTATGCGTTTGATTGTGGCACTTTTGTAAGTGGCTGTGATACTCACAACGGTTTTTAAGCCCACAATGTCCCATTTACATCCATTTATTGCCTTATGGCAAGATCGCAAACCAACATGTTTGCCTTGGCTATCAATTAAATGTGGTGTTGGGATTGACAACCAGTAGGTCCGCTCTGAACAGTCGCCAACATCGATTATTTTGTGAGCGCTTTGTCCAGCCATGCTTCAGTTTGAGGTCAAGATTCCTCATACCGATGCCCATCCATGTCCATTTAATATTTCACGGAGCTGGTCGATGACAAGATCCGATAAGATGGAAGTCATGAAAGTACCCCAAGAGGGAACGGTGCCTCAGTTTGTGTGTAACTGATTTGGTGATGTAAAACTTCCAGAAACGCAGCATCTTCTTGTTATCAGGTAATAAGCTGCACTTCTTGTTCCTCGGCTTTTTGGGGTTGGTGCTGTCCGGTGTTGTGGTAGAAACATGGTGCGAAACGTGTACCACATGTCCCGGTAGAACCACCCCGCCAAGAAAGTAGGCAAAAATAATTGGCAACAAAGAACTGACCATGGTCCGGTTTATTTGGTGGTGTTTGCAGTGATTCTGGAATGTTCCATCCCCTGTTCCCGATTGGGAAGAAATCGACAGAATTGAAACGGCTAGGTAACCAGGTAACCAGTCTTGAGAACTAGAGTACCAAGCCAACCCCGAATTGCCGACAGATATGATCAGAGAGTGTTGCGGAATGTTGCAGGGCGAGATGCAGCTGTATTGCGACCCAGTCATGTGTGGTTATCCACTGTCTCATGTGTGGCGGAAAGATGAGTAATAATGTCAACCCCTGACTCCTGGTTGATTTATTAGCATGGCTACCCAGCCATTTGCTACTATAATGGTATATACCCAGCCAAATCGACCGCCACCCCTTTAAAAATGCACATGTGCTTTGTGAAGGCCAACAAGCTACTAAATCCACTCCACATTCGAGAGGAAACTTCGGGAAGATTCACAAGAGAGCCAGGAGCACATCCAGTCTGATATTGGGTATGTAGTCTGATATTGCAAATTATCAATAATAATAAATAATATATAAATTAAATTATCAATAAATAATTAACAAATCATCTATATAAATATCTATAAATCATCCATAAAGCATCAATGAATCATCAATAAAGCATTTATAAATGAGCCGTTGTCATTTGTTTTCTACATCTAACTGATTAATCACCAGAGCAATGTCACAAAATGCTTGGCCCAGGCATCAGTGCCTGTGAGGCGTCAAGTCACTGGAGCATGGGGAAGCTCGGCGCTGGAAATGTTAGCTGGTACCGTACTACTGACGAGTTGAGATACATCAGATGCACGCCAACCATCCCAAAACCTCTATTCTCAGAGTATCCACAAAACAATAGCGGTGGTCAAAGTTAAACGCATGCTTGAGGTCATACATTTTTTTCAGCGTGGATGGCTGTTTTGAGGGTCTAGACACGGACAATGGCTTAGACTTATGAGTGACAAGGCAGAAACACGTAGCTTAAATGGTTTAAATGACAGCAGAGACCGTGAATCTCCGACTGATTTGGAACATCAAAGCTGAATCTTCTGGGTCCCACCCCATATACCCATATATCCTGCACTTCATAGTGCATCGATGTGCATGGCATTTGGACCTCCCAGGTTTTGTTTGGGAAATTATCTATAGATCGAGCATGCCGCTGCAGGCTTTTCCTCCTCGAAGATGCCACTGGCCGACTCTTGCGCTTGAGCCTTGGCATGTCTTGGCGATGGGACGGACACCGAACACCCTCTGTGATAATTTTCTGACAGCATCTGACTTTACTCAGATTCTTTAAGTTGTTTTTTATTGATGGTGATAGGATATCCATGATTTCCAGGTTTTCCTTGAAAAGAATCCCATGTTTGCCTGGGAATGGGTGGTTGATCCTTGACAATTTTGTTGGTGACCTTCATGAATATTAATGAACGATATACAATCTAACACATAGATCATCATAGACCTACCATGAACCATACCAATGCTATGGATTAAGTATCATTAAATATCATTAACTCATAATAACCAGCTTCCATTTAAAGTCACATATATCAATCCATTTTTTTGACTGGTTGGTGGTTTCAAACATTTTTCCATAATATATGGGATAATCCTTCCCATTGACTTTCATATTTTCAAGATGGTTAAAACTAAAACCACCAACCAGTTGATGGTCAAATTCCACATTTCTGTTGCTTAACCATGGTTAACCATGGTTGAACAACTGGGGCACCGAGGAACACTTTCAGCTACAGCTGCGGCCTCAGTGGCCTTGCGCCGTGGCAACCATGGCAAGGCACGCTGCAACTGCTGAAGACCATGGCATTGCGCCAGGTGCGAGGCAATGAGGTCACGCAGCTTGGTGGAGAATAATGGGATATCGTATAAAAAATGAAATATATACACATGTATATTTATATATACATACAGACATGTGATTATATAATGATAGTTGTCACAATGATGGTAATTAATAATAAAAATTTCTATATATATATATATATGTACATGTTATGATGATAATATGTATTTAGATGTAATGATTGTAGCTATAATATACATATATATACTGTATATACTGTATATGCATGCATTGTGATTGCTTATGTTGACAGTATTTATGGGTATGCATTTATATGTGGTTATTTATAGTTGGGATATGTAAGCTGGATCAAATGGAATATTATTTATAGATTTTCATGGGATACTTATTTCATCACACACAAAAAATATGTATATATATATATATATATATTGGGTGTGTCTAAAGATGGGACCGCCAGAATGGATGAACCCTGATACCTTTTTGAGACAAATCCATATGCCTGTTTGCTTTCCCAAACATGGGAACTGCGCAAACAAATGGTGTAAAAGCCAGGCAATATTGGTGTATATACATAAATCATCATTAACATATATATATATTTAAATATACATACTGGTACATACATACATGAATTTTACATTCACACATATTCGCATACACACATATTTACATGTATAAATAATATTTATATATATATATATATATTCATATATACACACATATATATACATATATATATATATACATATATATATATATATACACATGTATATATATATACATACACTTATATACATATACATAAATATATACATATATATATACACACATACACTTATATACATATATACATATATACATAAATTTATGTTTTTTTAACATATATACATATATATATATACATATTTATATACATATACATATACATATACATATACATATACATATACATACATGCATACATACATACATAGATACATACATACATACATACGTATGTAAACATATTTACGGGAACGATGGCATTAACGGTTTGGAGTTTGGCTGGAAGCTTCCAAAAACTGACTGACCTGGCCATGATCTCGCCGACCTCACCATAAATGATGGTTCACATAGAAAATGTGTGTATATATATATGGGATTTATCTCAAGCATGGTTAACATGTCCTGAGTTGGGAATTATAGTATAGGAAAAATAAGATATCGTGGAAGTTAAATACGGAAAAATATGGTTTTAGTCTGATGGCTGAGGTACAAGACGGCCACGGGTGGACTGGCCAACCATGCCCAGTGGATGCAGGCTGGATCTGGTAACCTCCACTAAAATGGGGGATAAACATGAATAAACAGACATATATAAGCATGAATCAACATGAAAAACACTTTGAACCACTTCAAAACATAGAATTTCCTGGTGGTTCTCCCATTTTTACAACCATTTCGTTTGGAAATCTGTCCTGAAACGCCAGGGTTTTGCCCTCCTGGCACTTGGTGACGTGGCGGTGACCGAAGCCCTTTCTGCGGCCATCAGTGGCGCAGCAAGTGACGTGGCGACCATTCATGGTGCTGGTAGATTTCTACCGATGTGCATGATGTGGCCTCAGCGTGACCTTCAAACACGGGTGGCCTGAGTTGTGATAAATTGTGGATTTTTCCTGGTTAATTATATGTGAATTCAAAGTCAAGGTACATTACTGGATGGTTTTGGAGCTAGTCTGAGAATGTATAAGACAGGCTACCCTCCATGAAAGAAGTATGGCTGGCTGAGAATTGATTAAACATATGTAGAAATCGGATTACAGTGTAGACTTTTCAACGCCAAGTTGAACTACTGCCATTAATGCCACACTAGAATTTGAGATGGAAAACAACATCGATTCAACTAGATCCCTCTTACATCGTGATTTTTTCCCAAAATGTAGTGTGCACGAGGCATGCAATGACCTGAGTTGTGATGTTCTTTCCATGTCCAAAAAAGAATGACAATGCCATAAGGCCATAATACTATGTAATACATGAAATCCAGTTTTACTGGTAGTTGTTTGATCTATCCTAAGTTCCAATAAATTGGGGATCATTGGGTTCTGCGTCCCTGCGTACATAATCCTGATGAGCCCTTTCCTCCCTTATCATGACAAACAACTTGTTTAGAAACCCTTATGACCTTTAGGAACCCCTTACGTCCTTTAGCCATGGACTTGTTCATCCAGTACAGGGTGTGCAGTCTTCTTCTGACCAGGTGGTGCCCCATTGTCGTCTAAGTTGATTTAGAACTCGTTTAATTAGGCTTTACTAGGGTTATTATAACATATTATAACCATAGTTAGATGGATTTGACAAACCAACTTTGCATTAGGGGCACAACTTTGAAGTAGTAAAGCAATGGGTACAGCACCATTTTCCTGATTTATGGGTGGCTCAACCATCAGGAAGCGATGATGCTGACGTTTGGCCTCGGGCTTTAGCAGCTGTAGATGGCATGACCTTGTCGCCGATCAGCTTCAGCGAATTGGTTGCTACATGTGAGAAGATGGCAGCTGGGATGGCAGAGTCGCTTGATGTCGCTTGAGTTTTTGAGATACCTAAGCTGGTTGGTGGTTTGGAACATTTTCACTTTTCCATATATTAGGAATAATCATCCCAACTGACTAATATGTTTCAAATGGGTTGAAACCACCAACCAGTAAGTCATTCCAAGTCATTCTCAGCCCCAACATTTCCACTGATTCCGGTGGGCCGAGGTGGGATCTTCTCCCTTGCGACTGGAGTTGCCACCGCCAAGCTTGGGCTGTGAAAATGACCAGCGCTATGTTTGTCCTTTCAAAATAGGCCAGCCATTCGCTGGTCGACATAAAAATAATCCCACATGTGGGTTAATCAGGTTAATCCATACCCATTTTTGGTTGATGAAACCTTTGATTTCGTTGCTATAAACTAACTCTACATGTTTCATCATTTGGCAAACTGCCGAGGTCTGAAGTCCGTGGTCACCTGACGGATCCTGCGCAGATACAAAAGGCGACTTGGAAACGGGGATAAACAGTTGAGATCGCAAAGATCCCTTCGATGTTCAGCGATTTCACAGGCAAATGGGCATAGATGGGATAGATGGGCATGAATGGATGTCAATTAATTTCAGGAACCAAATTATGAATGCCATGCACAAAGCTCTAGGAAAATTGTCATAAATTATCAACATATACAAGCATACTCCCTAATTTCTGACAGCAAGGGTGCCTAGAAGGCACTCGAGTGATGGTAGATTTACTTGGTGTTGATGGGATCGTAACTAGCCATAGATTGGTGTTGATGGTCGAATGCGAAGCATCGGCCATCATCTTATGGTTAGTTCGAATGTGTGGGATATGTTTGAAATTCACCAGAATATGCGAAAAATCGCGTCCTATACTTGTTATAAATGACTGATTGATCTTCTCGCCGCCTCAATCGCCAGAATGTTTGGCACACCCCTTGACGCTTGTAGGTGACCTTCCAACAAAAACATATAATAAGGTTTCTTGAACTTGGGGTATTCCTTGAATCACTATGTTTTTTTTCAAAAGACCTGTGAACATCTGTAAACAATGTGAGCATTACCGATGGAATTGGGGGTCCTTGAGGTTGAGAAACATTCGCCCATCATGCAAGGTGGTGCCAAGGGCAACTCCAGTAACTAGGCTTTATATTATGATAGCTATACTGGTTGGTGGTTTGGAACATGAATTTCATTTTCCCCAATAGTTGGGATGATGATCCAATCTGACTAATATTTCTCAAGGGGGTTGAAGCCACCAACCAGTTATGATAGCTATATCTATATCGAAGTAGTTAATGGATGTTAATGGGTGATTAATACATAACATGTATTAAAAATGTTATAAGCTAACAACCATTGAACTTCCTGTTGAGGCATCTCGCATCACGCCCACAACACCAGGCCTGCGATGAGAAGCTTCTGGCCCTTCGGGAAGAGATGAGCCAGCGCAGCAAGACGCTGGAGGAGGCATAAACCAGGGTTTCATCACGAGTTGAGAATAGTTAAACTTCAATAGGCTGGCTATGTGATGGCAACCTCATGGAGACCTTAAAGGATCTTAAAGGATAACAACATTAATGGATAAACATGGAATAGTTTTTTTTCTATATGCACACACACACCTTATTTGTATTGATGTTGTAAACCCAATAATGGACCCTTTGCGGATGTTTTTTATTGAGACCCACTTATGGTGATTTTGGAGCTGGTTCATTATTGAGTTTACCATAGTAAATGTTTGTTACAGCAGACTAGACATTTTTGTGAACACTCTTTTCCAAATCTATCCTCAAGGCCCGGGAAACAAGGAGGAGTTTGCCATGTTTTAATTACTTACCCATTACCCATGTCTCCTCTGTAGGGTACTGTACCGATTGTCGCACCAGACTCATTACCCCCCCAAGTTCCGGAGACGGTCTGAAACTGTTTGTTGCATTTGATGATGGGGAAGTGTACGGACCTTTGCAAGACTTGCTCGAAGCCCAGATGCTTTTTGAATACGGAGCTTTTGTTTCGAGCCAGCCAATGACTAGATACGGCACGCCCTAAGGGCCTGGTGGAGCGAACTGGTTGACATATGATGTGTTTAGGTGAACCATACTGGTATCAAGTGCAAACCACTCAGCCCATCGGTGAAGCCAGCGACCTTCTACCCAGACATCCCAAGAGGAGTCACTGATCTCAAAATATCTAATCTTTGTGACTTTTCTAATACACAATTGTATTTGATAGGTATATTATATATATATACATATTTGAGATACTTAATCTTAAATCATATATGTCAAGTATAGTATGCTGATATCACTGATATCTATATAGATCCATGTTACTCCCGATCTGGCTCCGAGGGGCTGAAATTGTTGATCAATGGGTCGACCATATATGTATTCACTTGTATTAATAATAGATTTAAACACTATGATTATGAATATCATGACATTATATATATATATAATACTCACATATTTATAAATATATACATATCTTATTCATAGAGAAATCATATTACTCACTCTTTTGGTTTCCTGGATTTACCACACTTTTTTTTGGTGCAAACATCGCAGGCCTTGGAAGAAAATGTGCAGAAGAAGGCCACACAGGCGGTGGGACTGGGATCGTAAGTTGAGTTTCTTTTCCGGACCACTACGTGTGTGGATTCTGGGTTGGTAGATTGAGTAGTGTATATATATATATATATTTATAATATTGAGTAATGTATATATATATATATTATACATAATAAATATTATAAATAATGATATACATATATAGACATAATAATAGTATATATACAAATAAATTTAAATAATATAATCATAAATATAATATTTTAATATATTAAACTATATAAGTTATAATATACTACCACTAATGAGCAAGTTAGCTGCCTTGTCACTTGGGTTGGTGGTTTGGATTTTTGCGGTTTATTTCATGTAGTGCCGGAAGTGTTACTGTCAAAGGGACAGCTGAGAACCCAAACGAAGAGACAGAGAAGGTGATGATCCGCGGATCAGAACCCCAGCTGTGAAACAAAAAATAATGATGCTGATTGAACAGCCATAAACAATCATTAATCATCAAGAACCATCATGAACCAACTGAATGCTTCATGGAGTGGTCACTCTTTCCAATGATCTCAGGAGGGCTTGGACGCCTTAGCGGTGGAGATGAAAACCAAGACTGTGGAGTTGGAACAGGCGACGCCGCTGTACATCATCTGGCTTCGCTTGATATCAATGGGCACCAAAAACAATACTGTTTGTGAATCATCACTCTCCCTTTGAAAAAGTAGCATCTCTGTGGCATAGCAAATGTTTATCCATGCGTTTCAGACACATCCATATGTTCCATGCACTGTGTTTCTTTCATCTGTCTGCATATGGATCCATGTTTAAGGCTTAAAAGTTGGTAGAGATACCATACATGGAGCATATTGGAATATGAACCAATAGTCCAACCATGAATGCTACATCGGGATTATGTGGGACCAGTAATGAGAAAGTTACATAGCACTTGCGGACTATTATATTTGGTGCCTCCCAATATTAAACATCCGTCAGAAACCATGGTTTAGTGGGGGATTTACCATAATTACTTGCGGACACTGAGCAGGATGCTTCATATATACTAGAGGGATGGGAGTAATAGAATGTATCCACAATGAGATTTGATATGTTGATCATCACACTATCCAAGTGTTTTGTGGGTCATCTTAGATCAGAACAAATCCCCAGCGCAATGGATGTCGTTCAAGGGGCATATAGTGCCTTCTTTTGAATAAAGAAAAATTGAAGATAATATACCATACATCCATACATCCATCCATCCATGCATGCATATACCTGGATCTTCAAACGTCTAAAATATGTTGACTCTTTTGGTTGTTTAAAATTGTGGTCGAAGTCACCTGATTTTTTTGGGATCGTCATCAAAAACTGAAACGCCCAGAAACCATGGAAATTGGATAATTTTGATTGTTTCAACATATTCCTCTCCTCTCCCGCGAATGTAAGTAGCATTTTTTGACGCTGACTCCGCAACCCCACCTACTTTTTCTATCAAAACACTTTTGCCCAGAATCTGCAAAAAGCAAAAAAACGCGACGGAAACGCCCCGCAAACATTCGGCAAAAATCCGCAAAACCCTGCAAAACCAGCAAATGCCAGCAACTCCAGAACACAGGGTTTGTGGTTTGTTTTTTTACACATAGTAGCTATAGTTTCGTAGTAGTTTTTTGCGAGGCATCGAGATAACAAAGTAGTATAGGAATCAGAATTCGCGCCCACGTAAACAAGCGGGAGTGACCTGGATTTAAGGTAGGCCAGATGCATCGCCTAGTTTTTGCACATCGCCTAGTTTTCATCAAGTTCATGTGTGTGTGTTTTTGCGAAACGCCTGGCTTCCGAAGAACCGACAGCAACATATTTTGATACTATACTTTGATTTTTAAGTATATATACATATATATATATAAATATATATATATATATAGTTTCTCGTCCTCCTTTCATATCTCCAAGACCCCCAGCCTCTGACCAGCGAGGCCTTGGTGGCGAAATTCTCCCAGCAAAAGCAGGCACCTGCTCGGTGAAGTGACTGGTTAGATACCAACCTCCAGTAAGTTAACAGTTCGACCCTGGCATGACTTGGGGGTTGGAAGATTAGTGAAACCATTAAAAGTAGGTGATTTTCAGGGTCGAACTGTTGATTTACCAGAGGGTAACTAGTAAAAAAAAACACTAATAGATTAGCAAAAGAACTGACTAGTAAATTTTAAGAGTGACTAATAAATTAGATGATTAACCAGTTAAAAACAACGATCCTTGTAAAGTGACTCATCTTTTGCTATGGTAAAATGATTTTTCCCGAGAGCGTGTGAGTGCAGGGTTCTTCCAATAGGGGGGGTCTGTATCTCATCTTCTCATCTTCTCACCTTCTCATCTTCACACCTTCTCTCACACCTTCTCATCTTCACATCTTCTTATCTTCACACCTTCTCATCTTCACACCTTCTCATCTTCACACCTTCTCATCTTCACATCTGCTCATCTTCACATCTGCTCATCTTCACATCTGCTCATCTTCACATCTGCTCATCTGCACATCTTCTCATTCTCATCTTCACATCTGCTCATCTTCACATCTTCTCATCTTCACATCTGCTCATCTTCACATCTTCACACCTTCTCATCTTCATACCTTCTCTCACACCTTCTCATCTTCACACCTTCTCATCTTCACACCTTCTCATCTTCACATCTGATCATCTTCACATCTGCTCATCTTCACATCTGCTCATCTTCACATCTTCTCATTCTCATCTTACTTGTGCCGGAGCAGCCCTTTCGCACGAAATGAAGGTCGATCGTCAAAAACTGAGGAAAAATTGCGATGTTACTTGTGTGTAAATGCTTCTGTGTGTAAAAGCGTCTGTGTGTAAAAGCTTCTGTGTGTAAAAGCTTCTGTGTGTCAAAGCGTCTGTGTGTAAAAGCGTCTGTGTGTAAAAGCGTCTGTGTGTAAAAGTGTTTGTGTAAAAGTGTTTGTGTGTAAAAGCCTCTGTGTGTAAAAGCGTCTGTGTGTCAAAGCGTCTGTGTGTAAAAGCGTCTGTGTGTAAAAGCGTCTGTGTGTAAAAGACTGTGTGCAAAAGCGTCTGTGTGTAAAAGCGTCTGTGTGTAAAAGCTTCTGTGTGGAAAAGCGTCTGTGTGTAAAAGCGTCTGTGTGTAAAGTGTTTGTGTGTAAAAGTGTTTGTGTGTAAAAGCCTCTGTGTGTAAAAGCGTCTGTGTGTAAAAGCGTCTGTGTGTAAAAGCGTCTGTGCGTAAAGTAAAAGCGTCTGTGTGTAAAAGCGTCTGTGTGTAAAAGCCTCTGTGTGTAAAAGTGTTTGTGTGTAAAAGCGTCTGTGTGTAAAAGCGTCTGTGTGTAAAAGCGTCTGTGTGTAAAAGCGTCTGTGTGTAAAAGCGTCTGTGTGTAAAAGTCTCTGCGGGTAAAAGCCTCTGTGTGTAAAAGTCTCTGTGTGTGAAAGAGTCTGTGTGTAAAAAGCGTCTGTGTGTAAAAGCGTCTGTGTGTAAAAGCGTCTGTGTGTAAAAGCGTCTGTGTGTAAAAGCGTCTGTGTGTAAAAGGCTCTGTGTGTAAAAGCGTCTGTGTGTGTAAAAGGCTCTGTGTGTAAAAGCGTCTGTGTGTAAAAGTCTCTGTGTGTAAAAGTCTCTCTGTGTAAAAGTCTCTGTGTGCAAAAGCGTCTGTCTGTAAAAAGTTCTGTGTATGAAAAACTTTACAAAAATACGATGCAAACTATTGTCTTGTACTAGTCATATATTGTCTTGATACTACTCTTCTTGTCTGCCTATAATACATCTTTAATATATTATCTTGTAATATAGTGTCTCCATACTAACAACAGAAGACTCTGCTCCTCTACGCTCTCGGGCCGTCCGTCGTCTAGTTTTTTATGAATTCACCAGCTAAACATTAGATTTTGTTGGCAGGTATCTGAGATTCACCATGAGTAGTCTTAACTTGTAGGGGTATACACAACTTGATAAACCACTGGTTGGATTCTAGTTGTGTTTTTAGTTTTGTTTTATTCTTACGAGTTCTGAGTTCTGAGTACTATAGATACAATGAAGGGGGCCTCAATCGGGGCCACAAGCTCAGAATGTTCAGATATGATTATATAATTGCAGGGTTAGTCACCAGCATCGGTATGCCCAAAAACACATTGCATTTTGAGCAAGAAGTGATAGACAAACATGGCAAGGCAAGTAGTCATGATTACAATGACAGAATGGTTATGGTATATGATGATAACACTGTAAATCAAAGACGTGTATATATGTCCTGTACATTCCTTTGTCATAGACCGACGAAGGCTAGGACACGTTGACCAAAGCAAAGAGCTAAACATAAGATATAAAAATATATTAAAAAAACAGTTTCTATGTTTTATAATTATATATCTATCATTATTTGGTATGTTTTGTTTTGCGTGCGGTTCTATCTTCTTGCTGTAAGGTAGATGCAACACCCACCTCGTAGCCAGGCATTTGACCTGAGCCTCCGTGAGCAAGGGGAGGTGGGAAAGTCACGTTTTACACCACTAAGTGATAGGACATTTGGTGTTTTTTTGGGACTACACTCCGTCAAAATCTATAGAGCCTGAAAACAGATATGTTATATGTTTTAGTGGAAAGTAAACTTCCGACCGCCTGTCTGGCAGGGTCTATGTTAATTTGGGGAAGTGTATATAGGAACTTTGGGGTTCGTATCCCAAATATTTGAGAAAACCAAATGAGCAGTGGCTGCCAATTAAAGCCCTGTTGATTGGTGCTTAGTTTGGGGGTTATACTAGCCAATAATTATCTTTGGGACTAGCACAAACCATTATGAGAAATCCTATTAATTAACCTGCAATAACCAGCCAGTATAAAGGGACGACTCATATCAGGTCTACGGGGTATGCAGGGGTTATTAACCACCATCAACCCTTCTGAATGAACAATTGAGCCACTTCACTAAATGTTGGTTTGCCTTTGGGGTTAGCTTGGATTTCCAAGACTCCAAGGACTGCAACTGCATTCTATCATTCCAAGCTGTGTCTCTTGATATATAGAATTGGTTGAAGGGAAAAGCTGCGGCGAACGTCCAGCCCATATCCGATCAATTCTTGAAGAGCAAACCTAGTGAAGGCAGGGTCAAGATGATACTTGTAGCAACAATGAGTCACAACTCTTCCCCTTTCCCAAGTTTTGTTGCCTAACCACCATTTTTTTTGAAACTGAATATTTAATTCTCATACAGGTTTGTGCCTAAAACCCTGGCGCCTTTGTGAACACCATTGATGTTCATCCCCATATTCGTAAGGGTCAAAATTATGCCACAAATCGACAAAATCCTTGGTTTTGCTGAGCTTTAAATTATCTGACCCATGGCTAGTGGCCGCATCCATGATATGTCTTGACATGTCGTCATCATATCCCCACCATTTCGTGCAGGAGTTTGATGGCCGCTTAGCCTATGAGTCCAAGTCGCTACGGCAGGATGGGTCAAGACGCTACCATGTGATGTTCAATTTCCCTGTGTGAGGCCATTTGTTTTGCGAAGGTTTCCACCTTTCTGGTATCCGCAAAAACGAAAGGTGTGTCTAAAAAATGGTAATTGTAGAGCTTCGCACACCGGCGACGCCGGTAGGGGTCGGGGGAGGGAAAGAGAGAGGGGGATGTCATCTGAACTTGCGAACATGACATGCTGAGGGTCGGCGGCCTATCTTGGGGCTATGTTGGCCCATCTTGGGGCTATGTTGGCCCATCTTGAGGCTATGTTGGCCTATGCCTAATGTTGTAATTTACAGCATTTTGTGCTGTGAGATGGTAAGAACCCGCGTAAATACCACAGTTTTAGTCCCCGAAAGTGGCTAAAACACTTATTTACAGAGTTTCGTTCACATCACGATCTTCGATTTTTTGAAAAACGTGTAAATACCAGCGTTTTTTGCATTCATCAAGACAAAAAATCGGTTCAAAAAGTACAAAAAATGCTATAATTTACAGGGGAGTGGCCCCGTCACAAGCAAAAAACTGCGTAAATACCAGCGTTTCGGCGTCCAAAAGTTGCCAAAACACCGCTATTTACAGTGTTTCGTGCCTTCCACGTTTGCTTGAAATTGCAGAAACATTGTAAATACCAGCATTTTTTGCGATCAACCCGCCAAAAATGCTGTAATTTACAATGTTTTTTTGCTTGGCTTTCAAAAACACTGGTATTTGCAGTGTTTTGTGCATCTCGGGTCCAAAAAGTACTGGTATTTACAGCATTTTCTGCGTTTTTGCATGGCTCCCGCCAACGACGTTAAAACGCAAAAATGTTGTAATTTACAGCATTTTGTGACTTCCGAAAAGCGAAAAATCGTCCGAAAAATGTGTCAAAACGGTACTTTTTTCCGATTTTTGGGACCTCCAAAACGCATCTTCAAATTTTACCCTCTTTTTGTCCACCCCAGACCCCGAAAAACGTGAAAACCCCACCAGGCTAAAGGATTTTTGGGGAGGGTCGGCGGCAGGGGCGCGCCCCCGGGTAGCTAAAGCTATGCTTAGCTTCCCCACACTACACGGCGAGGCGTCGCCGGATTATAAAAGGGCTCCGCCCCTGCCGCCGACCCCGGAAGGGTATTTGATATCTTGTGGTGTGGTGATCTCAGTGCTTTGGTAGTGCTGTGGCTGATGTAAGTCGCTTCATTCAAACAGCACAGCATGACAGCAGTCCATGGCCTGCTGCCAGTGTCTCTCGGCAACGAAGGCGCCAGTGGCCAGCTTCATGCTGATGACTCTGCTAACTCTGGTGTTGGATCTATTGGGTCGAGCTTTAAACATGGCAATCTGAAGATATGAAATGTAGATGCATGGCGCTGTTTCTGTCACTGAGTATATGAAGAGATCGGACATAGATCTATGTAAATGTGTATCGAATGGGCTAGCAGCATATTGGGTCTGCTGCATGATTAAGGACAGCATTGCGATATTGGACCAGCTCATGGTTGATGTGTCCTGTGTTCCTTGGACTTGGACTTGAAGCGGAAGACGGGGTTGAGGTGTGGCAATCAATTGAGCAGTTCACCAGCATAACATGTCTTTTGATGGCTTAGCTATTGGTAGTAGCGTGCTGGGGTTGTGAGAGGAAGTGTTCACCAGTGTTGTGTCTGGGCTCAGGCAGGTCAGACGGTGTGTGCAGGTTGATTGGGTTGTCTGTGCCATGACTGACGGTGCAGCACCGAAGTTTAGCCCGAAGAAGCGTCAGAAGGTGTCGCATGGGTTGACTCTGCAAGTACATCGATATGCTGATGCAGCTATGTATGTGAATGGCAGCTTCGATCCGTTAGAGTCCTGCTACTTGCTGGCTTTGACTGACTCTGGGCGGCCATCGCCGCTGTTTCAGCTTGGATCGAAGTATATACCCGAGTTTGTGAAGGGCCATAAGCTGGAAGGCTTCTCCAAGACGTTGGATGAGTTGGCTTTTTGATTGCAAGCAGGGGGTGGCTATGGCACTGAGGTTTTTTGGCTGTAAGGGCAAGGGGTGAATGGTGCAGGGTGCAAGGTGGTACCCCCAAGTTATAACTTATGTTATAACCCTCACAAATTAACTTATAAGCAGGGTTAACATAGGTTATAAGTTTGATAACTCATGTTGAAGTAATAACTTAGATGTGGATTTATAACTTAAGTTATGGGTTCGGACGTAAACAAGATACGAAAAAGTTACACAAGTTAACTTTTTGTAGTGTTTTTTTTTGGTTCGTGTATCTTGGGGGAAAATTGCTAAGATTTTGATGCTTTTGCAGGCATTTTCGACTCGAGATCGTAAAAGGGACCGTTTTTTACAAGATGGCAGCGTTTCCCATACTTCTTGCGGCAGACGCAATGGGAGACGCTTCGGTCTACGGAGCGTCAAATCAAAAAGATTGAACTTCTGGTTGAAGTCTGGTAGCTAGTGGCCTCAGGCATCCCAGTGAAAGGACACAGACTACAATATGCGCTCTTCTGACTACAATATGCATCTCGTGGGTTCCCGGGTTGATTTTGGACTTTTCTGGGGGATATGTAAGGTTTGGTTACAAACGCGTATGTGTCTGGATGCAATATTACAAAAAATATCAAAAAATCAAACAAACACATATGTGTCTGGTGACAAGAAGCAATGTACGTGTATGTGTTTGATACCTAACCACCACAAACGCATGTATGTTTGATCCCAAACGATTTCCAAACGCGAATGTGTGCGGAATGTGTGCGGAACGTGTTTTTTTGTGTTTGGTATGTAGGCAAGAAGAGAGCCTACGCGTATGTATACGCTTCACTGTGACAAACGCGTTGTGTTTGTATGCAAATATACATTAAAAGCATCGCAAACGCACATGTGTTGTGCGCTCTCTTAACATACCACAACAAACGCGCATGTGTCTGGTTGGAAAACCGAAAAAGACTTCCTTTTTTCCCATTGCAGCTCACTTTTTGGTTTTCCGAAAATGGAACACTCTTGAAAATCCGAAAACATGCAGTTTGTGGCGCAAAGAAAAGTCCAATTCACATGTGCATTGCTTGCCCTGAACAAAGCCTGTGTGGCCGGCAAGAAACAATTCAATGTGCCAAACATTGGTTGCAAACTAAATTAAATGCTTCTTCAATGCTCAGTAAGAGGATCTGCGCACTCGACCACAAAAAGCAAAAAAAGACCGCCTTATACACCGTATTGTTGCTAAAAACAAAAAAAGAGAATTTAATCAAATTTACCCTTAAAATCAAAATTCCACAAAATAAAAACTTACACAAGTTACAAACAAGATATAACTTAGTTATAAAACCCATAACTTAAGTTATGTTAACTTCAACATAACTTAATTTACGTTACTTATAAGTCCCCTAAGTTCAACATAACTAGGGGGTACCACCTTGTGTGAAAGGATAGTAGAGGTTGTGATTTATATTTTCTGCCTACAAACGGCCTTGCTCACAACTGAGGAACAGGAAGATCAGGTACATTGCCGGGCCGAAACTAGCAGCCCGTGGCGTTTTGGAATCTACACAGTGGCATCCAACGTGTCCTCGGCCATGTACTTCATGTCGGAGTTTTTGAGTTGGCGTTATCAGCAACCGGATCAGTCCCGACGTTGCAGGTCCTGAAGTATTGTGATGTGAATCTGCAGGATTGGATGGAGGCATGCGGGCTGTAGGTGGAGATGACGCAAGTGGAGCCCGACTTGCGGAAGGCCTTGGAGTGTGTGGGGCCGATCTATGCAGGGCACTTGAAAGTGTGCGCGCAGTTTGTGTCGTCGCCGGAAGTTATGATCACCCTCCACGGGAGCAGCTTTTACCTCAAGGACGAATTTGCTCGTTGGCAAGGATTTTATGTCACGCGTTCTGGCGTGGAGGTGGCACAGAAGGAGAGTGGTGCATTGTATGCCCGCAGATCTCCGCCATTGTTGGTGGAGCGTGGATTAGATGTGGTGCTGAAGCCATTGAAGGAGATCTTTGTGAAGGAAGTCGAGGTGACATTGGCGGCGAACGTTGCAGTCCCAGCCACGACAACGTCTGAGTTGAAGCGCATGTTGGTGTGATGCTAGGATGATTGGGTTTGAGCCTAGAAAAACAAAGCCTAGAAAAACAACATTTTTCGACAGATTCTGTTGCCTGCGGCTGCTGCAGTTAAAACAGCTTCGAAAAAATCACCTCCTGGGGGAAAACACCATGCCTCTGAAGGACGAGCTAGTTCCAAAACCACGCCAAAAAAGTGCCTAACGTGTCGTCTGAAATCCGAGAAAAACAGCATTTTTCGACAGATTTTTCGACAGATTCTGTTGCCTGCGGCTGCTGGCAATAAAACAGCAATCACCTCCCGGGCGGGGAAACACCATGCCTCTGACAAAACCACGCTAAAAAATTGCCTAACGTGTCATCTGAAATCCTAGAAAAAGAGATTTTTCGACAGATTCTATTGCCTGCGGCTGCTAGCGGTCAAACAACTTCGAAAAAATCAGTTTCCAGCGGGGAAACACCATGCTTCTGAAAGCTAGTTCCAAAACCACGCCAAAAAACTCCTGAACGTGTCGTCTGAAATCCTAGAAAAACAGCATTTTTCGACAGATTCTGTTGCCTGCGGCCGCTAGCAGTCAAACAACTTCGAAAAAATCACCTCCCGGAGAGGAAACACCATGCCTCTGAAGAACGAGCTAGTTCCACAATCACGCCAAAAAACTCTCTAACGTGGCGACTGACACCCTAGAAGAACAACATTTTCGACAGATTCTATTATATGCGGCTGTTGCTAGTCCGCCTGCTGCTGCTGCTGCCGCGCCAAAAGCCCCTAACTCCCTCCGGCATCGTCTGAAAGCCTAGAAAAACAACATTTTTCGACAGATTCTGTTGCCTGCGGCTGCTGCAGTTAAAACAGCTTCGAAAAAATCACCTCCCGGGGGGAAAACACCATGCCTCTGAAGGACGAGCTAGTTCCAAAACCACGCCAAAAAAGTGCCTAACGTGTCGTCTGAAATCCGAGAAAAACAGCATTTCTCGACAGATTTTTCTACAGATTCTGTTGCCTGCGGCTGCTAGCAATAAAGCAGCTTCGAAACAATCACCTCCCGGGGGGGGGGGAAACACCATGCCTCTGACAAAACCACGCCAAAAAAATGCCTAACGTGTCGTCTGAAATCCTAGAAAAACAGCATTTTTCGACAGATTCTGTTGCCTGCGGCTGCTAGCAGTCAAACAACTTCGAAAAAATCACCTCTCCCAGGGGGAAAACACCATGCCACTGAAGGACGAGCTAGTTCCAAAACCACGCCAAAAAAGTGCCTAACGTGTCGTCTGAAATCCGAGAAAACAGCATTTTTCGACATATTTTTCGACAGATTCTGTTGCCTGCGGCTGCTAGCAATAAAACAGCTTCGATACAATCACCCGTTGGGGAGGGGAAACACCATGCCTGTGACAAAACCACGCTAAAAAACTGCCTAACGTGTCGTCTGAAATCCTAGAAAAACAGCATTTTTCGACAGATTCTGTTGCCTGCGGCTGCCAGCAGTAAAACAACATTTTTCGACAGATTCTGTTGCCGGCGGCTGTTGCTAGTCCTCCTGCTGCTGCTGCTGCTCCTGCTGCTGCTCTTGCGCTGCTCCTGCTGTGCCATCAGCCAGCTTCCAAGGCAACAAACCAACAGCCAGACATCTTTTTCGAAACCCACTCGAAACACCAAAACACCACCTAATGTCGTGTCGAACATGACGCAAAATCGCAGCCACAAATGCTGGCTGCCTGCTGCTGGCTTCGTACTTCCTGACTGGCGGCTGCTGCCTACTGGCTGCTGGCTCCTGGCTGCAGACTAGTGGGCTACTGGCTGCTGCTGCTTAGCTGCTGCTGCTGCTCTTACTGCTAGTGCTGGACTCGCTGCTGCCGCTGCTACTGCCACTGCCGCTGCTCTTGCTGCTGGTGCGGCTAAACTTGCTTGTCTTATTCCCTGGCGCGCTCCCCCTTGCGTCTGCCGGGGTCGGCGGATATGTAATTATACCACCCACATGACAGCAGTTTCATTGGGAGAATTATCGCTAACCCGCGGGTTGGGGTCACCCACACAACATGATCCCCAGCCACCAAAAGCCAGGAGCTGGATGTGAACAGCGAGAGCTTGCGGCTGGAGTTGCAAACATCGCTGGAGCACAAGATCTGAACCTCAATCTGAACAGTTTTAGGCAGCTAACTTTCCAAGCCAATTGGTTGATGATTCATTGATATGATTAGATCGGTGGGACAAGTCCCAACATACACTAGGTAGTACTGATATCATGATATCATCATCCATGACTCTTGGGGAATCCCATTGAAAACCTGTGATTTTCCCGATCGTTTGATCCCTAGTAGCTGGGCATGGCTGCATCCCCATGTCCACTTGATCCGAAAAGTCTTGCTTGAATCCCCTTGTTTGGTTGATCTTCTAATGCTTAATCTGATACTGTACATAATATTGTTTCATACCTGGTTGGTGGTTTCAAACATTTTCTATGTTCCATAATATATGGGATAATCCTTCCCATTGACTTTCATATTTTTCTGGTTAAAACCGCCAACCAGAAAACATCAGAACATCAACCATGATCTGTGGCCACCTGGGTCTGAAAAAAAACACCCATAGCCAAAGGATTTTTCTAACTATATAGTTGGTATAGCAATTTTGAAACAGTCTCTGCAGATGTTTTGAAAGGGATGCTGCAGTTGTGGGTGACTAGTTAGAGATACCCTCTGGTAAACTAACATAACTATGGAAAATCACCATGCTTAATGGGAAAAACTCACTATAAATGGGTCATTTTCCATAGCTATGTAACAAATTACCAGATACAATTAGATACAATCACTTCCCCCTTTGTGGCCCTTGAAAGAAACAACGAAAGCTGGGTGGAATGTATTGGATCTATGCATCAAAAAGCCCAATCGAAGATCATGGGAAACTGAAGCTTTTCTGTATCTTTGTGTGTTTCTGAAGTGTTACTATACCTATATATATAGGTGTTTGATAATGAAGCATATATATATTATACCCATAAAATTGCCATTTAGCGGGAGGATAAATTAAGCCAAGCACTGGAAGTGAAGCACGCTATTTTAGAAAACCCGTAGTATTTTCCCAGCTAGAAACCCCCAGTATGGTTATACTATGAATTCCATCACATGCTGTATCCCCCTGAAATCACCAGTAGGAAATCCCAATATCAGCCGACATGTTCACACGATTTTTGTTGGTTAACACCACGAAGCATGATAGTTAACCATGATAGTTAACCATGATTAGCCGTTCAACAACACGGTGATTGGTTATTATGTAATCAGTGTCAAAGCATTAAACACCAAATCATCCCATTAATCGCCATTAAAAAAACATTACTGTAATCACCAGTAATTCACCGTTAATCAGGCATATAATCACGAATATTGATGAATCATTGTTAACCATGAACTATCAGTATGAAGCTTTCTAAAATGTCCTGCAAAGCGTTCAGCCCCTGCGAGGCAACCAAGTGACGCACCCCTTGGAAGAGATACGTTTTTTGGCAGAGCCATGCATTTAATCCAAAGATTGAATGGTTGGGGATTGGAAAAATAGCTGGTCGATACTTTTATTTGAGAACACTTGTTGATAGATTTGATAGAAGAGATGCCTGCTGCTGAACAATCCCCTACTTTGAAGCTTGAGAATTAATTCTGTGGTCATATAGCATGGTTCTTGGTTGACTGGTTTTCTGCGTTGACCTTAGTTTGATACTTTAGTACTTTAATCTTTTACTATCAATGATGAAATGCTCTAACAGCTACACATTGGATTCTTTGGCAGCTATCTAAGACTCACCATGTTGTGTTCATTGAACTTATCAATATATATGTAATAAAATATATACTGTAACTAAGATCTATCTACCAACCAGTACAATGGGATGGGATTGATGGGATTGGGGCATTCTTCACGGCTTATCTGGGCAAGAAAATCAACGCCATCACCACGATGTCACCAATCTTTCAGGTTGGTTATGCTTGGCCATTTGCCAGAAATTGTGTTTCCCCATTTTTTAATAGGACAATTATGATGACGTATATATATATATGTATAATATTTTATATATATATGTATAATATATATATATATATGTATATATAGAGGTGTTTGGTTTTGAGATGCACCCATTCACGTCTTTGGCTGACAGGTGATATACACATTTGGGATGAATGACCATCCTGGCGAACGTCATTCAAGTAGGCCAATAAAGTATACTTCTAACCCCAAGCCCAAGACAATGCTTGAGTAGCTGTGGTACTACCTCGGATGATGAAATTTTCCAAGATTGACAAATAAGAATCAATGATCAATTCCATATGATTCCATTTATTGATGATGACCTATTGTATGACCTATTGTAGGTGAATGATCAATGGAGATAGTCCACATCTCCAGTTTCAATCATATCCACATCGCTTAGGGCATGGCCTTGGGCCAATAGTATGGACTTCCACGGAGATTGATTCCTTAAAAGGGAAATCATTCGAAAACTGCCTAACAGTGAATTAACATTGCAGGCATGTGGATTATGGTAATTTGCCCAGATATATAGATAATAATGTAATGTCAACTCATTCAGTTTATACAGTATAACAATTATTGACACATGTCTTTCTTTAACATCAACTGATCAATGGCTACTGAATGATGTATAGACATAGACATACACATGATGTCTTCTGGGAAAAAGAACACAAGTGGTTAAAGAAAGCCTACACATGATGAATCCCAATGTTTCTTGCGTAGATCCACATTGTAGTTGATTGTTTAAATCCTACGTTGTGGACAAACAATTGAAGCTATGGCTTCACCCATCCCACATTTGAACCATGATATCAACCAGGGTGACGGTGACATTCGCCAAAATGTTTTTTTTCTGTTTACCCTATATCTGATTGGCTGATCAAGTATATATACTCCCCATATTCTCCATTCCAGTTTCGCTTTTCTGTAACTCCATAAAAATAAATATATGCACATATCATGTGTTATATCAAGTTGTATCCTCGCAATATCGCAATCAGCAGTTGTACCAGGACAACATTCCTCTTGTTGGTTGACTCCCAGAATATCCCATTGGTTGATTTCCAAAATATCTGCTTAGTGACCCCGGATTAATAAGCCCTGGGTGAAAATTTTGCTATTGAAATGGTACTCTCCCAATGATCGACAGCCCAAAGGTTTATTTTGCTCCGGGGTTTGAGAATATATCCAGCTCCATTCATTCAATATCCGTTTGAATCCCACACACACATATCCCGTAAAACAACCAGCCTCACATTGCAATCCCGTACTTTCCCACCTCCTAATTTTCAATGTGCAAATTATGAGGATACATATATACAAATATATATATAGGTTCGTATATACATTTTTGTAATTGGAGTGTATTGAGGGTTATATTTGGGATTTACTCATGGATACCCCTGGTAATTGCACATAGCTAGGAAAAATGGCCCGTTTAGTTCGATGATTTCCCTATTAACGGTGACTTTCCGCAGCTGTATTAAATTACCAGTGTCAGTGGGTATATAATCATATTCAATCATACTCCCACGAAACAACACCCATGATACCTCCATTTTGATGGGTCAGTTTTCCATCAATATAATTATATATATATACATAATTATACTCATTTTTGTTGGTTAATTCCGTATGAATAAATCCTCATTAAACCACCAAAAAACGATTTTTCCATCATATTAAATGGTTAAATTGGTGAAGTCTTCCTCCCAGAAATCTTCCATCATTCCCTGGTCCTCGGTTCAAACTTCGAAGGTCAAGAGCTGAAAAAGATCCAGGACCAGAACGAGCGGCGCTCCGTGTTGATGGAGGAGCAGGAGAAACGTCAGGCGCGGAGCATGGCGTGGTAGGGGGGCGTGGAACAAAAGTCCTAAAGCACTGAAGAATATGGTGGTAAACCTGGTCAAAGGAAGAAATGAAGATTAGCAGATTTCAACCAGACATGTTGGTAAAAGATAGGGTTGGGCGAAAGGGAGATTCATCGGAAGTGTAGAGATTTGAACCAGGAATGATGCTCATGTTCTGGATTCGACTTACTCACTGTGCACTCGCGGGAACCCGGAATGCCAAGGCCAACTTTGAAGGAATCAAAAAACCATCAAGAGACCAATGTCATTTGCCGCCTTTACCGCTTCACAGGCGATTGTTTAGTTTGAGAATTTGGTTTGCTTGAACTTATCAATGCTAAATGTGTATGAGTTTGCCATGTTATTTCGAGTGTGTTTATGGTTTGATGGATAAGGTTACGGCAAGCATAGCTTAAACGCAATACTCACCATGGTTTGGGGCAATTATATAGATAGATAAACGTACAAAAGTATAAACACCTTACATTTCCCTAAAGCTGTCAACCTTTAGCTTAGGCTTAGGATCAACAGACCACATCTATGGCTCAAACTTGAAGCCCAAGTCGGGATGGTTCCTCGCTAAATGTTTAGCACTGAAAAATGGTAAATTCTGACCTTTTGAGAATGTTTGACCCATACTACCCATACCCATATGGTTGCAACGGTTGCAACGGTTGCAACCAACTGGACAGCTTCGTAACCAATAACTATGGACCATATGACATTACTGCCAGGTGGCCGTACGTACGGATCTGGATCGCCTCAGATTCTCAGCTGGGGCGGAGGATCGAAGAAGAAATCACCCATTTGGGGGACAAACCATGAAGTATGTGCCTTAGGTGTATGTATCAAGGATAGCCACCCTGCGGAAATTGGTGCTACTGATGTTGTCTAGCAATGTTTCTGAACCCGGAAGCTCCAGACCGCCGTGACATTGGGAGTTGATCGGCAACAGACATGGAATGTATTCCTGACTGAACAAAGAACAACACGCGGGACTGAACCAACAGAAATGTGAATTTTGCCATGAAATTTGGATCTCGCCATGAATCCAGGCAGTTTGACATAATCAACCATGGGGGTTTTCACCTATAATACTATGGTGTGTGGTGCACTGGCAAAACCAGGGAACTCACAGAGATTATTTCTTAAAATATCATTCCAAGTGCTTTTTCATTGAACCATGGTTTCGCAGAGATATCCAGTTTGTTTTCTAGAATCTTCCAAAAGGGATGGTCAGCTTAATTGGATTGCATGGATTGCTGTCCCCCTGATAGCTTTAAAATGTTCTTCGATTTCTTTGTAACCACCAGCGACCAGGACAGCAAAATATCCTCCAGTGACCTAGCAGTGGACAGGCCTAGAAGCTTACATGGTACATGTTCGCTGCAAACCCTACGTTTGCCCGCCACGCGCCATGGATCCCGCATATCCTTTGACATGCTCAAATCCCTGCGTATCGGGCTAGCGTTTGTTGCTGTCCAAAACCTTGAACCCAAAAAAACCCTAAATCCTAACAACCTAAACTCAAAATCGCTGCGTATTGGCAGTGTTTTCATGCATCCGGTGACAAGTACATGATATTGTTTGGGTGTGTTACGTGGGTGCGGGCGAACGTGGGGTTTGCAGGGTACATATTTTTAGTGGCATTCAAATATAGAATAATCACAAATTTATGCTTAATCAACACTATTTCTGATTGGGTGTTTTTGCGGAACAGTGCTTCTACTAATTTCTCTCTTTCCTTTTTGGTGCTTACCCTTTTCCCTGCTTGATCAACGTCATGAAGTGCTGGCTGAATTCCAATGTTTATCATAAAAGATGAGTTAGGTCACTTAGGTAATCCCAAGACAAGGACAACTATATAAATCAGTTTTGTTCAAGTTGAGTGAGATAATCTGGGAACACCCCACAATGAGGGGTGTGTCTCTTTCAATAGCCTACCGCCTTTGATCGATCCCAGATTCGCCGCCTTGGGCGCCTTGGGCGCCTTGGGCGCCTTTTTGCCGAGGACAAGACGTTTCCAGCAATTCAGGGAAGTTGGTCCAACTGGCAGATCTCAAGTTGCAAACTGAGGATCAGGCCCGACATCCAGAGACAGGGACTGGTGTTGATTGGTTTCTTGTATGTATTCATCGTTCAGTATATGTGTACCGTTGTAATGGATATGATGTTAGTAATATCTTATTGACATTTGATATAAATATATATATGTGTATAGTACAATATATATATATGATTATATATGTATATATGATTATATATGTATACATATGTTTGTGTATGTATATGTATATCTACGTATGCCAATGTATAACATAGCATATTGGTCTATTATATCATGTATACAAGTATGTGTGGACTGTGTGGATGTATGTGACGATATTTGCATACACTAATAATCAATGTTTGTGAACATTCGGGAATCTTCATTCACAAACCAGTGTTTGCGGGATTGCCTGAAAGAATACACAATCCCTCTATTAGTGTGAATAATATCCCAATGTTTTCCAAGAACTATCCTAATATTTTCCAGTTGAATCAATTCGTTTTCGGAATTTCTATGATCAACCATGATCTTCATTTCTCAGTGATTTTTGGTATCCATATTCCCAACAAAAGATGGGGAGGCGGAGCGGAGCTTCGCTTCGAACGGAGTTTCCCAGACGTGTCAGGTTCGGGCCCATATCAGTGAGTTGCTGATCAAGGCAAAGGTCGATTTCCAAGAGTCCCTTGGCCCCCTTGGCATCCAGCCACAGAGATGTGGAAAGCCCCAGTTTTGCGCTGGAAACATGGTACGTATGGGACAAGAACGGGAAAACAATGGTGTAGATATGGAAAACCAACGGGTTTTCAGGGAACATGATCTACAAATGGTGTCTAATATATATATATATATACTGTACACATGTTAACACGTGCTGTTTACATTGTGCTCTGCTTGTGTTCATAGTTTGCACGTGTTTTGCACAGCTTGTTGCACTTTTCTTCTCTGAGTTTTGCAGCAAATCGAAGCTGTTGAGGTAGGCCCATGGTGCTTGTGGCAACCCCAACATGGCACCAGAGAAGTCCACTAATTTCTACGCTCAAAATAGCATCAACATATTATCAAAATAGTATCAACATAGTAGGAGCATTGTTTTTGTCACTTGGCAACTTGGAGAGGTGTAGATCCGGATCCATTTGTCACGCTTCAACAAACATTTCACTTGAGGCAACTACAACCCTTCAGCCCTATCGAAAGACGCCTGGAGCAGCTCAAGATCGAGGCGAGCCGATGTCGATGAAGTTGGTGCTACATTGCTAGGGAGAACAACCATTTTTTAAATGGTTGATTCATGGTAATTCATCTAAAAATGGATCTTTATGCATTTTCCACAACTATGTTTAACTACCGGAGGGTATCATACCCTATGGGTTCAGCCGTGCCTTCTGAGGAAGTATGACTGGGGGTTATGCATTGGCTGCATTGGGGGGTGATTTGTCCTTTCTCAGGAAGTATTTGGATCAACAGGCATAGTTTACCCAGAAGCAAAAACATAAAGAACTCATGCCACAGATCATGGTCAAATGATAAACACAATAAAACACAATTTATCAAACGATGCTATTTGAGTTTTCATGCGCTTTACCATGCTGGAATGGATACTTTCAGGGTCGATCTCAGAATGAAGGGTACCATGATGTACCATGTACATTGCAACCCCCAGAAAGATAGGAACAGTCGGAATAGTATAGAAGAGTAACATCCAATTCTAAAGTAGGGTTAACTCATTTGAAATTACTATATATATATACTTTCTCAACGACTCAGCGAGGTACCAGTAAATTCCAAGTGTCTGTGTCTTCATGACAGGACGTGCTGATAACTGGATGAGAGACACTGGTGGAACAAACAGCACTGAACTGGGGTAGCAAACAACACTCCGGGGTCTTAACAGCCTGTGAAATGATCGCAACTGCACTGGGCAACCAATACTGTAATTGATAGGAAGTTATGAGCCAAGCAAACGGCGAGGGGGTGCTGTTTCACAAGCCAAACGTTGGCCTAATGGAGGTAGCCAGCAACCAGAGTATACGAACGATTGACAAGGAGAATTGTTCAATGCAACCTCTATATCTACCAAAGAAAACATGGCTTCTGGAAAGTTTGTTCACTCAAACCAATGTTTGAAGTGCGTAAGTCACTAAGAATTTATTGCTGTGACATTTTGCGCACCCGGGGCAGGTATCTCGACATCAGACGATGGCAGAGCGGGCTCGAGAGGAACTAGGCGTGGCCCGCGCAGCGCGTTGAACCATCTATGTAATATACACTACGTCTATCTACGTCTTGGATGGTTCATTGCTGTTCATTACATGACCAATCTTATGTTGTTAATTGTTTTTGCGTTTTACCCCAGATCCCTGCAGTGTCGAGTAGCATTTGATACGCAATGCTTTTTACTTATTCATCATCTTGTAATTATCATGGCCAGTAACTTCTGTTCCCGCAGTCCAAACCTTACCAAAAACTTAATAATCAATCTAATCCCACTCAGATAGGATATGATGTGAAGAATGTGTGCTTTCCTATATCTGAATTGCAACCATTTCACATCGACCTCGCCAAAAACTATGGTGAGTAAGAGGAATCGTCCCCAAGTGTTTTTATTTAAAGTTTGCCATTCTCTTCCGAAGCAACAAATCACGAATCATTTCACGTTTATTCAGTAAAACTGGCATTCTTTACAGTTCTTTACCATAATCATCACTACAAGTCCATCTATATTTGATATATATATATATATATGTTTCATATCTGATAAACAATTTCATATCATCAATACATGTAACTTTCTTTTTGTTTTACAATTTCAATATATATTTTAATACACATCTCATCTTTTTGATCTATTTTCCCATGACAGTTTCCACCCATTTAAAACCTACGTCGCGTAAGGCGGGCTCCTGCGGGCGGAAATGCAAACCGTGGCCATGGAAGCGGCGCCGCTGGGTGAAAGTCGATGATTTGGAGGCACACCATGGTACACACAGAAAACACCCATGGAAACCATAGGAAACCTATATATTATTTGATATTTATATATACATAGTGAATCCATAGTGATGGATAATCTTACTGTACCATGTATACTGTATGTATAATATATATATACTGTATATTTTATATACATATGGTTATACAATTGTTTATAATATGATATGTATGTATGATATTCAGTTGTGATATGAGATGCTCTTGAAACCTTGATGCTGGGTTCCAATTTGCAGCCTGAAAGGGAAGCGGATGTACATGGATTTACTGTATAGTAGTTTCAAATCAGAAGTCAGTCAGTCAGGCATGAACATATCGGATGATTCTGTGGAAACAACTACAGTATGAATTACCTGGAGCCCCACGGCCCACTGACTATGGTAGCCTGGTAGCCATTGTCACAGGTCTTTCTTTTCCATACCAATCAACCGGTGACAATCTCAGCCCTGGCTGCCCTGGCTGCCCTGGCAGCGGCTGTGTACCTTCACCTCGGTTCTTCCAGTCATTGGGAAACCAGGCTGTAAGGCGATCAGCGGCTATCATATCTGCCATCTGTGGATATTCAAACTGGAGTTCTTCAATTATGTTTACATATGTTTTGAACAAACCTTGTTAAAGCCTGCAACCCACCCTGTTAAAACCACCATGGTGTTGCTTAAAGCATCTTATATTCCAGATATTTGCTTGTTAGGTCCTAATTTGCGATAGAGAACTGTGCTCTTTTCATGGTTGAACGCATTGTTGTTGCTGCCAGAATGATGCCAACAACTGACATTCCATGTTTCATGGTGATTTTCCCAGGGTTAACCCATTTTTGGTACATGGCCAGAGGGTTCTTTTTTGGGCCCCCCCCAGGTCCAGGCAAAAGATTCTGGTGGACCAAGAGTTGCGCAGTTTGTTGGACCTTCAACAGCGTCAGTTCCGCGGCACTTGCTTATGGGACCAGTGAGATATGGCTTACCCGATATGGCATGGCAAGGAATACCAAGAAAACATTGTTCACTAGGACCATCATCTGTGCTTTGAATGTAGTTTGCCAAAAATAGCAATATTATTACATTATATCATAGTCAAATTGTTTGATCAGCAGAGAGTGAGTCACTAAATGTCAGGATCTCTAGGCGGCCAACCTGATCATTTGTGTGTTAAAAGATTGCCCGATTGCCTGTAGAGTACATCCATGTACATCCGAGGTATGACGAATCGACAATAGTTGTAGATGTACTATATCCTGCGGATTATAGATTATAGATTATAGATTATAGATTATTTGTACTATAATATTGTACTATAGTTATAAACAAAGCTTGGATTACGATTTTTCTTTGTTCAAAACCGTGAATCCTCAGCAGCTGGGCGCCGACACTTCAGGGACCTTCCCATGATATTTTTTTGTTTGTTTCCAACGTCTATCAAAGACTAGATATGACTAGATCAATTTTAAAGACTAGATCAATTACTGAAATAATATATAACTTTGAAATAATTGGAATAACGTCCGTTCTGTATTGGAATAATCACTAGTCACCATCAAAAAAAGTTTACGAATCAACATTAGTATTTTCCCATGCAAAAATGGTGTTCATCCATTGTATGTTCCCAATTAGTAGTAGACATGAATGTTCCCATTCAAAAAAAAACGGCTGCCATGATTTGCACAGTGAACACATATGAACACCATCATCTACCTCATGGAAAAAAAAACACATCCTCACAGACTCACATGACTTTTCTCCGTAATTAAAGGCACGTTGGACAACGTGATTGTTCGCATCAAATACGTATTTCCTCATGGATACAGTTTTTTTTTTCCAATAGACAACCTGAATCTTTATAGTTTTTTCATGTTTGGTCCCATGAAACACAGTATATTCCATGAAGCACGTGATTTTCCAAGCGATTTTCTGCTGAAGACCGAGGTTCACAGAGGCTTTGGAGGCGGCCGCCAGCCGAGCCTCCTGTGAGTTGAAGGAGCTATCGGCAGGGCATGCCACTGAGGCGAGGGAGCCATGAGTTTGGCGAAGCGGATACCCGTATGATACTTGTTTTTTGGGGTATAGTTATGTGTTAATATGTTTTAAACAGTTTGCATCATGTTACTTTGATCATCATGAATCATAGTCAGAGCACGTCATAGCCGCATAGCCTGAATTGTATTAGGTTGGCAATTACATCAGATGTCGGGATATAGAGCAAAAGCTCGCATCCAATGAGAAGTTACTTACCCAACAGAAATGGATCGTGCTTTTTGATTAAATAGATAGATGATGATAGGATTTGACGGTAGAAACGACATATCTAACTATTTGTAAAACAAGAAACAGGAATGAGTGAGTGAGTGAGTGGAGATGGATTTGTGTTGGTCTTTTTTTACGGTTTACTTCGATGTGCAGTTGAGCATAAATGGGTTGAGTAGTGATAAAACACACCGCTATCATCCTTTAACTGGGCATACACCTTATATAACCATAGACCATGGTCATATATAACAAGTTACTAACATTGCTTGCACCTCCAAGTATTCTGGAAAGCAACGCTTGATTACCATTGGACTAGGGGTGAAGCAGGGTATTTTGTTTTCTTTAACCATAAAATGACGTATAATGACAAAATTACAATGAGAACCCCTTGTTGAAGTACTGGTAGCCAAGGGTGTGTGGCAACGATAGACGACAAGAAACAAACAGGTAAAACCACAGAAAAAGCATTTGACCATTAAGAAAAGGACAGACCCTCAAACTGATCAATGCCTTACCACTCTTAATAAAGGAACACGTGGTTTCAGAAGGTCACGAAGGGTTCTCCTCACACCTTGTGTCTTCCCTGCTCCTGCATGCTCCTGCTGGAAACAATATATAGGGCCTGAAATATAGCATTCTGGAGTGGTTGCGTCAGAGCGAACATGTCTATCGAGAAACTGCACGAGATTGACTCCCATCTGAAGACCTATGTCAAGACGATGCCCCTTCGAAACATCACACTCCACATGGCGGAGATTTTACCGGGTTCGTAGTTGTGCACGTTTTACCCAGAGGAAGAGCAACTGACTCCGACCCTCAGAGCAGTTGCCTCATAATGAAATGGAGGCATGGAGGGTTTTGATTCGTTGCCATATGTATGTTAGATATGTAACCATAATTGATCCCGGATATCCCCGTTCCTTCTGGATTCTATATCCAGTTCCCCCTATAATTGCTGATTATTTGATCTTGGCCTAAATTCCCATCGTACCCCATGAAGTCCCATATTATCCCAATAATAGTTGTTGGTGAATTTATTGCTATTGAGATATTTAACATCCAATAGTATTTAATAACCCAATTGACCACATTAGTTGGTATAAACCAATGAAATCCCATGGAAACCCCATGAAATCCTCCCCATTCCTGGATGACTTGATTCACGCCAGGTGCGCGCACTGGCGTTGCGCTTGACAGATGCTGAACGCTTCTCTCAGCAGGCGGTGAGATGTTGAGTTGACCCAGCCAACGAAAGGTAATAGGACTTGTAGAACGGGATTTAATGGGATTTATTTATATAATGAGAATTATTTTTTCAACAAGCACATGTCAATTATCATGAATTAACCAACAGCTAGACTCAAGGGGAGGCGCCGGGATGTGATCGGACATCCTGTCGCGTAAATTATATTGTCGCTTATTGTTTGATATGTATATACATATATATGTTTACAGTCCATTCCATATACTGATACATATATATAATTATATATATAATATATATATACATGCATGTAAGTTTGTATGTTCTGTTATGTTATGTGTGATACATACATACATACATGCATGCATGCATGCATGCATGCATGCATGCATGCACGCATATTACATATATATATATATTTAATATAATATATATATATATATGGATTCTCATATGTACATGTATATATATATATATTCATTTAAATATCCATATATTTCCCAGTATGATATCCCCATAAGATGGTTGGTAATCTATCACCCAAAACAGCTGAATCCACATTTAAATGTCAATCCGGTGGGCTGAAACCCCAGGTGGGTTTTGCGGTCCGGGAGATGCAGAAGCTGCGCGTCAAGGTGGGACGAGGGAGTCTGGGATGTTGGCTCTTGCAGGATCCACGTAGTTTCATATTGTGTTTTCTATTTGCAGATGGTATATATTATTTTTTTTAAAAAAAAACTATATATACCTAGACCCGCCAAATACGTAGAACAATGAGGTACGCTGTATTACATATATATATATATTTCATATATCAATAACTAACTAAATAATATCATAAATGTATATATATATATTTATAGATACTTTAATAATGTATCCATTATGACTTGGAACTTTTACCTATTCATCGTACTTGGAGGGTCAAAGTACCACTACTTGGGATGATTTATAACTGCCCTCCTTTCGATTCAAGTTGATACCCTCTGGTACTGACACATGGCTTGCTGGAAATTTCCCCGATTTTAGTTCGATGATTTTCCATGATTTTCCCATTGAAATGAATTGCAGGGCATTTCCCGTTGCCATGTTTGATTGGTGGAGAGCGAGCGTTTCAAATCCGTTCCCCCAATGGTATTGAATACCCTCTACACGAACATACAGGCTTGGATCTATTCATTTTGGGATGTATTAAATCGTGGTGGTAGCTAACTATCATTTTTGTTTTGCCTTGCTGTCCCCTTCACCTACGGTCTTGTTTGAAAGTAAGAAACCCCCAATGCCAGTGGATCAGAAGTTGTCCCATTCAACCGAGGCGTTGGAGAACGGCAGCAAGAAAGTGGTCGCCCCAGATCTGCGACCAAAAATGAATGGAACACCCAAGGATGATTTATATATCATCAAGGGTTTGAATACGTATAAATTAATCCCAAACCCTTTCTTAAAATTATGTATGATCATATGTATATGCATATATATATATATGTATATGTATGTATGTATATTATATATAGATACACCCCTAGGATCCGTTTAGCTATTAAGGATTAGGATATATCCTAGCTTATCCGCTTAAAAATCGCTTATTCACGATAAGCTATTTTTAGGCTATCAGCAAAATCAAAAATGGAAAGTTGAGAGCAGAGCTGACGGCCTCGTACCAATGAGTTTTGCGATTGTTCCATTCCATCTGTCTAAAGTGTTGCGCTTGCCATGAAAAAGTGATGCCAGGTCATACGAAGTGCTGCACCTGTCACATAAAATCATCTCAGCAAACCTGGAGATCTGATGCTCCAAAATGCAGCTACTCTCAGGAAATCAGCGCCCGGACCTCCTAACAGCTCTGATGAACATTTCTCTCGTACTGCGCCTGCCACGGAAAATGCATCTTTGCAGATCCTCTTCAAATGTCGCACAGCTGCCAATGTTTTTGAAACTGCTACAAAACCTTCACGTTTTTGTCACTTTTAGCAGGGTGCGGAATCCCTTGCGCCTGCCACACAAAAAGACGCTTCAACGTCCAAAAGTTGCGCGAACATGTGGTGCTTTGAGCATTTTCGCTTCCAAACGCGCTTCGCGGGCACTTTTTCGACATCACAATTCTTCAAAGTGCTCCGAAGCTGGTGTGCTTTGTACATTTTGACTTCGAAATGTGCTTCGCGCCACAACGGCGTGCACTTTTTGGACATCTCAACTTCCAAAAGTGTTGCGAACCTGGTGTGCTTTGCAATTTTTGACTTGGAAATGTGCTTCGCGCCACAGTGGCGTGCCCTTTTTCGACATCTAATCTTCCAAAAGTGCTCCGAAGCTGGTGTGTTTTGCACATTACTTGACCTGGACCTTCCAACTTATGGTCGTATCGAGCGTTTCCCCAAATAGTTACTCATGGTATGTCATGGCTTTGTTTCCCATCGTCATGGCCCTCCTCCCAGTCTTCTCACCAGTATTTTGCTTTCAAAAATATGGAGCCGCACATCCAAGTTGGTGTCTGTTTAATTGCGCGCTCCAAAATTTTACAAATTTACTAGATTCTTGGATTTGCGGGCGTTTGCGAGTTTTTGCGGGCGTTTTGCGGATTTTTGCAGGCGTTTTGCGGGTAATTTTGGGCGCAGTTTTGTGCATTTATATGCGTTGGTGCTGGGGATATGAGAATGGGACGCAGCCAGGATGCAAGCCACGTTCAGTCATATTCAAAATGTCAATTGTGGTGATAGTGTGGCCACTAGGAAGCAAAAGCAGGCAAACTAGTAGAATAGTTGAATTAGACGAGATTTTGAAAACTGGGTCATTTTAGGTCATACTCCAAAACTACCAAAAATAATTGATCGAAGGAATGTTCAGGGGAAATGTGCTTCGCGCTACAGTGGCGTCCACTTTTTTGACATCTCAACTCCCAAAAAAGTGATTTGAGGTTAAGTGTTTTGTACGGTTTTACTTCGAAGTGCGCTTCATGCCACAACGGCGTGCAGTATTTCATCTCTCATCTCCCCAGATGGCACCCGCCGCTTTAGCGAGCCTACTTTTCGACCGTCCGGAGCCAGAAATCAGTCAAAAAATGCAGTGCTTCGCGACCTTTCTACCTTTTCGCGCACCTTGATCTTTTCTCTTCTGACTCTTTCTCTTCTCTGATTTTCTTTCTTCTTCTCTTCTCTTCTCGTCTCTGACTCTTCCCACCTCTGCTTTTCATCTGTGAACTAAACTTCCTTCGGTGAACACATATCTTAAAAACTCATAGCGGGTGGCATGTGGATCAATTACGAGTTGCCTGCATCACTGCCGGGCCTCCCAGGCCGCTGGCGACATCGCTTCCGTTGCCGCTTCCGGCGAGACGCTGCGACAGTTGCAGCAGGAGATGCACAGCTTCGCGCGCTATACGGAAGCCAAGACCAAGGAGGGGACGGAACGACAATTAGTCAGTAGAATAACATGTTTGAATATGTTTAGATCACACACACATATATTATATATATTATATATATTATATATAGATAACGTACATTTTTTTTTACGTACTTACACTATATCAAAATATGTTATGTAATTATTATATTTAAATATATTATATGTATATATATATATATACATATATAGATATATATTACATATATCATGTAATTACTCAACATGATTATGTGGTATACATACTGGTTTGTGATTTGTTTACATCCTTGGAACGTATATAACGATTCTTTTCCACAGTTTGACTCATTCTTCAAGGAGGGCTGACCGTTTACCATCTGTTCAACCCAACTTGGGATGATCATCGCCCTTGACTAGATTTCTTTCCGGGCGAAGCGACCAACAGATCTGGTGTGGATATCAAATAGTATATCAAATGTAGCAATTTTCAACTAGTATGTATATAGATTTTTTCATATATATATATATAAATAAATAAATGCATGTTGGTGAATACTCCTTGGGCCTCCAAAACCATCCAAACAATGTTTGAACCAAACATTGGTAGTCTAAGACCCTAGAAACACAATGGTGGCTCCAGCAACAGTCAACCACAATAAAGGCCTGGTTATGTATGTATATATACATATGCATATCCGTGGGTATAAAATGGTTACGTAAATCTAACATGACAACTATATGCCATTGGTCTTTGCAGTGAACAACTTCCAAAGTACTACTGTTTTTTTGAGGATTTAATCCTCCCGATGCAGGCAGGGATTATCATAATCCATGATGGAAACCCCAATCCGAACTAGCCACAAAAAAATTATACAAATAGACTGGGCATTGTTTATATGGAATTTCGCCCACAAACATGGGATGACATGTTGATTCAACCGAAATGTTGATTCACCTAACGAAAAATTGGGGACATCACTGGCTAGTATATCATACTGAATTATAATCCTATGGAACTATCAGCCATGATTGTGGATATAAAAATAACGGTGGCAACATTTGACGGTTGTTTTCCACCTGCGTTCAGGAACTTTACCACGTACTCACGGAGCTCAAGGCTGGGCATAAGGCCAAAAATGAAATGCTCAGCTAAGAGATGGGTACCCGTAGATAATGAAACGTGGCTAGAAAATCCCATGGATTGATGAATTTCCCAGCTAGAAACCTCCATTGAAGGGATTTTCCAGCTAGCCATGTTTGATTGGAGGATAAACTTGTTGATTGTTTGATTCAACGATAGGGAAAATCCCCAAAGTTCAGTGAATCCCAAACCGCTTCAACATGGCGCCATTTTCATTGGTCGCTCAAAAACGAAATGTGCGGCTTCTGGGTAAACCTTTGATGGCTTAGTACTTCGATTCTTACTAAACATGTTATATATATATATATTTATTATACATGTTAACTCACAAACTTCTATTTCGCAGTGTATCTGAAATTGGTTATGGTTTCATACGAACGGATCTTTTCACCCTGGTTCAGGCCACCAGTGGTGACCATGCCAAGCAACTCAACGACTTGACGCAGGAGGCTGCCGTGCAGCCCTCTCATACAATGAGGGTTGAAACCGGCCATCGGTCCGATGCACCCTATTTCTCTCTCTCTCTATATATACCCAGATGCTCCATGAATGGAATATTTACCTACATTTGGGTCATTTTTGGGTAAATGTTCATAAATACTCCATACATGGAGCATCTGGGATAGATAGACAGATAGATAGATATATATATATATATTTATATGGGGGTGTCCATACATGGGGGATCCCCACATAATTGGTTTATAAATGCTTACAATCTAGAAAGGAAATTCTGGTGGCATGGATAATTTGGGGGTACCTTCATTTTAGGAAACCCTTCTCTCTGTCTATGTAATATTTGTATATTTATACATGTGTGTACACATATATATATATGTGATTATATATATATACACCTTACACATTAATCCAACTTAGGATTGGCTCCAAGTTATGTGTACATCCGCAATCCGGTACGATGCTACCGCTGTGGCACCTTGTGTCTGCACAGAACACAATCGGTGGTTGATGGTCTTGTTTCGATTTCTCCAAAAAGGTTTCATAGGAGTATAGATAGGTCTACCGGTCTACCATATAATTTCATTTCTATGACATCCATTTGATCATCGTTTTTAAATTATAAAGTAGTTTCAATTAAGAGGTTGTGTCAAAAATTGACATTGGGGATCGGGGCGGTTGCCCGATTAGATTCAATAATTATCTCGATGCTACCTCAATGATAATAGCCAAATCCAGGCTTGCCTCAATGTGGGAGATGGTAATTTCACCTCGGTTTGTTGATTATCCCAACAAAAATCGTTGAAACTTCAGTAATTGTGGAGTGTGTCCCCAGTATCATCCCATTCTCATCTACTTGCAACCCTTTACAATTTCGTTTTAATCCCATACATTGTCCCCATACATTCTCATACATAATCCCATATGCAATCCATCTTCCAATCCTTTCCATAAATCCATACGAGTGCCTGCGTCGCAGGTCATGCATCAGCGACACGCTGCACTGCTGCTGGAAACTCGACGGTGAGAGAGCCATAGAAATTCCACAACAGAACGGACTTGAGGTGGATATCCTACCGAAAAAAAAAGGTTCTGTTTTTTTGCTTTCCCTGAAACACCGTGTTTGAACATATCAATTTTCCTGCCAGTTGTGTTGCTGCCATCTAGATATGGGGTTTCCTGTCAATGCTCCGGTGAAACATCATGACACCAATTGCAGATGCAGGAAATGTTCCTCTTGGTGCCCAGAAGTTTGTTTCAATCATGGCATTTCCCTACAAACCCACCCGATGATTCACATGCCCGATCGAAGATGCGTCTTCGGCCTCCCCATCTCTCGACAAATTTTCATCATTTTTGGTGGTTCGAGTTTGTCTTGTCTCTCGATATACTTGCATAGACCCTGCGTAGATCGTGTGCCCAGATGATCCGTGATCATCCATATATATATATATAATTATATGTAATTATATATATATACACCCCTATATATATATATCCCTACAATATATATATATATATTTATTTATTTGTCATTTATATATATATTGTATTATCCTACATTGAAGTAAAGATAGTATGTCGGAAACACCCAGGAGACAAGCAAGGCTGAGCGTGCGTGCGAGGCAGGGCTCGTGTTCCTAAAGCCCCCCGACAGTTATGGTAGGTTGAGGGATGTTGGGGGTCGTGGGACATGGTGTGACATTGAAGCAAATTTTCAAAGTCCCCACATGTCTTTGCTTTCAATGGAACATAACCAGCCAACTCAGCCAACCAGCCAAATATTGAAAATGATTGAAACATACCGAGCATTCTGACCCCAGAAACCTTGGGAACAGGTGGAAGATTCATCTCCCCAGTGGATGGAAGCGGTGAAAGAAATGGAACCTCGGTATTTCCGAGGCAATGGAAACAGCTCACTTTTAGCTTGGTTGTTTGGTTGTATAAATATTCGACACACACATATATATATATGTATGTATACACAATAAATATTTATATGATACGCATATAACCTTGTATAGCTACAACCTATAGATTCGCATGTCACATAACCATCAAACATTGGGGATGTGACCTAACGAATTTCCGTTGGCCCTGCCTTCTCGTTACATGCAGTATCACGATATATAGTGACGCTTGGCCAACAGAAGTGGTGTTAAATTATGGAGATATGGGATATGCATTGAGATATCTGGAGAAATTCTAGCGACCTCAGTGAGCCTCGTGAGCAGCCAGCTGACCAGACTGGATGGACAGAGATCAACGAAAAACTTGACTAGGATAGTAGCAAGGGAACCACACATGTGGCTACATGTCCCTTCAATCTTTGGAATCACTTTGCCTTTTCCTTAGGTGAAAGCCCTTGAGCTGCATAATTGCGTTGCAGTACTAGTTTACACTACCAGATGGTCTTGAGCTTGAAATCACATTTGTTTGACAACGGAGATTCTGTTCAAGGAATTTCAACTGGGGCTCCCAAACTATTGAAAATTGATTTGTTTGGGCTCCGCGGAATCCGGATGAATTTGGTTATTTCTACTAGGACGCTACCCGAACATGATGTATTGGATATTGTAGAACAATGAAACATGTGGAAACTATTTGGGAGATTTGGGGTACCGAAGCCTATCAAAATCATGGTTCCGCCACTCAAACATATTTGATATCCCCTGGAAGCCTTGATTCATTCTTGGATCTGCGCGTTTTTGGTGTCCCCCAAAGAATTGGGTTTACTATGGTATGGCCAAAGGATCAGTTCACAACAAGTTGTCGTTTGATGTCTTCATCTTCTTGGCCACGTTCATGAGATATGGCTCACACCCCTTTCAACATTGGGCATATAACAACCTAAAATTCAGTCGGAACACTAAGATCGAAATCTAAAAATAGTGATACACATGATATATATATATATGTGTAAAATTACATTTGAGCAAAGACCTAAAAGAATCATGCAGAATCTTTGGTGGAAAATGTTGCCCAAACTATGGAATGCGATATGGTCACAGGCTCTGGGAAGCAGAGAGTGTGCTTGGGAAAGAATTTGTCACATGTTTCCTGATTTTACCCGATGAATTTATCGATAACCAAATCGATAACGTAGCGATAACCAAAAATTGCCAAAAGGGGCCCCGGGCAGCCAGAGACCCACTTCAATTTTGCGTCAATGCCTTGAAACATCTACTTGGGGTGGCCCAGCCTGGCCTTGAAACCTAGCACTGAATATAATTTTGGTCTAAAGATCCAAAGAGATGAACATAATCTGCAGAAGCAGAAGGCGCGCAACAGTGCAAAAACCAAGCTGTTCTGAGGGAAATTCTTTCCGCGCTTTGAAGACAAACAGTGGACAGCAGACTGCTGACCATGAAGTGCCCCTATTGTTGCCTGTGGAGATGAATGGAAATGGATCTCCAAATCAACAGCCATTGTTTGACATGCTCCAAAACCATGTAAACCGATATAGTGAACGATCTAAATCGATAACTTTTGCTCATGACCGCCTTTGTGACCCTTTGTTTTGGTCCCCGCTCATATATTATTTTTCTTTTTTATGTAAAAAATGCTCCTTTTCTGCATAGTGGCGCTCCCGGCGCAGCTGAGGAGACCTTGACGGAGATCGTGGGAAGTTTGGAGCGCGAAGGCCCGGGGTGAACAATTTAATTAATGATCCAGACAAAAGTAACTGGTTGGCAAACCACATGTGCATTCATTGCAAACCAAGACGTTCCAGGAGTGTGGTATCAGGAGCATAACACCCCATTGTTGGGATGCTAGCCAACAACCAGAAAATCTCCAGGTTCTTTGTATAAATCTATTTCTCCATAGAACAAGTATATGTAATATCCATATAAAGACATATGTGCCATAATATGTGCATATGTAATGCGGTAAACCCAATAATAACCATTCCCATTAGAGGATTATTTTTAGGAATAGCTCTATGATAGGAAGATGTGAAATGGCGCCGCCCGCCGCCACCACCACCACCACCATCATAACGATAATAGTACTGTAATAATAATCATCATCATTCGCATTATCCCCATCCCCATCCCCATCCCCATCCCCATCCTCATTGTCGTCATCATCATCATCATTATCATCATCGTTGTCGTCGTCGTCATCATCGTCATCATCATCGTCATCATCATCGTCATCATCATCGTCATCATCGTCATCATCGTTACCCTAAAGATCAGTTTAGGCAATTTGGAATGAATTAGGTAACTTTTTTTTTAAAAAAAAGCGATTTATGGTAAAGCGCCCCCTTTTGATTTTAGCAACCTTTTTGTTAGAGGTGATAGCTTAATGTGTTGTCAGCTGCTATGAGCGTCTGATTTCAACTCAAGTGGGTTCCATGCTTTCTGCTTCCTCTCTGGCTTCCTGCACCATTCCTACGACAAAGTTCTCGAACCGGCCGCTGCACATTGTCCTCATCCACTTCATTGCTGCCACGCTGGGCGCTTCGCCGTTTGTTGTGCGTTTGCTTCTAAACCCTTCTTCTTTCATTGATGCTGCTCTCGGTTCGCAACTTGCGCCCCATGTCCATGTCCAAGTGTTGCTGTTCCCGGCGTGCGCGCACTTAGCAGGCGCGTTGCTTGACAGCATTGACCTCGGTGACGTTGACGGTGCGGTGGCATTGTTGTCTGACGGGCAGTGCCCAAATCACGTGGATGACCGTGGCGTGCCGCCTCTCTATGCCGCGCTGAACCAAAAAAACGCGGTCATTGCGAGCGCGTTGCTGCAAGCGCATGCCGATGTACATTGCCGCTATGACTTCGGAGGTACTGCGCTACACCTTGCTTGCAAGGCCTCCCTGCGGCAGTCTCGCATTTATTGCAGGCAAAAGCGGATGTTGACGCACGCGACAACGAGAATGACACCCCACTTCACGTGGCAGCCGTCCACGGAGATGTTGCGTGCGTCCGCTTGCTGCTGGAAGCCGGTGCACACGCACGCTCTGCTGATGTGCGTGCTCGAAACTTTCTCCTCGAAACGCCGCTTGTGAGCTCTTTCAGTTGTGGTGTGCGCGGTGCGGTGGTCGCGGAGTTGCTGGACTTCGACTGGCCAGAGGAATGGCTCACGATTCTTTGCATGAATGTGCCATCGTTCGCCTTGATGCTTGAAGTCAGCAGTGACTGTTCTGTTCAATATTGATGCCGTTGAGGGGATTTCGGCAAAATAGGAAGTTGGGGGCAGCATGGAAAAAACTTAAAAAACAAAATGCATGGAATTTAGCATTTTCAAAACTCAAACTCAAAATAACAGTTTTTTTGGGGTATAAAAACCATTTTACACCAAATAATGTTCAGAAAGATCAAAGCACCAAATGGTGTTGCTGACAGCATTTTTTTTGTCACCTTCTCTAGCCAGTGGATGGCACAATTTGGATAAATTTGGGCCAATGTGCAGACCATTTGTGGCAATGATGGAGTATGAGTCGGCGTGCTTTCTTTTTTCAAGTTTTGATTTTGGTAATCTCAAAAATGCATATTTATTGTGACCTCAGTGCATTTTTCATCATTTCTCCCTTCAAACCTCAAAAATATACGAAACTTATGGACGTCTCCTAAATTAGTAATTTGACCTACAACCAAGTTCGCTATAGTTTGATTAAATTTAGAGCAAGCATTTACTAGTGCATTTTTGACAACCAAAATATACTTATATACCTTACCTGGCCTTACCTACCTAAATTGATTTACTACTTTTATACCCATTTTTTAAGTGGTTCTTGTTTGAATGAACACATGTCACATATTTGGTTTCTGTTTTTTTGCAACTGGGTATGGTGCAGATTTTGTATCAATGTTGATGTGGTTTGTGCATTTTTGTTTGCTCATTTTTATGGCATTTGCATTTGCGTGTGTGTGTTGATTGCTGATGTAAGGTTTGTCCAGTGGGTTTACTTGTGAGAAAAACTGTGCGAACGGATTAGGGGTGTGTTTTCTTCTTTTGAACAACTACTTGTCAAATTTTCAATAATTTGAACCTGTTACCTATGTGACCTTCTTCCTTCTTATGATTCACTATGCTACCTGTGACTGTACTTGAGTTGCTTCTGATGATGCATGTTACTTATGCATGAAAGCATTGTGGAAAAAGAAACTGAAACCAATGATTTTTGTTGAAGGGTATTTCTGTCCACCTACCTTGTTTTTGATTGCTGTTGGTTTTGAGTTGGTTGCCATGTTGGCCGTATAAGGGCAAGGGCCCATTTTTGATCAATCAGCTTGCGAAATCCCAAAAAGTTGTTTAGTCAGCTGGCATAGATGTCGTCATTTGGTGCTGCTGTAGTGACATGTTTACTTGAGGTCATTACTTGAGTATCTTGCTTGAACTGGTTACTTGAAAAAAAAACGTGAGTATTAACACATTTTTTCCCTTCACAGAGATGTATCTGAAATACGTTCATTTAAGTGATAGTTTTAATCACTCCTTACCTGAGATGATGTATCTCTGATGACTGCAAGTTGTCTGGTGTGTTGCCACTTTGTCGCACAGTTGGAAATGGTGTTTCAACTTGTTCTCGGCCAATCATGAGTTGAATATCCCATGGATATATGTTGTATATACTATGAATGTCTGTTGATTTTTGCCCTGAATTCAATATGATATGAGTATGTCTCAGGGTGAGGTGTCCTTTTTGGCCCGCAAAATATTACTTTGAAGAGCAAGAAAGGACACCTCATTTTGAGACATCGCTATATGTAGATTTTACAAACTCCACAAGAAACTTCGAGTCAAGGCTCTATCACTTTCTATTTTTTGTCATTTTGATGAAGTTATTTTGAAATTTTGATGAGCAATAGAAGAAAAATATTGTGCAGTTCATATGCAGCTGGTATGCTGTTTTGAAAACGTCATAACTATCTTTTTGCAAAAAGGTATGGTTTTTTGGTTGAAAATTAAAAACAAAAACAAAACTGCATAAGAACTGCATGCAGTTTTTATTTGTTCATCAAAATTTCAATAGAACATCATCAGAAATGCATAAGAACCTCAGGAAAAAAACATGGAAGAAATCCGAAGGCAAACAAACATTGGCTATATATTGGGAAGTGCTTATATACATTACTATATAAGTGGAACTCCTTGTTGAACATACCCACAAGGATCTAACATAATTGCCACAAGTAATTCCAAATTCATTTTTTCATCGTTCTTGTCAATCTGCGCCAGACATGATCAAGATAAATGATTAACTTATGTTCATGCAAATGCATACAAAAAAGAAGCAATGCCACAAGTAATCATGTGGCCTTGGCAGTTGTCCACAAATAGAGCATATGGCATATGGGTTACAGACGTAACAAGTTCAATAAATGACATGCTGAATACACGAGTATCAGTTTATATACTATACAAGAATAGTACAAGTGATGATGCCTCAACATAGGGGTGCCCCAAAGCTTTAAATCCCAATTGAAGAATGTACACTTTGGGGCACCCCTATTTTTTGACAAGTATATATTTGCATATTCATATACTTACATATTTTTCTTTTTGGTATGGACAAGATAGGAACAACAAATACGCACATGGCACTCACAAGTAAAATATGCTGCAACCAAGACATTTCACAGACAATATGTTTTCAGCTGGTTCATTACCGGAGGGTTCAAGTTGCCAGTCTTGTTTATTACCTGAGATTCTGTGATGAAAGAAATGGCATTGTGTTGAGAGGTTCATGTGATAGAATGTGATGATTATTCATGGATGATGTTACTTGAGACATGTGCTGATGTTGCAACATATCTCATGTCAACCAAGTTCATACCTTGAATTTGCATAGGGATTAAGAACAGTGGCACCTCAACTCCCAGGGTGTTGTTGGTGCACACAATGTTTTATATGAGTTTATCTCACAAGGATTTGTGACTTACACAAGTAATTGGGAATTACAGTCAAGTAGCTTTGCATTACCCTCAAGTAACTATGAATTACACTCAGGTAACCATGCGTTGTACACACAGGCAACTACGAATTATACACACAAGTTTCTCTGAATTACAAACAGATTGCACATCATGACACATAAGTTGCCTGAGAAAGTTGCCTGAGAAACATCAAAAACACATACAACACAAGAAAATGCAATGCGCGTTTCATGCATCTTCAAATTTGGGCTACAACTTGAATCAATTTAGGATGTCGCCACAAAATTTGACCTGTTTTTTGATTTACATAAGTTAGACTCCAAAGTAAATTTACTATTTTCGGAGACTCTGGATACAATGTTTGTACAATGTTTGTACAATGTTCGTACAATGTTCGTACAATGGCCAAAAGTTCGTACAATATTGTACGAACTTTAGTGGTAGATTGTACGAACATTGTACGAACTTTTTTGGCCATTGTACGAACATTGTACGAACATTGTAAGAACATGGTACGAACATTGTACGGACTATGCATTGTACAAACATTGGCCCAAATATTGTACCAACATCGTATGAATGAACCATAGACCTGCAATATATCATCCTAATTCGGCAGAAAATATCAAGCTATCGATACCTATAGCCTATAACGTTTTATCAGAATTTCAATTATTAGAATATGCGAGTGCCCGATTTTCTTTCTTGTGCGGTTTATGTTTGACCGAAAAAAAAACCGAACCAAACGCACCCTTTCAAACGTGACCAACCAAGCCTTTGCTTGTCCTGCCATGCATGTCAGCCTCAGACATGTGTCCCTCTCCATGGTTTTCGTCTGCGCACTGTTATAGTCCTAGTTGTGTTTTTGTACACCAAAATCCAATTATTTCAAATTGCGTAGAATGTCACCAGAAATGCTTCTGGAAATCACAAAGCATGTCTGAATGCGAAACTATTATCATGTAAAAATATATCATGTTTTGAAACTACCGAGGATGTTGAAAATCATTTCAACAAATCAATATCTTTGTTAATTTCCTTGACGGTCAGACTTGCATCATTCTGGAATCGCAGCATATCTGTGTTGGTGGTTTAGTGTTTGTGTTTTCGTATTTATATTTAGGTTATCTATGTTATTTGTTTGCTTTTGCACCTTGCAATGCAGCCTCCAAGATCTATGTTAGTGGTTTCCCACATGTTTTTACAAAATGTTGCATCTAGGAAATCGAAATAAACATCTATGCTGTCTATGCTAGTGGTTTTGGATGGATTTGCGCTTGATACCCCATATCTATGTGAATAGGATCCTGAACGATTTTGGCATATTTTAGCATGTTTGTTCAATTATCGGATCTATATTAGGTTTTGTTCATGGATTTCACTCGTAACCCATTACATCTATGTCAGTAAAATTTGATGTTTTTGAAACCAATTTTGTATCTAGGTTAGGGGTTTTGTATTGATTTTGCACTTGGCCATCTTATTGACCTAAATGAACTCAGTATGTTTAATGAATCAGTTTCGGGTCTATGTTAGTGGGTTTTGTTTGCTAGAACAAATGAAGTGTTAGTGGCAAAATGCAGTTTGTGCAATCTGACGATATTGGGAAAATCCACAAACATAGATCTGTGAATTTCTGCACATCCATGTTTTTGGACTCGTGTATGTTTTGAAACCTTGTGGGAAACACAAAAAACAGAACTAGCATGAATCTAAACAGTTTCCAAAGACTATTTGTGTGAGCTGGAGTTTTCATACATTTCCATCTGTCAGTCCCACCGCTATGTTGGTGGTCTTTTGAGGGCTGTTCCCATCTATGTTAGTTCTCGATTTTTTTTTCAACAAGAATGTAAAATCGCATGTTTCCACTCGGGGGCAACTTGGTCAAGCCACACCTGTTATAGACTATGTTTGCCTCTGTTTCATTTGCGCTCACAAAAAGTCTTAGATGGGACATTTGCAAAATCAAGGTGCGGATCCATGTTTCTCTTGATCTTTCAAGCTAATGCAGGTCCGTGCTAGTGATCAAAGTGGGTTTTACATTTTGCCGCACAAGTCGCAGGGCCTACCTTTACGGTATTAAACATTCCCAATATTATCGCAACTCCTGATGCATGTATATATATATATATTTTTTATTCATTCAGTCATTTATTTATTCATTCATTTATTTATCTATTTATTAGTCCTTCATTTCAATCTAGCATGTTGCCAAGAGCTACTGTATCTCAACGTCTATGTTAGTGTGAGCGTTCAGTTCCAGAGTGCGCAGTGCACAGGGGCTCCAACTAGAACACAAACATAATTGTAGAACCTCTCTGGATCTATGTTAGCTCTTTTTTGCTGGGCTTGCATTGTGTCCGTGGTGCTTTGGACGTAACATGGATATCAATTGCCGGGTGATGAGCTTCGTAAAGTTTTGAATTTGTTCCTCCAGGTGATCGTTATATAGTTTTAGGTACTGTAGGTCCATCCAAAATTGCTAACATAGACCTCGACATTGAAGTGTGGAAAATACAGGCCCATAGAAAACCACTAACATAGACTCCCATTTGGAATTGATAACTCCCATTTGGAGTTGATAAAAAACATAATGAATACCGCAAACAGAGACCCTGTGGATTGAGCTGCAAGACGCAAAACCCGTTTGAATCAATAACATGGACCTTCAATATCATACCAAACCAAGCACAAAGTGTATAACTACGAACATGCAAAGGATCACTGACATAGCTCCTGCAACGATTGACCAATAACATAGACCTAACAAAACCCAGACAGATTCAAACATTAAATGTTCATTCAGGCTACTAAAACAGATGTGGAGAATTAAATGCAAAATCCATACAAAACCACTCAATAACATAGGTTTGCACGCGGACTTGCCACGAGGCAAAATATGTGCGAAACCACTAACATACCTTTATATATAGCATATATAGATCATGGAGAAAGCGCTGCGAATTACAAAACCACAAATAACTCACATAGATTTTGAGTTTCAAACAGAAAGAAACACATAGGAGGACTAAAACAGATGTTGGAGCATGCAAGCCTGATGTGAGCCTGACCTCCCAGAAAACAAACGAGCTGGACTGGACAATGCTGTACAATATTATTGAGCCGCTCAGGTCGAAAAAAGTAACAAATGCGGTTTTCTTGTTTGTAAATAGCAAAAACGTCCCGATTCTTATATACACCATTTTACCTCGCACAAACCTGTAGTCGTAACTCCAAATGACAAATATTGTTTTTCTCGGAGGTTTCCGTTCAGGTCTTATATGTTTCCAACCCAGACCCTTGAGTATCGCTAACTTAGTGTTCTTCTTCCCATGTTTGGGTCATCATTTAAGTCGAATTTTGGTGGGAAGAATGTTGCCCATGTGTGTTTTTTGAAATGCCTTGAGGGGCGATGGTTTTCGGAATTTTAGTTTTTTTCGAGGTGATTTTTATACAAACAAATAAAACCTATAAAAATATAGCTAGATAGGTTTTTGCGATATGCAAAAAGTTCATCCGTAAACCGAAATCAGCTCAATGGCCTTAGTACTGTTCAACTTACTACGTTGCAGAAGTTACTGTGATTGTTCTTTTGCTGCGCCATTTCCTCACTTAGTTTTGCAGCTATCACCACAAGTGCGGTGGTCAGTTTTGTGTCACAATTGTGCCAATTACATGGATGGTTCATTCGCAGTTTTTCCAAAGTATGAGAATCATTCATTTGAATATGGTCCCATGCAAAAACAAATTACTGCCAGATGTTCGATGAAATATTCATAGATTTGGTCACTTTTTAAGCACAAAATATCAACAAATGCAAGGAAAACATAGCGTTTCAATGAAAAAACATAGAGGCTTACACACCTCTTACAAATTGAGTAAGGTTTGTTGTAAGGGCCCTAACAAATTTGTTTTCAAATTTGTAAAGATGTTTTTCAGGTCCCTTACAATTTTGTAAGGTAAATTTGTAAGGGACCTTACAAATTTGTAAGGGACCTTCAAAATCTGTGGGTTCACGTTGAAAAACATATGTTTGTTGGATTTGTTCTTTCCAAATCTCTTTAAAAGCGCATATTTCAAACAAACTTCAATCAAAGTACACACACACAAATCAATGCACATCAGTAACTTCAGAAAACTGAAAAGTAACTTCTACAATAGCTGCATCTGGAACTTGCCCAAGATGAAACATCAAAGGTTGTATATTTCAGTGATTAGAAGTTACTTTATTGTTTCACAGGGTTGTCCAAATAATAGTCTAATGTTGTTTTGAAAATCACTGTTAATACCCGTTTTTTCTTAATTTTATGGCAAGCGACATCTGAAAACCCAATTCCGAGATGAGATCACTGGTAACAATTTGAACGGATCAGGTGTTTGGCTCAGCTGGGCGTCACGCGAATTTTCTTTTCTCCGCATTTTCTTCCCACAGCTGTAATAGGGGGTCGTCCATCAAACCTCAGTCTGCTGAAATCAAGCCATTGTTTTTTGAGTGTTTTTCACGTTTCTGGAGGTTTCCAGAGTGAAATCTACCAGTGCATCGGGTGATTTCATGCTGTGAATTCCTACATGCTCTCAAAGGTTATTGTCAATATTGCGGGCACTTTAGGTCGTATGGGATGATTGTTCACAGATTCATTCATGCCCCATTAGCTGTCAGTGTTTTGGGCATCACTATGCATCACTTCATCCTTGGATGATTCGTTTGGCATGAATCAACTCGCAGCGTCCGCACATGTCATCATCACTGCACAAGAAGTTGACCGGAAGACGGTCTTCAAGAGACATAAAAAGAATAACGCTAAATTCTTGAGTAGAAAGGATTCCATTTGCACACTGACAAAAGACTGAACCAAAAAAATCATCTGATCACAATTCAAGCGGTGAGCAATGAGCAATGCACCTGTCACTGTCAAGCATTGGGGGAGGGGGGCAGGGCGTTCAAACAGTTCACCACTTCTTCATTCATTTTGGATTGGTCAGCAGTCAAGAGCTTCAAGCAGCAAGTCTGAAAGTATTTCTGGGCCAGCTGTCTCAAGTCCCCTACTTACTTTGGAGGACTCTGGCAGTTCGGACCCCGACCAAACGGCAACGATATGCTGAACTGGGTCAGCTCCAGCGGCCGCTTCATGGCGGGAGTGAAGGAACTATATGAGTGAAAGAATTATTCATTAACTATAATATGTAAATGAAATGTGACTGTGATGTGACGTGATGTAAGTGAATCAAGTCATGAAGCCACTTTGGTTCCTGAGTTCCCATGAGCCATATAGAGCCTATCGACGATGTCATAGATTTCATGTCGGGGACGGCAAAACAGCCCCAGCAGAACAATCTACAGTAACTGGGGTGAACTAAGAGTTTAACATGCTTATGATTCCTGGGAGGAGCCACCAGGAACAATTGATGTATATTGATGTTTTGTAACCAACAACAGATGGTGATACAATGGGGATTTGTTGGGGGGCAGTTTCACCGCATGGAACTGTTCAATGTCAATTCAGGGTTCACAAGAGGTCCAAGCAACACGCAGATCTTTTGCTGCGATTCGACGAGATGGAACAGCGGCTTCCTGAGGAGTTACTGTTGGTTCATGTTTTGCATTTCTAGGAAATACTGCTGCCCTTTGTTTGATGTGATTGTGTTGATTCCTGCTGGAAAGCTGATGGCCAAAGTGCCAAAAATATAACTGAAGGGGTGGAAAAATGCCTGAGCAGCCTCCAAGAGTTACAGTACTTGCTATCACGTCCAAAAGTTACTGCAGCAGCCTCATTTTGGTGGGTTGTCATGTTTCTGTTCTTCTCTTGGTTCTCACTTTGATTTCTGAATCTCACATTCATGTCCTTGTGGTTCATGTTGTTTAGGAGTTTCTCTATGACATGTTGACATAGATGTTCCAATTTTCTTTTGACATTTTTTCAGGAAAAACAAGAGCTACCGAAGGTAAGTCCAAAATAACAAGGCAGCTGAGTTAATAAATTAGACAATTTCAAAATTAACTATTAGTTAATGCTTTGCCTAAAACATGGAGGTTACCTAATTCATTTCAAATTTCAATTTGTCTAAGCTGATCTTCCGGGTATCACAGTCGTCATCATCGTCATCATCATCGTCCTTGTCCGTGTCCTTGTCATTGTCGTCGTCATTCTTGTCATCGTCGTCCTCATCATCCTCATGGTCACCCTCGCCGCAATCATGATTGTCCTCGGCGCAACCATTCCCACTGGTTTTGTGTGACATAGTATAGTATCATCATTTTTTTACAATTCAACACGTATTTGTTTGAAAACAGAGTACCCCTCCCTAAATCCACTGAATAATTGAATAATCATCCTTGTGTTTTCAAAACTGCCATTTTGGGATTTGTTTTTGCGGGTAGACCCCATGTTCAGACACAATGTATATACAATGTTGTTGTTTGGACATCTCATTAAATATATCCCATTATTTGTTCTATTTTAAACACATATGTTGGATTGTTACAGTTCACCCATATTTATTTTGATTGAGTGGGCTACAACATATTACAACCCAGTCACAAGATGTCATAGGTGCATGGTAGGGTAACTAGGGCTCATGGATTATATAGTCCACTTCAAATTGGGCAGAACTACCCCAGTCAAACTAAGTAGGGTGATTTTATGAGATTCTATATTACGATAGTTGTTTTACCTTTTGACAATTGTGGCTTTCCATGGGTTTTGTCAGTTTCCCAGGTCAGCTACGATTTTTTTCTTGGGAACGACATCGTCAGGTCCAAGCAGTCCGAGCGCCAGCCTCGCGGCCGTGCGCCGGGAGTTGCAGGCGGAATTGCAACAGGTCCGGTGGAGGGTTTAGTCGTGGGGCAAGGTGTAGTTTCGCCTCCCAAAATGGGATTATAGTAGGATTATAGTAGGATTATAATGGGATTTAATGGAAAGCATGGGAACATGATGAGAGATAGTTTCCAAGAACTTCCATTCCTCCTTATTTAATTTAAGGAGTTTTTTTTTAAGGAATTCCACCTTAATTAAGGAGGAATTCCCTTAATTAAGGAGGAATTTTTCCTTAATTAAGGAATTCCACCTTAATTAAGGAGGAATTCTCCTTAATTAAGGTGTTTTTTTTGGGAAAATTCCTCCTTATATTTTTTTTAAAGAGGATTTTTTTCACTGTTTTTAGATACATCTTTGACATCATCATTGCATCAAGACCAACCTTTGGAGGTTGCTTCAAGGAGATGCAAGATCTCCTTTTGGTGTTTTGATTTCCTGCATGTAATGTTTGTGCATCGCATCTGCAGTTGATTTCTCAAGATGAGTAGAGCTAAGAACACTGCAAGACCGTTGCAAATGTTTGAAAGCAGAGGTGGCTTGTTTGGATCCCAAGGATTACTTGGATGTTGAAATTGATCAAGTATGCAAGCATTATCGAAAATTTCTGGGCTTGATGTTCCAGAAAACAATTCGACCATCCAAAGACTGCTTGAAGGAAGCTGCCTTGAAAGTCAACCCTCGCACTTTGAGTGACGAAGCGAAGAAGTGGTCTTCTGCAATTGTCGAATGTGTGCAACACATCCGAACAAAAGCAAAATGGTCAATTTCAAGTAGGAAATATGAGCCTTGGATGGGTGAGCTTGTGAAGATCTATCTGGAGTGCTCAGAATTCCATGGGAACCGGCAGAAAGGCAAGTTTGTTCAGAAAGCCATTGCCAAGCAAAGGCTCATGAGACAAAGCTCCAATGCGAGCTCCATCCCACAGTTGCCTGTGAATGAACCACTTTTGCAAAAAAATCCTCCAGGCCACAGCTCAGAAACATTGGATAGCCAAGAGCATCAATTGATAGAAGTGTCGAGTGAAGAGAGCCAAGCGAGTCCTAAGAAGCCTGTGAGTGCTGGAACCTGGATCGATTCTACTGCCATGGTGGTATGTCGCTTTGTGGATAGCAAGGTGGAGAAAGCTACTATGAGTGAAGGACCAAATGGCTTTGCCATTGCTGCTTTTGGTGAAAACAAATTTGAATCTGAAATTCCCAATGAATCTTTGAAGATTTATAGGCAATCTGCAGGTGGGAAAAAGCCTGCTGCAGTCTTGAAAAGGCCTGCTGCAGTCTTGAAAAGGCCTGCTGCAGTCTTGAAAAGGCCTGCTGCAATCTTGAAAAAGCGTGCTGCATGTGAAGCAGTACTTGGCACTTCTGAAGAAGAGGATGTTGAAGCTCGGCCGGCTGTTGCAGTTGCTGATCCTGAACCTGCTGCTGTTGACTTGGCATCTCCTGAATATCGCTTGGAAGATTATCCTGCTAAAGGCAGTCGAAAGTATGGTGCTTTAGGTGTCAGACGAAATTTTGGAGACAAGAAACAAATCAAATCTTTCACTTTGAACAAAATTTCAAGAGAAGTTGGCTGGGATTTGGCCCGGAAATGCACTGCTGATTTGCACGATGGTGCTACTGAACAATCTGTGATTGAATTTTTGAATGAGGAAATTCGAAAGTGGAAGGTTGGACAGGATGTGGGTTAGATTGGATGAAATTGCAAAAAAATGGCTGCTGATTTCTGTTGCATGTTTCAAGGAGGTGTAAAACCTCCTGAGAGTTCTCTATAGGAAAATAGGAAATAGTCTTTCCACTTTTCTGTCTTAAGGAGGTGCAAGATCTCCTGACATTTGGAACTTGAGCGTTTAGTGCCTGGGTGGATTTCAAAAGTGGCTTGTAGACTTTCATAGGATGTGGCTTTAATGTTTAATGTTGGATTGGAATTCTGGATTTGAGAAGTTTTGTCTGGAATTTGGAATGTTGAAATTTGGAATTTGAATATTTATATATTTTTTCCAACACTGGATGCAGGTCTACCACTGGGGGAGGGAGTGAGAGGTGCAGCAGCCCAACTCACTTACATGGCTGACATGGGGGTCATCTCAATTGAAGAAGCAAGAAGACGAATGAGAGTCCTCTATGCTGTGAGAGCTTCTCGAATCCATGGAAACTTGAATCATTTAGATAATGATTTTGTTTCATATATGGTTTGATATATCATGTTATGAAGGAGATGCAAGACCTCCTCAGATGATTTTTTGTTTTGGGCATACGGAGATTTTGCACCTCCTTTGTTTCAGTTTCAATGCATCATGAGGACCACGTACTGCACCTACTGCGCATGCTACTCCATTGGTGCTCCTGGATGAAGGAATGATCTACACAGGCTGAAGTTTTCTGTGACTGTGGATTTGAAAGTATCTCATGTCAACCATGCACTGTGCAATTTGATGCAATTTGTTCATCATCATGCCTCCTGATCAGGTCCTGCTGTAACCCCATATTCTCCTACATCACCTATTGATGCTGGAGAGCAAGCCGAAAAAACCAAAGAGGATGAGGATTCAAATGTAGATTGAGTCAATTGAGCTTCCCTGGAAAAATGATTGGAGATTATGGGCGCAAGCGACTCTTTAAGGAGGTGCAAGATCTCCTTGATAAACTACATTCAAATTTAAGTAAACCATGATATCTGTGATATGAGCATTTCTGCATGGGTGAAGCTGTCAAGTCATATTGATCAATGTAGTGGTGATGGACCTGTAGAATCATTTTTGAAGCCTTGATGGATGCACATGGTCAGCTTTGGAATGATGATGAGAGCTGATGATCTGAACCTGAGGTATCACAATCATTGCACTAGTGTCCAATACTGGAATCAAAAAGGAGGTGCAAGATCTCCTTGGCCGAAGCTGATGCCCATCCATTTCCTTTGTTTGAGAGGCTCTTCTCTGGATACAATTCATTCAGGTCATGCATGATGACTGTAAAAGTTTCAAATTGGAAAAATAAGGAGGTTAAAATTGGTTAAAATTAAAATTGCCAATTTTAATTTTAACCAGTTTATGTATTACTTTTAAAGGCAGGATAGGTTAAAATTAAAATTGGCAATTTTAATTTTAACCAATTTTAACCTCCAATAAAAATCACCTCGGATCCAAAATAGAAACCTTTGGATTTGGAACTGGAGATTCATAGACATCCCAACTTACTTCATCATTACACTTTTCAATTTTCAATGAAAGGTTCAATGGAACCACCAAAGGAACTGCCTCCATGGAGGAAGCAGCCACTGGCCACCATTGAGAAGAACCCGGTGGAGCCAATGGACAAGCAGATCGCAATGATCAAATGTATGCCAACAAAGAAGCTTTTGAAGCACTATGAGTACCTGAGAACATGTGAGACTAGTAAGCACATTATTCATGGATGAAATTCATAGTTTCTGTTGATAGAGCTGGCTTGATGAGAAAAGAATTACATAGATCAGATCCCTGAACCTGTGGCCCAACCCAGGAATGCGTGTCAAGAGCAGTTGAAAGCCATTGCCAACCTTCGATCCTATGTTGCAGCCAGTGAAGATCTTGCTCCTGAGGGCACTTCTCCTGAAAGCCTTTCGAAACCATTGCCTGCTGCCAAAGCATGGCTTGCTTCCAGCCAAGAGAAGCTGCAAGAAGCAAAAGCCAAGGCGAAAACTCACCAGGCATTGCTGTAGGAGCTGTTTGGCCCTTAGATTTTGGAAAGCGCATTTGGTGCAGTTGTCAGTTTTGGAATGTGGAAATGCAGATTAAAATACCGCAGGGATCTGCTTGGAAGATGCGCAGCTGGTAACTGTCGCTGGAAAAAGAGCCTGCTTCCTTGTAAGATCTCCTTTACTGCTTCCCTGTTTCAAAGCATTGGCCAAATTTAGCATTAACTTAACCAAATACAATGTGCAACTTCTTGTCTTCTGAGATCTTATGAACTTTTATGTCGACATGTTTTTCCAGCTCAAGCCATGTTTCACAAGAGAAAAATAGATTTGTCTACCCTTAGGGAACCTGACCAGAAGAGGTTTCGACACAATGTTTCCAATTTGTTTTTGACCAAGACTGTCTCTGCTAGAAGAGCCAATGAGCTCATGAAAGATGCACAAATAGCTGGAGCCACTGGTGTGAAAGATTTGGTCAAAGGTGCAGAGAAATCTGGCAGTGGTGAGAATCAAGCCAATTGGGAAAAGAATTTGGCAAGGGATATGAAAAGAGAAATGTTGAAGAATTGCCTGTGGTTCACTGAATATATTGCATTGATCCCTTGCTACAATCCTGGAACACAAGCAGAAGAGATGAAGAATATACCTTTTCTTTTGCCACAGGAGATTCTTTTTGTCTTCTCGAAGCGCTCTGAGAAGAAAGACTTGCTGCAGACTGGTGGCATGTGTGAACTCAGCAAGAAACATTTGGCGAACATGCAAATGCAGTTCCAAGTTCGAGAAGCCATAGGACTTGGCCTTTGGATCGATGGCACACCTTACAATTATGACAGAAGTCAAACTTTGGAATGCATCTCATTGAATTTTCCTGGCTTACTTCCACCTAATGGTACTTTGCGAATCCCTTTGTGCTGTATTCCAAAGCACTGGTGCATCAAGGGAGTAACTTTGTCGAAGATGTTAGGAATTTTGTCTTGGTCTTTTATTCACTTAGCCAATTGCACTTGGCCTTCAGCAAGGCATGATGGCAGCTTTTGGCACCCAGGCGACAAAAACGAAGCACATTCAATGGCAAAGCATTGCCTTTCATTGCTTTTTTACTTGAAGTGAGAGGTGCTTGGGCTATGAGAAAAGAAGTTTTCCAATTTCCTGGATGGCGAGACAAACAAGGATGCTGCCATTTGTGCTTGTGCAAACCAATTGAAATTCGAAACTTTGAAAGCTGCAAGGCATTTGATCCTTTGGACCATTTCACTTTGTTGCAATTCATTTCGAATTCTGGCATTGACATCAATGAATTGTTTCAAACACCAGGACTGAGAAGCAAACAATTTCTTTTGGACTGGCTTCACATTGTGGACTTGGGCGTGGCAGCAGATTTTATCGGCAATGTTTTTCACCATTTAATTGCCTCTGGAAATCACTTGCCTGGCAACAATGTCAGAGAAAGGGTGAAAAGCTTGTTCCACAGAATTCAAAGCTACTACAAGACTGAAGGTGTGGAAAACAAGCTTCCTACTTTGACAGTCATCATGATCAGAAAGAAAGCCAGTTCAAGTCCAAAACTTCGAGCCAAAGCTGCAGAAGCTCGAGGGTTGATTACTTTTGCAAAACAAATCTGCGATGAATTTTTGGCTGATGACAATGTGCTTGAATATACAATCAAGATGGCTGCCACAGAACTGGCAATGTTATTCTTTCTTGTCCAAGAATCTATGGAATCACCAGTCAATGCTGCTGCATGGCAGAAAGTTTTTGCTGTTGTGCAAGAGCTTGGAAAACGAGACTGGCCATACTTGGAAGATCAAACCAAAGCACCACAGCTTCTTAGATTTATTGCTCCAGAACTCTTGTCCATCAAACAGTTGGACATATCGAGACGAAGACTTTGGTGGCTTCCTAGCTCACTTAGGAGCTGTGAAAGGTGGAAGCCACAACCCTTATTCCATAGGCATGAGTGTTCTGCAAAGTTTTCGAGCACAAGTGATTCCAGAGCTGAAGTGAAAAGTTTTGCTGCCAGGATCTGGGATAAGGAGGTTTCAAGTCTCCTGCTGAAGGAGGTGCAAGATCCCCTTGCAATTGAAAATTTAAGGAGGAATTTTAAGGAGGATTTTTTCAAAAATTCCACCTTAATTTAAGGAGGAAGTTTAAGGAGGAATTCCTTAAATAAGGAGGAATTCCTTAAATAAGGAGGAATTCCTTAAATAAGGAGGAATGGAAGTTCTGGGTTCATATACCCTCTGGTAAACTCACATATCTATGGAAAATTGCCTTTTTGAATAAGTCAATAAACTATTTTTATTGCCATTTCCAATATCTCTTGTCTATGTTGAATTACCAGAGGGTAACTGGGGGCATGACTGGAATATGAATGGAATATTCATAAATAAATTGATTTCACTGGGGAGTGGATATAAATGGGATAATGAGAATAGTGGGGTACATATCATATAGGTGCGAAAAAAGAATGATATATATATATATATATATACCTGGAACACCGTATGACCATTTGTTTGCAGAATTTGGAGAAATGACAAGATTTCTTGGTCATATGCCCATATTTGGCGGTATTTGGCGACAAGTGGCATGTTTGAAGAATATTGATAAATTTTGGAAACATATTGAAAACATATTTAAAAATTGCAAGATTGGACAATATTGAAAAAAATGAAAAATATTGACAAATTATTGGAAACATATTGGAAACATATTGGAAACATATTGGAAAATACTCGTGTCATGATTACCCCCGCATGCGTGCAACTTAGAATTCGGAATTTTGGCATATATGCCGTATGACCAAAAAATATGGTCATATGCGAAATGACCAAAAAAATACAGTCGTTTGGGGTTCCAGGTATATATATATATATATAACACCATCCTGAATTATATTTATCCTGAAGTTAATCAGCACAACTGAGTTTCCATGGTTTTCCTGGAGACATGATCTACATTTTTTTGGTTCTCCATATCGATGTCACAGCAACAAAGGGGCATTCAACTCACCATTTGCTGGGCGATACAATGGGACCGGGATAGAAGGTAAAATGCGACAAACAACCAACAGGATGATTCAGATATCTATAATCTATATTATATACTGTATATGAACCTGAACGAGATACATATAAATATATATATATATATTATGTATATATATATATAATATTAAATATTAGGTCAATCCCTCTTACCTCGTTGCATGGGGTAAATATTAGATCAATCCATTTTACCTCGTTGCATGGGGTTTCTCACCTACCAACATAGTTTGTTTTGGTTCTACCTGACAGACATCCTGGTGAATGGTGGTAGGTTGAAACTTTGAATCATACGTGGAAGTCTCACCCTGGAAGATAAGCTTCCGGATGGAGAATACAGTTTTCATATGAATATTGGTTTGACTATCCATGTTTTTTGCTGTTATTCTTGGGATTATAATGATGTTGTTTAGTTATCAGCTATTAGTATTACATGTTCCATATATATATATAATGTTTGTTTCTTAGTCCTTATTATACATATTAATGTAAAATATGTTTATTCAAGTATATAACCACCACAATGTTCTGGACAAACCCATGCGACCACAAACCCATGCGACCTGATTGCCGAACAAACCCTAAATATGATGAACAACATAGAACCATTTATTTTGTTGGCTGTGGGACATGGGGGAACCGCAAAGAAGAGATATTGATGTATATATACCTTGACCCTCGAACGACCTTCGTTTTTTGGGGTCATTCAAAAGAATGGCATTCTTTGAAGACAGGACTTTTTTTTGATAAAGCGCACTTTTTTTGATGTGAGCCAAAGTTGGTAAAGAACATTGAAATTTGTTTGGAAGATAAACTCCATTCACAGGCCAATGCCTATATTGGTTCAAAAGGCTGGATGATTTCGACATTTAGGGTCAAACGGGCCCACTCCATCTTATGAAGTGGAGGTTCGCCCCCCCACCTTGCCTAAGCTGCTCACTTTGCAGTGTGTGCGTGCAGTGACTGCATTACTTCATCCCAGGTGCACTGCAAGCTTTGCTGGGGGAGGGGTATTGGTGATTTACCGAAAGAACTGGCTCAAAACAAAGCAGATCTAAGTTTCAATATGAATGCGTTGGTGGAAGAACACCGGGACTTGAAAGATTCCCTGCTTGCCCGAGGCAAGGGGGGGACTTTGACTTAACATGTCATTTGTTTTGTGATTTGAAGCCTTCATTTATTCATTTGGTCTTGGTTTGCTTTCCTGGCAGGTTTGGATGGGCTGCCAGACTCGTTTTGGAAAGATGTTGCCAGTGTTGTCTATGCCCCAAAGGTTTCTCGACCTAAATAAATATGGGATGTTGCCTATTTGTGAGCAATCCTTCAACTTTCTTTAAATTTTGGAAACATAATTGGTGGATCTAAAGTGCACTGCGTATCATTCAGCCTGAGGAGATCGAGATTTCCCGGGGAGTAGTTCAAACCCTTTTGCAAAACTACGATGAGGGTGGCATGGTCGCGCAGCTGGTTAAGCGACACAAGCATGACGGAATCTCGGAATGAACATGGTTTCATATGGTTTATTTTTCAACAAGCCTATCAACATCAGTTTTGCTGTATCGACTCAAGGGTCTAAGCTTAGGAGAAAAGCACCATGCTACTTGGTTTGAATAGACCAGTCCAGTCACTTCCAGTTGCCCTGCAACCCATCACCCATATCTTTTTTTCTGGAGAAATTCCCAGGCAAGTTCCAGCTCTATGTCTGAATCCTGAGCTTTCAGCACTAAGTGCCGATGTTTGACTTGGTGTATATATACCCATGCACACGTTTGTAGCTGGATGTAGCTGGCAAAAGCAGCAACCCTGGTTCTTTACCAACTTTGGCTCACATCAAAAAAAGTGCGCTTTATCAAACAAGTCCTGTCTTATCCTGTCTTCAAAGAATGCCATTCTTTAAGGATCCCCAAAAAACGAAGGTCTTTCGAGGGTCAGGGTATATCCCAAGAATATGAAAGGTCTTCCAAACATGTTCCCACGCAGGTCTCATGGCTAAATCCGAGTGGCCGTATCTCCTATCATGGCCGGAAAGCTCAGTGGAAGCGGGCAGCAGAATGCCAGGGCAGTTCGATGATTTTAGACATAGAATAGAAATCGCAGTGTGAATTTTCAATTGATCAATCAAGTTTCATAGTCAGGGCATTGACTTCAAAAATCATTGCATCCGTCCTGAAATCTTGAAACCATTCTACTTACTGCAAAGGCATTTGGCCCAAAGTGTTGCCCTGGCACCCTCCAAGCTCAGAAGCTATGGCCGTCAGCACGACCATCAGCCTCCATGGCTTGGCAGAGATATGGGAAGGGGATGGCTCCATTCGCCAAACAGCTCGAACTACTGGGCAGATCGTGCAATGGCCAAATCCAGAAGTGGTTGGAATCCCCAGTATGAATCTTGTCTTAAATATTATCACTTCCACTGAATAAAGGGTGTCCAACCCATGACATTGGTTCATTGCAGCATAGTTTTTACTGGATGCTAATAATCGTTAGTATAATCCCTTCCAATAGTAAACAAACAGGAGTTTGAACATTGTTTTAATATCAAAGTATAGCACTTCACTAAAGGCCCCGGAAAGATCCAATGATGAACCAATACTTGAGGTATATATATGCACAAGAGGGTAAATACATATTCGTATACTACGGTGATGTAGTATTCGTTGTAATGATCCAATGACTGCATGGTTTTAAACAATGTGGGAAGGGTCAATCATGAGTCGTTGTTAAAACACCGAAGACAACACCTCTTCTCCCAGGAAAGCGATCCAGATGAATCTCCCAGTCCTGATCCATACTGCCAAAATGTGGGTGGAAGTCTTTGACTATGAGTCCGCTGGTATGGCCCGTACCCCGCCTTTGCCAAGCTTGGCATCAGAGGTCCTGTGCAGAGGGGGGATGGGGGCTTGCAACAAAGAAATCAATAGCACCCATATTAATCTCACATGATTCCATATATATTCAGTTGGGCCAGGTGAAAAAGTTTTGGCGGCTCATGGTGGTGTCGGGTGTTGACAGCCTGCCAACGAAAGTGAAGCTCCATGCTGATGCTTGGGGGGTTCGGAAGCTCATTTCACACTCCCTGAGATCGTTAAGGCTTTCAAGAGAACCGCGTGAGCTTAGCATGCATTGGCTCATCAAACTTTGTCTTGTCATTTATGGTGGATGTACTCTTACTTTGTGAGTCCCATAGTCTTCAACATATGTAAATATACTTCAGCCTCAGGATGCTGAAATCAACGAGCTGCTGAACATCTTCAGGGATGCGTGGAATTTGCACGCCCAGGTTCTGTTGTAGTGGGGGTTGTTTTTTGAAAGGGCAACGTATAGCAAAACACAATTTCAAAAATAAACAAATGTTTAAGTTTCTGCGAAGTAGACCTAATAAAGCACTTGTTTGGGCTTTACGCTGCTACCCAGCTGCTACCTATGCAGGAGGCAGCAGTTGCAGGCCTTGAAGACGGACCAGATTCCCTTGAGTCAGATCCTCCTGCGGCTGTGGCTGCACCGGCCCTTGCTGATGTTGACTCAGCACTTGATGCTGCCCCCATGAGCCCACTTGCTGCTGCCCCCCTGAGCCCTGACAACACAGCAGCACCCGTTGGTGGTTCTGCAGCACTTGCCAGGTCCAGCACCACTTCCTCTGACCCATCTACCTTTGACACCATTCCTTTTGACTTTCTTGAGGCAGGCATCAGCTTGGAAGATCGCCCAATGGTGCCGCGTGAGGATGTTGCTTCGGCTGCTTCAAGTGGAAGCATTGTTGGGCAAGAAGGGGGGGGCCACGACCGTGATAGCCTCGATGCCAGGATTTTATTTCTGGAGTACCTGTTCAGCATTTATTCAAAAAGGGGTTTAAGCTTCATGTAAGTTGGTTAAGAAAGTGCTTTAGTTTATATAGTTTCTACAAAGGGTGTGTACATAGTTTTCTGTGGTAGCCCAGGCAAGAGTTGGAGCGTCGCAGGTCCCGATCATCTACTGCTAGCTCGGTAGCTCATTTGCAGTTTCTATGAAGTTCATGTTGATACTGAAATTTCAACGTGCTCTTTCATCGTCCTTTCACATGTTGGTTTTCCCACATTTTCCAGTTTGGATGCCATAAGGATGTTTTGGTCACTGTTGATGACAGCCAAGCTGTTGCGCCCGAGGACCCAAACACGAATTTACAACCCTTTCCATTTTCTTTCGAAGCAATAACCCGATTTCACAGCCGCCGGAGGAGTCTGCAACTGGAGTTGGCCCTGACCGTTCCATCCCGGAGGTGGTGGAGATTGGTGACACTTACCTTGAACCTGAGTATCCCGAGGAGTCTGCTGGAGCCTTGACATCCAGCGCAGCATTGTCTGCTGAACCCTGCTCTCCACCCCCAAGCCAACCCAGGAAATATGAGTTTGAAGTTGATCCGGTTACAGGTGGCTTCAAGTTTGAGGATGTAAGTGATGATGACAGTGAAGGTGAGGTCGCAGCTGTGGCAGGTGATGTTGTACACGTTGAAAGGCAGGTTGAGGATCAAAGGGAGGCTGAAGCTGAGGAATTTGGAGAGGAGTCCCCACTGAGGCGTCGTGACCAATTTGCTGCTAGCAGGGAAGACTCTCCTGCCAGGAAGGGTCGGGGTAAGGGCAGGGGTGGGAAAGGTCGAGGTCGAGGCCGTGGAAAGGGCAAGAAGAAGGATGAAGGTCAGGATGATGAACAGCCCCCCACACGCAAGCGCAAGTCCCAAACGGCAGCACCCAAGGCCAAGAAGAGCAAAGCGCCAGCCAAGCAGCAAGATGGTGAAGACACATCCCCAAGGGACGATCAGGTCGAGGAGCCACAGGCCAAAGGTAAGGGGAAGGGCAAGGGAAGGAAGGCAAAGTCACCTAAGGTGAAAAAGGACGACAAGAAGGTCGAGAAGGCGGCCCCCAAGAGACGCACAAAGAAATCCCAAGATGCTTCGGTTCAGGATGTCTCTTCTGGCCCTGCTTCTGCTCCCAGTGCCCCCAGTGCACCCAGTGCTGTGTCCGAGAAGCCCCAGAAGGGTGTTACAGAGAAGGAGAAGACACGTTTGAAAAAGCTGATCGAGACTTTCAAGCTGTCCTATGTGGTCCCCCATTGGAGTAGAGCGGCTGTTGGCCTGAAAGTTCCCAAACCAGATGGTGGTCTTTCCCAGGCCCTTTTGCAAGTTACATTTCTGTCTGATGATCACTGCATCCAGCGTGTATGATGATTGCTCAAATTATGCAAATTATTTTCAAATTGTTTTTGACTCTGTTGTAGGTGTTCTACCTTAGCGAGGGGCAGCATGGCATGCAATTCGCTTTGTGTGCCATCCAGGAGCTTGCCACTGGAAAGAAATTATATACATCTCTCACTGCTGTATATGTATAGCCCAACATGTGTGTTTCAAGGTGTGTTGATAGTACAATTTATCCAACCACTTTCCTTATATATAGCTTATCCATACTTATCCTGCTTTTGATCTAAGGCGACGATGCTGGACGAGAACGGTTGTGACTTTACTGCTGCCCCAGTGATTGCCCGTTGGAGGGCTGTCAAGGCTGCTGCCAGGACGGCAGCTTGAAGAGTTTCTTTTCCGAAAAACATACATCTGTCTACTTGAACACGTGGCCCATTGACATGAGAACAAAAGGCTGACATGTCTTTTGTACTTGGGGTTTCTCTTTGGGTGCTGAAACATGGTTGGGCCAAGTCTAGAAAAGATTGGAACTCCTCATGAATATTTTTTTCACCACGATTAACTTTAATAGTCTTGTCTTCATGGTTTGTTCTGCAAATCTCTACGGCCTACCGTGAGCTTTTTCCAAGGAGTCAAGGGTAGCCATGTGTTGTCTAGACTGTCTATGCAGATTTGAAATTACCATGCCAGTCAGGGTCGAAAGCCAAGCGCGACCCGCATTAGCATCTCGATCGATTTGATCTTTGACTGCTTCGCTGCCAGTGGGAAAATATCTGTGAGTTTGCCACTGCATGGGCTTGATGCAGGGTGGATTTCAGAATCTTTAATGCCAAATATTGAGAAACACCCAGCTCCAATCCCAGCTTACCAAGTGTTTCACCATGTGTAAGGGGTATCAACGGCACCACCGGCCCAGGCCAGACGGTCCTTCTTCGAACGGCATGGGCTTGTCGTGCAAAGTTGTCCCGGCCTGGTTTTGTTGGAGTGTGGGCCAGAGTGCGGCCAAACCATTAAGGAAAAAAGGAAACCAATAACCCTTTGGATAATAGTGGAGGGTGTGCATGGTGGGAAAAAACATAAGGAAAATCATCCCGGGATAATCTGAAAAAAAAACAATGATTCATGCAGCCTTGAAAAGTCAAGTGGTGCTTGGCCAGTGAACCTGGTTCCAGCCATGGTGACCCCAGAGCACTTCGATCGGGTCCTGCGAAACCTTTTCGCGTTAGGATCTCCCAAAGATACTTGCCAGAATCGAACCTTACTCAGAAATCCAAAAGCACCTAAAATGCAAACCCCCTCCGGGGGGTGTGAGGGGGTTTGCATTTGAGGTATTTTGAATCATGGAATATTCTTGTTAGGGGACGGAGACCATGGGAGTAAATATGACATGACAATTGACAGATTGACAAATAATTTGGTAAATTAACATCCAAAAACCAAGATATATAGCCTGGGCCTACTCAGGGTTGATCAGGTTATTTATCCCCATGTGTTTCTTTTGGGTGACTCCTTTGTATATAGGTTATCCATTTGTTTACTTCGGAAGCGTGTTATCTATCCTCATATATGGGTTTTTGGTGCCAATCATCTTGTGTATCCCCAAATGGATTAATTATTGGAAGATAGTTGTATCATGTATCTATCCCCATGTGGTTTTTTGGTGTCAATAAAATTAGGTTTCCCCATGTGCTTATTGTGGATTGATTTTGCTATGTATAAAACTATAGCCCTATATTTGTTTACTGGGATTGATCTTGTTCTGTATCCTCATGTGTTTTAGCATCAACCAAGCGACTGGCTATAGCGGGCTTGTAAAGATCGTATATCATATATATAATATATTTACAGTATAGGTGCCTGACAATGCCTAGGTGCTAATCACCTTGGTGCTCTTGATTAGCTGGTTGGAGCCAAATGCATTTCCCAAGGGTGGCACTTGGGAGGTGGTGGACCTATTTGCTGGGGCAGGGAGGATAGCCCGAATGGCTCGCCTGAGTGGCCAGCGATCTGTGGCCTTGGACCTCCAATACAGCTCCAACTCCCATTGTTTCAATATCAATGAGGATGCGGGGATGCTGTTACTTATTTGGGATTGCTCAAAATTTACATATGGCTAACACAGAACGAAACAATCCCAAAATGGATGCTTATTTTGGGGAAAAGACCAAACTTTAATTTTACAATATTATGGGACCACATCGAAGCTTTACAGGAACCCCTTGACTGTTACAATATAGGTTGGGTTATCATAGACACCTGTTCTTTTAGATGGTTCTTCCTCACATCCGGGTTGTGGCCCAGGTTAGTGCTGAAATCAGTATTGGAAGGTGCCTATGGAAAGGTGCTGGTAACCCTGGGGGTATGTTGCTCAAGCTGGGTGGTTGCATCCCGGGGGTCGACAAAAAGATCATTTCTCACTCCGATGGGGTGCCTGGAATTTCCAAGTGTTGCATCTGCCAACCTGATGGTGAGCAGGCCTGTTGTTCCAAAATTTATTTACCATTGAATATGTGTAAGTAGCCGTAAGTAGCCATCCACTTTCATATCCAGCAAAAGCTATTGGAGGGGTGTCTTATCTTGGGGAGTTTTGTTGGCACACACACACACACACCCATACCTAGGTGAATCTTAACAATCCCACTTCACCCAAAACACCATATGACTATGTTTGTGGAAAGTTTTGCGGGCACAAGGTTTAACCCCCCTAAGGTTATATAAATATAATATAATCCATTCAAATCCACCATGGCCACCACCCTGTCAGCACTGCTCTGGGCACCGTGGCAGGTGTGTCTTGGTGTTGCTTGTCACCTATGCGATGCTTGGAACATTCTACTTGGAGCAACCTTCGACTTCGTTGATCATGTTGCATACCAGGATGGTATGGCTGCAAGATCTTCTAGAGAAACACTCAATGAGGGACCCTGGGTTCAGATTTGGTAGTAATGTTTCAAATGCCATGAGAAACATCGGGTTTATTTGGGTTGATAGTTCCCCATGGTATCCCACAAAGTGTGGCTCAAAGCACCATGAATGTATATATGAATGTATCATATTTATATTTGATGTTTTTTTGGTGGCACAAACTGGTCAGCTAAGATGTTTCGCCAGACGTTCTGGATGAGAGCCCTACAGCACCCAACGCCGAAGAGAACGATTCTTTTTTCCAACTCCCCGACATTTGGGATGTTTTCTTTTGCAGCGAGACTGTCCAAGATGCAATTGGCCACAGATACCAAGACCACTGACCGGTATATTAATGGTAGCGGCAAGAAGAGATTCAAGGGCAATGGCAAACTTAAACAAACCCAGTGCCTTGTCCCAATTACACTGGTAATGGAAGTGTTCTTGCTTTGAATGTCTCAAGTGTTTTTTGGCAAGGACCATACTATATGTTATGTTCCTGGATAACTGCTCCAAAACCTTCTGTCACCCCTTGAATCCATATCAAGTAGACAGAGCTTTGATGACTGCAACAATGTCAACAAATTGGAATCATCACCCAGTATTAAATCTATATAAATGTCCCATGGAGCCTATTCCATCCGGCCCTTGTCTGCCCACTAGCTTTTGCGCCTTGGCCCAGGCTTTATACTTGGTGCTTTGCCCGACACATCCTGCAAGCCAACGACGTTGCCAAAACGGAGAAGAGGGACCCGATCCCACAGGCTGTTGGGTAGTGGAATATCATGCTCTGTTTCTTGGTCGATCTATACTATATAATCCTCTTATGCAGTCTATATCATATTGGATATTACTATATACAGACTAGTTTATGAGATTTGCCCAAAAAGGAAAGGGGACCCACTGGGTTGTGATTCAAGCAGGGTTTGAAACTCATTTGACTTCAAAAGGTTTGAAGGTCAAAAAGGACACTGAACCCTGACCACATCACAGTAAACCTACTGTTTACTGCCTGCTGTGTTGGTGGATTCTAGGTGGATACTACGACTGACCTGAAGACCATGTATGCCAATCTTCCTTGGGACGATTGCTGGGAAGATGCTGAAGTCCGTAGTGTGATCCGATACATTCGGGGGTCCAAACTTTTAGGCATACCCGCAGACTGGAGGCCTTTGCTGCCTGTTGAGTTCTAAGGGCACCTCTACTACTGTTGTGATGGGATCCCATGTTGAATATATTGATAAGATATGGGTAGACTAGCCATTGGTACAAATATATATTTTGGCATATGGCAAACGAGTGCCAAGAACCTTTTTTTCCGAAACGAACTTTTTTCATTTTGGACAAATGACCAGACCGTCCGGAGGACGGAAATCGGCGTCCAACGGATGGAAAAACCCGTCCGATCCGGACCCGTCCGGAGGTAAAGGCCTAAATTTTATAAAGCGAACTTTTTTGGGTGTCCGTCCGACCGTCCGTCCGACCGTCCGGACCCGGGGCTCCTCTCCATGCCCAGCAGTGCAGCAAGCTGCCAGCTCCCCTCTTTGAGGTCTGGGGTATAGAACCTTGCAACAATGAAGGTTTTGTGGACCAAACCCCAAGTTCACTTAGAAGCCTTGAAAACCCACAGTGTTCTACACAGGAACCACTCTTATGACAATGGTTGAGATCCATACTAGTTAGATTAACAGATTATGATGACCTTTGATGGTGGACATCAGGAACATTGTGTTGGCCACATTGTTCTTAATTTAAACATGGGGATGTCAAAAAATAGGGATGCCCAAAACTTGATGAGATACTATTTCAAGATTATATAAGGCCTTGGGGCACCCCTATTTTGAGCCATCCTCATATGTATACTTCATCTGCGCTAGTTATTTCTTGATGGGGTAGGGCATCGGCCAATTGTTCCAATTCATAAATTCTATAACTTATGATATAACATAGTGTATTTAATTGGGGCAGTATTCATCAATTCTATAACTTATGATATAATATAGTGTATTTAATTGGGGCAGTATCCCCTATGTTTTCCTCTATTGAGTTGTAACTCATCGATGACTGGTCCCACTGTTTTTTATTTTGTACATAAATTTGATCACTAACCTTGGTTTCTTACAATAACATCGATGATCCCACATACACAAGTTGTATTGGTTTTCCCCAGGTCACTATCTTTTACTAACAACCATCCATGGTCCCCTTTTCATTTAGTAGAGCATAGTTGGTGTGAAACCAATCAACTCTATACCACTTGGGTTCCCAAATTGGCCTGAATTTGGACATGAATCGATCAATGGTCCACTTTTACACTCGTAAAATTTGTGTGGATGTCGATTGGATCACCATCCCTTGGTTTCTCAGAATGAAAAAGAAATATCGATGGATGGTCCCATCAATATAGTCAAACAATCGGGTGACTATTTCTGGGTTCTCCCTTCTGGTTTGGGTTTGCCACCGCAACTGCTTTGGATTCAGGTGCTCAACCCTTGGGAAGCTGGGGTTTGTTTTTCACATTCCAAAATCCCTACTGGTGGCTTTCAATCAAGATATATACAGGTAAACCATGTTGAACAAAGGATTGCCATATAGGGGCCAACTCAACAGGCAATTGCGCACTGAAATGGAAATGTGTGGCAATGGCCAAGCGTATACGTTCCCTAGCTTCCGTTCTGTGGGATACGGATCTTGAAGCAAGCGATCAAGAAGGTTACCAGATTCAGGAGGTGGATGCAGTCCAAAAAACCAGGAGACTAGAGAAAGAGAATGCTGATCTCTTGGCAGAGGTGACCCATTTACGACAAGAAAACACGTTGCTGAAGATCCCGAAGCCAAGGCCCACAGAGCCTAGCCAGCTGTGCCGTACCCGACCGGAGCTTTTGCGAACCTGGCCACTGCAGAGATGGGTTGCAAGTCTTGGGGAGGATGTCTTGAGGCTTCCCCGACTATGGCAGGAGATTCTTCCTCAACTACATGACTCAAACAATTGTAGTGAAAGGATCCTCTTTGATTTGTGCAAGTCACCCAAAGCTACAGCGAGCACTATTCTGTCACATGCAGAGCGAACTGTTGAGAACTTGTTCAAAAAACACCCTGCTGTATTCAAAGTGGGAATATCATCGAATCCTGTAAAAAGATGGAGCCACCCTCTGTATGGCTATGCTCTGGATAAGCGAGAATGCTGGCTTGGAATGAAGATTCTAGCTGCTTGTGAAACTTCATTTAGTGCAGCGTTGGTGGAATCTTCACTAATTCGAATTTTTCAAAACAGCCCAGGTTGTCGAAATGATCGACCTGGTGGGGAAACCCCTTCACCGGATGAGGGACCTCATTTCACATATGTGGTCTATCGGATTTTGTTGCCCCCTCAAAAGGTGGTTTCACCTGCAATTAGAAAGCAAGCAATTTGCCAACCCTAAGTGTCATTACACTTTTGGCACTCAGTTTGGATCATGTGGCTATAGTCTGCCCAAAATAATGTGTCGTTACGTTGGGGATTGCTCTGTGCATACCTGGGAATAAACAATGATGATTTTTTCATCGAAAATTGAAATATAGATCTGTGCCATCCCATCCATTTGATTTGGATACCGAGTTGCCATATCTTGATTGACATTGGTATGAGCTGGCTCAATAGCATCAGCTGCAGCTCGTTCTGTCTCGTTCTGTGGTCTTGCGACGATGAAAAATCAGCTACCGTCCCAGAGCTTTAGTTCCAGTAGCCTTGTGGAAGGTGCAAGGGTGCTACGGGATCAACAGGTAAAATCGGAACCAGATTCTGCCGCCATGGAGGCTGAACTGCAGGACCCATCTTGCCTTCCTTCTGCTGTGAAATAGTTCATATGTTGAATCCCCAAGTTCCTGTATAGATGAACTACTTTGTCTATATCTTCTATGCCCATGTATATACACCATTGAGTAATTCGATATGTACAGCTTTTGGATTCGGACTGGTGGCTTGTAAGACTTCCTTGCCAACCCAAGCTTTAGAACCAAGATTTGATTAACCCTTTTACGAGTTCCAACCGCTGCCAGGAGCTGAAGAATCGTCGTGCCGGAATGGAAGCAGCACCACCGGTTAGTTCTCAGCCTATCTTCCCCCAACCATGCTCGACCTTTTCAAAGGCTACAGATGTGTCTACTGAAACCCCAGACAAGGTTCTCAAGAAGATGCGTGCAGAGAAGCCAACAGAAATTGAACCACCAAAGCCCCGTCGCTTGTATGAGTCCCCGTACTACAGTCCCTCTCCTGCCAAACCCGGACAGTTGGAGGGCCTCCAAGCTCCAGCATATCCCGGACACCTTGGCGAAACAGGAGAGTCACCGGATGAGGTCTGTGCGCTCAAGGCCATGAACATGCAACTTGAAGCTGAGAAGGCAGGATTGGAGCAAGAGGTTGCCAATCTTAGAAAGCAGCTGAGTGACATGACCCTGAACCAACCAGATGAAGGGGATACCCAGAATGAACACACGTTCCCATCTACTACGGATGAAGCAGTTCGCAAGCGTCTTGGGAGAATCTGTTCAAGGACTTCAACGGGAAAGCATGGCCAAGAACTAGTTTGACAAAAATATTGCATCAGTAGGAGCATGTATAGTGATTTACTTTCAAACATGACTCGGTCTCCTCAAAACATTGTTTTCAAGCTAAGGATGCTTCAGGTTCCCCTTGAGATCCACAATGAGTGGAAGCAGGGAGGAGCTAGCCGTGCACGTTTGCAAGAACTCTTTCAACAGTGCAACTTTGACAAGGCATATGGTAGCCGTGTACATGAAACCATGATAAATTCATCTGTATAGAAACATGTGATTGGTTTCCATTGGACCAAGGGGACCCTGTATTAGTACATTCTTATTTATATATATTCCTGCTCTTTCATGTGGAGGCGACCTTCATCAACTACGTCACTGTGGAGACAGAGAAGCGCCAGAGCGTCAAAGTGAAGGTGAAGGCTCAGTGGGCCAGTGAAGACAAGATGCGTGAGGTCTTGAAGTTTAGCGCGACACTTGCCCCTACTTTATTGGGGGGGACTACTTGCTCTGTGAAACCACTACAATGGGATGAAAATGTCCACACTGTTTCTGTGTTGCCCCAGCTGAGGGCCAGAATCAAGGCTGTCAAAGACTACTGTGAGAAGAAGGGTGATCATACCAAGTGCCTGGGAATCAATAGACATGCTTGTCCTCAAATGCTGAAACCCAGCCTATCCATGTTGATGCCAAACAGATCTCACTAGTAAACATCTACTTGGTGTGCAAACTTAGGTGGGACAAATATGAATCCAAAACCTTGTTTTGGGTGGAGGAAGAAGTAGAGGCTGAGTATGAATCCAGTCGTTCAAAGACCACACGTGAGCAGTTTAACTATGAAACCGAGCAGCCAGCTCCGGATGCTTTGCTTGAAGCAGCTGCACCCCTGACCTTGGACATGGCCGATGTGCGAGACACCCCGACAGGCTGGACGGACCTGTTGATTCTGCACAGGGTTTGTAAATAAAACTTTTAATTATTCTCATGTCTTATTCATGTTCTCCAAACTGACTTTTTTTTTGGCTAGGGCTTCCTGGCCAAAGTGGTGGCAGTACGGATGACCAGAAGCGCCCAACACCTACTGCTCCTGTCCTGCCACAAGTCCAGAAGAATGAGAAAGCCTCCCAAGTGATTTTGAAGTACTTGGATGGAACCACCAAACGCATCGGAAAGATTTCCGATCCTTGATTGAAATACCACCATTTAAATTCACACACATGGTTCAAAATGACATTGAGTCCTTCTTTTGTTTCCTTGCTTTGGTCCAGTATCAAAACAACAAACTTACTGTAAGCCCAGGAGTTGAAAGTCAAGTACGAGACGATTCCCCAGGAGCTCAAGACAGCAACACATGATGCGTTGCCTGGCATTTCCAAATTCAGTTTAATGGGGGATCATAGGGTCTGATCATCCTATCCAATGTTTGGTATTTGGTACTCAGTCATGAGGGCCCTTCAAACTACAAAATGCCAAGGACTATATATTTTAACATAATTATTATATGCATAACAGATTCTATCTTTTGCCTCAGGTTTGTCAACAAGTTGACCTCTATCACCGATTCCTTGGAGAAGCAGCAGACTTCCATCAACGAGATCTACGCTGAGGGTGCAGTGGAAGGGTACTCTGTTGAGTGCCCATTCTGCATTGGGTTGTGTTGGCCCCCTGCATGTTCCATGTGCATCCCAAAGATGATATCCGCAAAATACCTATTGAGTTTTTTGGGGTTCAGAATTTTCTAGCATTTGCAGTATAGTATACCACCCAGGGTGTTAACTGGTAACGCTGTGACCATCTTTTCAAATCAATGCTTAGTTCGGTTGAGGCAAGAGACTTCGCTGATGGGCCTCTACAAAGTCAGCATGAAGTTGTGAGGGCCTTGATTTCTGTCCTGTTATTGCAGTACATCAAAACATTATATAGCTGAACAGTGCCAATCTCTACACTTTAGTTTGGACAAACACTTTTGCTGGATGCTAAGGGCCCAGGAATCGTTGTCGATGGAAGCCCGTTCCAAGTCGATCCCAATCCCGAAAGCTAAGAGTAGCGCAGTGCCGGCCGGAAAGGCCAAAGCGAAAGCCAAAGTGAAGGCAAAGGCAAAGCCTGAGCCAGCTCCGAGCCAGGCGGCCAAAGCGGCCCCAAAGCGGGCAGCCGCTCGTGCCAGTTGATGTTTTCCATGTCCCCACGTCACAATGAATCTTGATGATTATTGATGGGAGTTCCCCTGTACCACCAAAAACCACATAGTGTATATATTATATAGGTTATGAAATGTCTAGGATGTGTTGCTTACATCGTTCACATGTTCTCCAAGGTATATATCACCTTTAGATGGCATCCAACTTCCCATGATAGATAGGCAATGCCCTATATTAACAATGTCCGGTTTGGGTCATAACCCCATCCATCCAAGCAATATATTAAATAACATTTGTTTAGATGTATACCTCTCCTATTATATGAACCAATCCCCCATCTATGGTTCCCATTTTGAAATCATATGATAAAATTCTAACAACAAAAAACATCTCCTTCATAGTGAACACCATTGAAGTGACCAAGTGGGAGGACCAGCATGGGCACTTACAAGTGCAAGCCCATGAAATTTTGGTGAGATTTCAAGAAGCAAGGTCGATCTGCACACTCAGAGATCACCGAAGGGGCAACGGAGATCAAAAGGTCCACATTGTTTGTAATGTTTACATGGGTCTATATATACCTGGACCCCCAATTGACACCAAAACCATCAAATTAAGCCAGTTCAGTTGCTCCAGTGAATTGGTGCCTTTTTCCGGGTAAGCACTGAAGGTCCAGGTATAGATAGCTGTTCAACCTGATGGTGGTCTAGAATCGGATTCATTAAGTATGAAACCATTGCGCCCCCACTGTCTTTTGGGATTATTTCATGGATGTTTTAAAATGAGATAAGGGACCCAGAAACTGCTGTTGCAAATAAATTTGAATTGGGGAACTGAAGATCATGGCAAATACGTTTGCCATTTTTAGCTATGTATAGGTATATAATATACACACCAATCTGTCCATGGCACCGTGCCAGGTCAAGCCAAGCCAGGAGTCATGCTGAAAAACTTGGCCCTTTCGATGGCCGATGGAGCCCCTTGATATTTTTCTTGGTTTTTGTTTCAAATTTGGGTCTTTGGTATTAACTCCCCTTTCCTTTTTACAATTGTGGGGCAGACCCCAAGTGACTTCCTGCACCTCCATCCATTTCCCAACCTAGGCTCCCGCTACTCGTTTGAAGAGATTTGCCTTGAGCGCGATTGAGGAAGCCAAACAGGAGGGATCCCATGAAGTTTCAGCGGCCATCAAAAAGGCTGGCAATATGACTGTTGACAACTTGAAAAATGCAGAACGTGATCTTCACATATTGTTTCGCAAGTATGGGCTGACCATTCCTGTGCAACTCAGCACTCTGAAATGTGGGCTATTTCATCTTCATTACATTTCATTGCAGTCGTGGTTTGCTTTTCTACTCGGTGATTATTCCCATCTATTATTGGGAGGCTTCAACATTGACGATCCCCTGTCTGGGCTTCTGCTGGAATCTTTTTGGCGGAAGTATCGAGATGCGAATGGAGACCACTGGGTCTACACTGAGCATGCTGACAATTTGAGAAAATGTGTTCCGTATTATCTGCATTTAGATGAGGGAACAAGCCTGAGGAAATCCAGTGTTCTTGTCTTCAATATGCAAGCCGCTTGGGGCACACAAACCAAAACAGATTTTGAACGTCTATGGTCTGCTGGAACTGGTAGATCTGATGCTGACATGGAGAAATATATGTTGGAGGGGCAATGCCACAACCAACGTGGATCATCCTTGATGTCACGGTTCCTATATACCCTAATTCCAAAGAGGTGGTACACCAAGAAAAATGAATTCGTCTATGACAAAGTTTTGGGACACATCGCTGCAGAGTCCCAGCGGCTGGCCTCCGAAGGCGTGCGAGGCATGTTTCCGATCTGCCTGGGCGTCAAAGGCGATGCCCCGGCGCTGGCAAAAGCCGGCCACTACACCCGGTCTTTTTTGAACCTTGTTTTCTTCTTTGTATATTTGGGTTTATCCGATATCAGTATTTTTCGGTTCATTGGATACCAATATTTTGTCTATTGTTGTCCCTTTGAGTGTCAATCAAACAACATTAAATATATTATATAACTATGTTTGGCCCAAAGGATATCACATACTTTTTGGGTGCTGTTCAACCAACTCCCCAAGGAAACTGGCCGAGAAGGTTGGCAAAGGTATTTGCCCTGAATGCCTAGCTGGGTTAGATGATCTTCCTTTTGAAGATGTTTCATGGAACCCGAGATGGCTGCCAAGTGAGGGGTTGGAAAACCCTTGGGATGATGATGATGTTTCACCACTGCT